>CM065909.1:46240000-46840000 GCA_033439115.1 Firmiana major
GGGGCTACTACTAGAAGTAGCATCCACAAGGTCGTGTTTGAGAAAGATTTCCCCTCACTTGTAACTGAAGAGAGGCAAGTAATGCCTGATATAGCTAGAGTTTCTTCTCCTGGTTTGAGTTCAGCTTCTCAGAGTTTGCCTGTTGGTAATTCAGCTTTGATTGGTGGGGAAGGATGGACATCGGCTCTGGCAGATGTGCCCAGTGTGGTTGGAAGTAGTAGCACAGGTTCCCTCCCTGCCCCCCTAGCTGTTTCTACCTCTGGTTCTGGGGTTTCAAGTGTCACAGCTGGTCTTAATATGGCTGAAGCACTTGCACAAGCTCCTTCACGAACCCGTACGGCTCCCCAGGTAAGTGGCTCAGTCAATAAGTTCTTATCACATGTATAACTTATATCTGTGATCTAACTAGACATTTCTATTTCATACAGTTATCTGTCAAGACTCAAAGACGTGAGGAACTGGCTATTAAGCAATCAAGGCAACTAATACCAGTGACACCTTTGATGCCTAAGGGTTCGGTAAGCTGATTGCCTTAGCTTTCAGTAAAATGTTGTCTATTAGCTGCATTAGTTTATAGTTAACAAGTTTGGTCCTCCTTCCTCTTCTGCCTTCCTGTGCATTCATCTGTATTCATCAGAGATTGTATGCTGGATATTTGTTTGTATTTAATGCCTATCTTCTTTTAGGATTTCTGTGCTACATCAAATCTTTATTTTGCAACTTTTATAATGGATCATATTCTTGTTTTAGTCAAATGGTCAATAAGGTAGATAAGCAAATTTTTTTATTAAACAAAAGAGACCCATGTTCTTTTTGTTGATCATACTAATTCCCACGTAAACTGGCTTGATGACAATAATATAATGTACTTGGTTGAAAATGCATTTTGCTTCCCGTTATACGACAAATAGTCAAGTTTTTACTTCTCTTGGGATTTTGAATGTCAGTCTTCTCCTATGAGTCAGGTGCAGTTATAGAAGTCAAGATTAAGTTTTAAAACAATCTGAATTTCTTTTCTTTATTACATTTTATTCTGGAGCCATAATAAATTCATGTGTAAAGCTAGATCTTCTATCTTGTTTCATAGATTTCCAGGAACTTTTAAACCTATATAACTTCTATATGTTCTTTTAATTCTACTTAAACCTTATTGAAACCCACATCAACAATCCTTTTGCACTTTGATTAGACTTGTTTATGCTATTGACTACTGTTAACTGCACCCACACGCCTCTCTAGAGCCATAGTTTTCTTATCCCACTGAATATTATTGCAAACCTCCTCAAAAACCCTTATTCTCTGCATAGTTTCCAGGCATTTCCCCATATTCAACTCTAAATTATAGCCTCCAAAGTTGGTCTCAATCCACTGTCCTGCATCAAAATCAGTTCCTCTCATTTATTATATCCATCTAGTCTTTTGCTCTATTGGTTGGTGTTATTTTTGTAGTTTGAAGTAGAAGCTAGGCAACTATTTTGGAATTTTTCGTAATTTTTTTTTGACTCCCATGATATATAAGGAGCTTGAGGTTTGTCTATCTTTTTCCATTGCGATGAAGATCTTTGACCTTTCTCCATATGTTACAAAACTTTGTAGGTGGGTTCACATAAATGCCGTGTTCTTTCCACCGATTATAACAAACCGAAATTTGATCGACTGTAATGTTGATGTGAATTTTTGCACTAATGGCACTTTCATTTCCTCTCCCTCTTGCCCCTTTCTCCCTCATTTGCTCCCGCCCTCCTAGGAATGTCAACGGGGTGGGTACCCGCTAATTTTGAGGTACCCGACCCCGACCTCGACCCCAACCCCGATTAATAACTATAAAATCCGAACCCTATTAAAACTCGATTATTTTTTCAAGAAACTACCCGAACCCTATCCTAATAAATTTTACACTACCCGTTAATTACCCGAACCCGTTTAATTACCAATTATTTAACCCATAATTTAACTACCTGTTTATTAACCCGAACCTGAAACCCGAACCCCTGGAAAAATATCAATCATCTAATTTTGTATAAATCAAAAATATAAAATTAAACAACAACATACATATTCTATCATAATTAAACAAATTTTAATAGTTCAACAAACCACTTGAAACCATAGCAAATAAACAAACTATAGAAACATATTTACGAAACTACCAACAAACATAATTTAATTAAAAATAAAAAACATATTTGAAGTTTATTGGAATCATGATAAATCTTCATTCTTCATCATCATTAAAAATGCCACTTGAGTCCATAGTTGTAGATGGTCCTACAAATAAAGTTAATCAGGTTCGGGTTTAGGGTACTCGAAGGGTATTACCCGAACCCGTTACGGGTAGTAAAATCGCTACTCTAACCCGATTAAAACCCGTTTATCGGGTACTTGAACCCGACTTAAATGGAGCAGATAGTACCGAGTACCTGTTTAACTATTACCCATTTACATCCCTACTCCCTCCCTTAGCCCCTCTATGTTTGCATGCATCTAGGTGTCAGTTTACTTTTTTTTATCAGGTATACTATCCAGACATATTTCTTATTTTATCTGATACAGATTATTAGTTGATTTGGCAAAGCTCCATAATGCTTTGAATTTTCTTAAAGCTGGAGTTGGTGATAATCTTCTATGGCATTTATGATTTTGTATAAACTTGAAGGTGAGAGTGTATTGCAGACACATGATGTTGCCATAAGTTGTTGCAAATTTTAATTTAGGGTAGATATGGAATTACATTATTTGCGCCTCAAGAGTGTGTTGAGGCTGCTGATCATCTTCTCCGGTCAGAATTGAAGGACAAATATGATATTTTGGAAAGAAACTCACCAGTTCTCATGCATTTGTTGTAATTAGTATCATCAAACAAATACAGTCAATAGATGAACAATAAAACTTTTCATGGAGCCTATTCACTATCATCTTGACAGATTAGAACTTTAAAAAAAGTTATGCAAGGTCATTTTTCTTCCACCACCCAAGGCTTTTTTCTTTTTCTTTTTCCACCCTCGTTTTGTTTATGCTGGATTTTGGTTTGAAGTTCTTGAGGAGTTCTCTTTATCATGTGACTTTCCTGATATAGACTTGTGATCGTCTTGTACATTTTTTCAAGGGATTTTGACATGCCAATATTAACTGAAGTAACTAGAGTGCTGTCTGCCCAAGAAGTGTTCCTGAAGTTGCTTTGTTTTTCTTTGCCTTACAGGAACCATTTATTTAACACTTAGAAATGTTCTACCTAAATTTTTTGTCCCAGGTTCTCAATTCAGTGGATAAATCAAAAGCCAAACCAGCAGTCAGAACAAGTGAGATGAATATAGCTGTCAAGAGTGGGCAGCAGCAACCTTCTTTGATTCATCATGGTAATCAATCTGCTCATAGTGGACATGCCAAGTCTGATATGCCAAAGACATGTGGGAAGCTTTTAGTTCTCAAACCAGGCTGGGAGAATGGGGTCTCATCCCCTACTCTAAAAGACGTTGCTAGTCCTACAATAATTGCAAACAGCAGAGTTACAACTAGCCAACATGCAGTTTCTCCTGTTACATCTGCTCCTACAAGAAACTCAAACAGCCCAAAGCTTTCTGCTGTGGAACGCAAGGCAGCTGTCTTGAATCCAATAGCTGGGTTCCCTGTGGAAAAGAGACCTTCTGTGGCTCAGACACAAAGCCGAAATGATTTTTTTAATCTCCTGAAGAAGAAGACCTCAGCAAATGCTTCTGCTGGTCTCTCAGATTCAGATCCTCGTATTTCATCTTCCACCATAGAGAAATCTGATGTTACAAAGGACACAGGCAGTGCTTCTGCGACTGCTCATGCTAATGAGAATGGTACTACAGCCACTAGCAACAGTGACACTTGTCAAGAGGCTCAAAGATTTTCTGCTGGTGGCAAAAAGAATATGAGCTCCTCTGCTATGATTTATCCAGATGAGGAAGAGGCTGCATTCCTTCGTTCTCTTGGCTGGGAAGAAAACTCGGGTGAGGATGAAGGTCTTACAGAAGAGGAGATCAATGCTTTTTATCAGGAGGTAAGGTATACCTTTCCTTTTTTTTGGCTTTACTTTCCCTTTACTGATAACAGATTTATTCAATGAATTTTCATTAAAGTCATTCTATGACTTGCTTCTTAATATTAGTGTTCCTAATGAACCTTTAAGTATATACCGGACATTATGTGGAGCCATTCATGCTTTTTTTATTGGATTGTAAATACAATGGAATCTGATTTCTATTCTTTTTAGCCATTGGCCAGTTAAGAAGACTTTGGTATATATGTTGTCCTTTTATCTGCGATCTGATCCCATGGCTACTCAGTATCTTTGTATTTGTTAAAAGCAGTACAATTTAAAATAGATGGAAAATAAGAACTCCTATAAGACAATTTTTGTATGGTATTTGCTTATTTTGCCTGGTCATTTGATTTTGCAGTGCACGAAACTGAGGCCGTCTTTGAAACTATGCCGTGGCATGCAGCCAAAGCTGGCTCAATCTTTTGCAACTAATTTGGATGGAGCTTCTTCAGAATTGAGCTTGTCTGACTCCGGATCTGAAACTTGACTTTTCTTTGTTCTTACATAGTAAATCCGAAGAAGCTCCAATTTTTTGATGGCTGATGATTAGTTTTTTTTTCCCCTCACATTTCATATATATATTTTTTTTTTTATGTTTTCTATTTGAAAGAAAGCTGATGAGTTGGGTATGGAAGGGGTTGGGTTTTGGTTTGAGGGTGCATTTTGCAAATAGTGCAATAAGTCCTGCCCGCCTATAACAGAGAATTCTTTAGGTTTTTATGGTTGGATTAGGGAAAGATTGATGGGGGCTTATTCCTATTTTCTCTGCAGTGGGAAGATGTAGGAAAGCTATTGGTCAATTTTCTCCTTTTCCTTTGAAGAGGGTTCAATTTTACAAGAAATAGCTCATTGGTGTTTTTGTCATTTTTTAGAAAAGAAAAAATGGAAATCAAAAAGCTCCATCATTAGTATAGTTCATATTTACATTTTATTTTTCATGTTTATCTTTCTATTTTATTTTTTCTGGATGAGCATTTTATGTTTATATATGAAGGTAGTAGTTACATGTGATTTTTGAAAAAAAGGAAATAGTGAGAATTCAGCCAAAGGTTTTATATATATATATATATATATTTGAGATTATTTGAGTCATTAAAATTAAATTTTGATATTTGAGATCATAAATTGTTCTACACAAAGCGAAACAGATAATTTAATTTCTTTTAATTATTGCAAAACTATAAAGTGTAAAATTAAAAAATATTATTAATGTTAGCATTTAAGTGGTCATTTTTGAAGCATTCGGTATAAAGGGCAAGTTTGCATTTGGTATTTTAGTTCAATGATAAGATTATATAGTTCTTTTTAATCACTACAATAGGTTTCCTAGAGTGCCACTGCCTGCCTGCTTTGCTGAATTGTTCTTGGATAAAACCAAGGCCTTCTTAACTGATTGCCTCTTTGTATGTTTGCATTGCATGTATTGTCTATGAACTCAGAACTTGGAGGAGACGTAAGAAGTCATATGATGAGCAAATTTAGGCCTCAAAATGGGATTCTTGGTTATCAACCCCATATTCGATTACATAACAAATAACTTGGAAAAAGGCAAAGAGCAATTCAGTTCAATTCTTGATAATTTGGGAATGTTAATCTAGTCTCTCATCGAGCTAAGGAAATGCACATGGAGATTCCTCCAGGCTCTAGGTCAAGTCTTTCTTTTTCTAGAATAAATGTCTAAATAAATTCAATTGGATTCTACCATTAGCATCTGTCGTACGTTCTATTGACAGTGTGCATGTTTGGAACATTCCTTGGAGTCCCTCTCCTCAGTCCCCACGACATTAAAGTAAAGCTTCGAACTATATACCTGTGCGTTTTCCTTGCTTGCATAAGGTTTCTTTCCATCGTTTGGCCACCGACACATTGGCCGCGTTGCTTGTTCCGAATGCATGCTACATAACGGGCATCAACCATAGCTTCAAACAGGCTATAGTTTTCCAATGTTTATGACTCTGGTGCTAATCTGAATTCTGACCGATTGAAGTTAGTGCAGTGTGCGTTTGAAAGGGACGATATTAGATTGAAACCATTGATAATGCATGTTGGTTCAACGCCAGGTTTTGAGTTCCTGGTTTCTTACAACAAGAGAAAGTAGGATGTTTGACCCCCACAATCTCAATGCTTCATGGACTTCAGCTATTGCCTTTGACTCAGATATTTTATGGATTCTGCACACCAGAGTCCATTCTTCCAGACACATAAATTTGTTGACCTTCCAATGATGAACAACAAAAGCTCTATGCTATTTGTAAATGTATGGTTTAATTCAGTACAAGGAATATTTTTTCCGGTTTGCGTGCTAAAACTTAATGCTGCATCATGTGTTTATTAGTTTATGCCTTGAAGGAGTGAAATGAGGTAGAAGAGTCTTAGTTCTAAAAGCCTTGGAAGTTGGAACAGATATGCCTTAACAAACGAAATTCAGAACACCCTGGCTGTCCTGAATAAGTAATTACATATAACTTTTCTAATTGCTAGTGAAATTAAAGTATATATAAAGCGAAAATGCAAAGCTGCTACCTTAAGGACTGGAAGCATATATATTCATTTTCTTCATAGGAGAAGCAAACAAAAAACAGGAAAAGTTAGGAAAATGAAGCATGTTTGGTGTAACTATAATACAAGAAAAAACTAAAAGAGACATGGAAGGACAACATTTTTGCTGTCATTGTAGCAATATATGATCTCATTATCGTGAAATTAAGAATCATTATCGTCATCTTCCCAATACTATGGTAAGTTACATAAACCAATATATGAATTTATATCAAATTATTAGCATGAATTCTCCTCCCTCACTTATTCCTATTTAATGTCATTGGTTTCTCCAACTTTTGTTCTGTCTTATCTTTTCGAATAATTTCCTTCCAAATCTTTTTTTGTCTTCCCTTAGCTTTTACCATTTTTTCCTCAATTATAACATTCACTCTTCTAACTTAGCGTCTATAGGTCAATGTTATATGTTTCTAAGTCAACGTCAATGACTTTCACTTATCTTGTATTCCATAGGTGTCACTTCAACTTTGTGAATGTCCTTATTTTTTATTTTATCCTTTTTTATATATCCCCATATCCATCTTAGTATTCGTATTTCTACTACACTCATCTTTTGTGTACAATCTTTTAGTCGCACAACATTTTACTACTACAAAGCAATGTTAGTTAAAAATCTGTCTTGCAAAACCTATCTTATAACTATATATGAATTCCTTTATTACAAAATACACCTATAGAGCTACTCCACTTATTCCAACCAACCTAGATCCTATGAGTCACATTATTATCAATCTCTCCATCCATCTATACAACCAACATTAAATACCTGAAATTATCCCGTTTAAGGATCATTGCCCCCTCTAACATCATTATGTTTTGATCTTCTTCTTTATTTGAATTGAATTTATATACCTGTATTCAAACTTACTCTATTTAGTTTGAACTTTATTAATTATAGCGTTTGTCTTCACATTTTCAACTTCGCATTAACCTCCACTCTAGTCTCAATATACAAGAAAATATCATCTGCAAACATCATACACCAAGACATATTATCTTGGATGGATTTTGTCAGCTCATCCATTACTACAGTAAGCAAAAATGAGTTTAACACTGATCCTTAATGTAGTCTTATTGTGATAGAAAATTCACTTGTTTGTCTTCCACATGTTCTCACATGTGTCTTTGCATTTTCATAAATGCCATTAATTATTTCAATATATTTAACAATGACTCTTATTTCATTAAGGACAACCATAACATCATTTTAGACACTTTATCATATGATTTCTCCAAGTTTATAAAAAACATATGAATATTTTTACGCTGTATTTGAGAACGCTCCACAAGTTGTTTAAACAAGTGTTACCTCCTTAGTAGATCAGCCAAGTATAAAACCAAATTGATTTTCTAATATTTTTACATTCTTCCTTAATCTTCGTTTTATCAGTCTTTTCTATAATTTTATCATGTTTAGTTTCATGCCTTAGTAGTTGGAGCAACTTTGATTATATCCCTTAGAGAAGGGTATCAAAGCACTCTTCTTCTATTCCTCAAACATCTTGTTAGTGATTCAAATTTTATTAAAAAGATTAGTCGCCACCAAATTCTTATCTCTCCAAGGCATTCCAAACTTTAATAGGGATCTTATTAAGCCTAACAGCTTTTCATGTCTTCATTCTCCTTAGTGCCTCATCTATCTTTATCTCTTTAATTCTGCACACAATGTATCAGCCCAGATCCTTAGAAGGCACTGAGATATTATCCAAAATTTGGCTATTTCCAGCATTAAATAATTTGTTGAAATAGTTGTGTCACATTTCTTTAATGTTTTTGTCCTTAATTAAAATTCTTTGGTACTAATTCTTGATATATTTTACGACTCTTAGGTCACAACTCCTCCTCCCTTTTACTCGTGTCAATCTATATATCTCCTTATCTCCATCTTTTGTATCCAAGCTATAAATTTCTTTCATAACTTTCGCCTTAACTTTTACCACTGCCCTCTTTATCTCCTTCCTAGCTAACTTGTATTTTGTGAAGTTCTTTTTAGTTGTTATTCTTCAAAGTTTTATAACAATCTTGCTTAGTCTTTATAACTTCTTTAACTGATTTATTCCACCATGTTGCATCATTTCTAATTGGTGCTCTTCTGTTTGATACTCATAGTATTTTCTTACTTATCTCTTGAATGTATTTTTCTGTCTTATTCCACTGTATATCTGGATTCTCTTTTGTTATTTAGTCTTATTTCTACATCTAACTATTTGTATATACTGCATTACAATTTTTTTTTTAGTTTCCACCATTGAATCCTTGTAACTCCTTTCTATTGGTACTTTTAGTGCCATTTATGGATTTTTCATGTCTAAGACTAACAATTTACCTTGCGTAGTAAAACTCTCTCTTGTGATAACCTTGTAGTCTAGATATCTACGTCTATTCCTTCTTTTAGTAAAAAAAAAAAAATCTATTTGACTTGTCTTCGGACCATTCTTAAATGTTATAAGTTGAGATTCTCTTCTTAGAGTTAAATCATAGGATAAAACAAAATTTAAGATAGCATTCACACCCTCGTTTCTTACACCATAACTAAAGCCCACATGTACGTTTTCAAAACCTTTTTCAACTATTACCTACATGGACATTAAGGTAATCACCAATAAAAAAAGTTTTATCCTATAGATACTTCTCGTATTACCTTATTTATCAAAAGTATTATTTTCCAAAGTAAAAGTAATTTATATTTATAAATTTTCAATAAATATAATTCAAAGATTTTTTAACCAAAAAAAATGTCATTATATTTTCTATAATTGAAAAAAATTATTTTTAAGAAAAGTTAATTTCTCAATAAAAATTGATTTTTTAAAATTAAATATTTTCCAAAAATGTTAAAAAATATTTTTGATTCAAATATTTCGATGTATTTTTATTATTTTTTCTTTTTCTTTTTTATTTCTTTTTATAATTTAATTTTAAAATATTTTTTATGATCTTAAGTTAAATATATTTATTTTAAAAAAGTGAATTTTTCAAATAAGATTGTTATAAAAAAAATTTACCTTGATTTGTCAACAATAAATTATTTTTTCTTTTTCTTTTCCTTTCTTTTATTTTTGACGAGAAAAAAAATAAAAGACAACATAAACAAATAAATTTTAAAAATTTAGGAAAAAATACTAGTTAAATTTAAAATTTTCTAAATTAAAAATATATATAATAATTTTTATATTTAATAGTTAATTTTAAAAAATGGTTTTAAGCATCGATTATTTAAAAATTGAAAAACATTAATTTTTAAAAATTATTATTTTATCTAAACTATACTTTTTCTTTATTCGAAGTTAAAAAAAAAAGACAAAGACAAAGAAATAAATAAATAAAAAGAAATAAAAAAAATAGAAAAGAAATAATTTATAATAACCAATTAATTAATGACTATTATAACATGCTAAGACTTAGATTCTAATATGATAGATTTACATTCAAAGAGTCACTCCTAGTCATTGTGATTGGTCACCTATTCTTGCTAAGGACAAGACATTAATCTACATTAAAAATTCTAGGTTTAGGAGTTTGGTTACGTGTGAGGAAGGATTAACACCTCTACGACGCCCATCATAAAATGGTACCAGATAGTCTAAAGTGATACTGATTTTTCTTTTTTGTTTGTTTTAATTTCGATATGCTTAATATTTGAAAAATCTTCTAAGTATCCTCAATCAAGCTGGTCATACTATTTAGAAGTTTTTTCTCACTTTAAGAGTATTTAAGTATGACCAATCACCTTTCTTGAAGAGGTTTCATTGACGGATGAATTAAATATATTATGAAGTACCTATCTAGACTCATACCCAATTTTTTAATACCCATAATCAATTTATTATTTTAATATTTTCTTTTTCTTTTTCTTTGTATTTTCATTACTTTTATATTCTTTTATTTTACTATTTTTTTAAATGTTATTTTTATATCTTTAAATAAACATGAATTATTAAATATAAAAAATCTTCTTTTAAACCTTCTATCAAGCCGATTTGAAAATTTTTTCTCACCTAAGAATTTTAAAGAGACTATTCAAGCGGAATTCTCTTTGAAAATCCATCATTGGAATAATCTATATCTATAACTTAATATTATTTAATTTTAATTTTATTTCTAATTTTAATTCTTTCCTAATTCTTAATTATTTATCAATCTAATTTTAATTTGTTAATTTCATTTTAAACTTTTAATTATTACTTTTAATTCTCATGGATGTGCATTATTAAATGTTGGACTGACAATAATAATAATAAATAAAAAGTGGCAAAAAAGAGTAATTGACGTTGGATTCAAACTCAACCTTATCTACATGGTTATAACATTATCAAGGTAAAAATCAGAATATATATAGATAAAGAAAGAGAGTTTCAATCACATACAAACTCATGTCTTTAAAAGCACAATCACTACCAACAAGCTGAATGAGAGAGGTATGATTTCTGAAACTAAGGCTCTCCATTTTTCTTTACAAAAACTCTGCCAAATTCTCTGTCTAACTTAAGCATCGGAGTGCTTACGCAGGAAAAACCCCTGCGTCCCTCTGATTGTTTTTTTTCTTGCAGAGCTGTCTATAGCACGTGGCACAAAAATCAAGGTGATGACGTAAGCAATTTGTAATTGTTGTAACTGAGCAACAACAATTGGCGCCGTCTGTGGGAATTCGACTCTTTCTTTTGTTTTGATTTTTATATACTCTACTTTACGTGCTCTGTTTTTTCCCTTGGATGGACTAATTTTTTGTGTAACAAAAACCTCGCGGTGTAGATGAACACTGCTTCTGAAGTGCTCTTAACGGCCACATGCTTATGATTCCTGCTTGTGGTAGTCTCCATTATTTATGCTAACTAAAGATAAGCCTCTTATGCAAGAGGTAGGCAAGATCCTTTTACTTGGTTTTGCAATTTTTATATGATATTATAAAACAACATGAGACTAACAATTGCATATGCAGGACATAAATCATTTCTCAGAACAAGTGAGATATGAGCCAGTTATGTAAAAGTATGTATATAAGTTTATTTAAATGGTAAGAATTCAATTATTTTCCTTGAGACAACGGAAAATTTGAGTTTTTGACTGCTTTTATTTTGATAAGGAAGACACATTAGATTCCTCCAGTCATATTGTTGATGCAAACTTTGTGTTATCCTATCAGCTAATTTCTGTTATCTTGAGTCACGAGGTTCTTTCCGATACATTTGAAATAGAAAGTTTGAGTGTAAGACCCGAAAATTCGGTATCATTTTTAAGAAATTGATATTATAAATATGGATTTTTTTGTAATCTTGATCAATAAAGAAGAAATAATTAAATTTCGAGTCCAATTGATCAAGATATAAATTATTAGAATATATCAAAATTTTTATCTCGAAAAACGAGCTCGAAAATAGTGGAAAAATATACCGAAAAAGTAAAATCAGACTGATAAATTCATTTGCGGACTAAATGAATTTAATATGAAATTTTAGGATATTTTGGGATATTTAAAGATTTTTATTATTATTTTAAGAATAAAATAATAATAAAAATATATTATAAACAAAAAAAATCTGTTAAAAAAAAACAGAATTGAAAAAAAAAGGAAAGAAATCGCGAAAACAGGGGGAAACCGATTCTCCCCTGTTTTCCTTCACCGGTGGCAGACGGAGGGAAAGAACGGCGAGGGGACGACCAGCGAAGGAAGACCGGCACGATGGGAGTGCCTGATCGCCGTCACTCGCCCTGGAGTCGCCGAAAAACGTAGATCGGAGGGGGAGAAGGCCGCGGGGAGAAAAGAAAGATTCGGTGGCGCCGGCGCCGATTTGGCCCGAGCCAAGCCAGCCGAAGGCTCCCCAGCCCGAGCCCAACCGAACATCGGTGGAATCACGTCGGGAACCGGCCGTCAGCGCCGGCGACGGCAAAATTTCCATTGAACCTGTTCGGACCGGTTCAGTGTGAAAAGGGGCAAACCGGTCCGAACCGGTTCAGGAGGAGAGAGAAAGAAGAGAGAGAAAAAAAATTTTATCGGACTTCGGGTAAGTCGATACGAGGTCAAAAGTGACCGATTTAATTTTCGATAAATTTATTTGAATTATATTTAATCGAAAATTGGCCCGAAAATGAAAAATACGAAATTGTGCAGTTCGACATTAATTCCGAACGGAAGCCCGATCGAACTCCGATTCGCGCACCATCGCACAATATTGGCTCCAGAGTCATATTGAGAGTTGACCGGACTGCGAGATTTGGACAGCACAGAGGAAGAGAGGTCACACTACGTGATCCGAGGTAAGAGATCTATGAGAGCTATTAGAGATAGCTATACGTATTTTCGTCGTCATTTACAGTCAATTAAATTTCGTATAGAGTATAGATATGAAATTTCTGGATAGTATCCAAATATGAAAAAATTACGAAAATACCCTTAGACTCGGGAATTTTTGTAAATGCATAAAGTGCATGCAATCCATGTTTTCTCTGTGAAAAAGAGATTTTTGTGAAGCTGAAATGATAGACTGGCTCATGATTTGACTGTATGCATTAACTTGCACGTTTTTCTAAAAAGTGATTTAATTGATAAGTGATTTGATGGGATATTTTCCTCTCACTTTGTTTTTACCGTTTTGCATATTGTACTCGGTTTTGAGTACCACTGTGGTGGGAAATAGAGCCAGATGTCTATTTTGTGCGTGTGAAATCGTGCTGGAGCTATGATGAGATCTGTGGATTTATCCAGATCCGCTCCCACTTGATTTTGGTATTTCATCTATACAGACCATGCTGGAGCACTGCTCGCATTGGATTCTGTTGTGATTTGTGATTGAGATCGTGCTGGAGCCCTCGGGTTGAGTAGGAGGCTGTCGCAGCAGGGGCCCAAAAAGGGGTCGCCTGTGGTAGGCAGGACCTCACACACTGACTTGCTCGTACTAGATCTGAGACGACAGGCTATGGGTGATAATTTATTTGGTTGGGGTGGTGAGCTGTTGACTCAGGCACCTACAACTATGTGGTAATTGTACTGTGGTTCACGGAGTACATCGTACCGTGTAGACAACATGGAGTACACTGTACCGTGCAACTATGGGATATGAGGATTGCGTCTTTGGACTCGGGCATGCTTTGTCATTGCTCTGTTTTGTGATAGTCCTTAGATAGGAGCCGATGGATAGACTAATCCCCTCCTCGGACTCAGAGACACCCTGACACACCTGATCCGTGATAGCTTATGGGTCTCGGACTTTGGCCAAATGTTCCATTGGATTTGTGTTGAAATCCCTGCCTAGTCTCATCTGTTTTATTGGTTTCGGTGATGAAACAAATTGTGATTTGATTTCTATGGTGAAACCGTTTGAAATGAGATTATGATTTTAAAGTGAGTTTCAATACTGAACACAGAAATATTTTACTCTGAATGAGTTTTAATATTCGGTTTTTGCCAGTAAATTGCTATGTGTTTTACTATGATGGTTTTGTGAATGCCATGAGTTTTTCGGCATAAACCATGCATCATGAGCATCGTGGATAGTTTGATTATCTACTTGCTTTATAAATTAATGCGAATGCTTTGAAAAGTAAATGCATTTGTTTTACGAGTTGATAAAACATGCATTATGAGCATCGTAGATAGTGTGGTTATCTACCTGCTTTCATATATTTCTTACTGAGCGTGTTATGCTCATCCCATTATTTTTTCCACCTCTACAGAGCATTTCAGTAGAGTGTATAAGTTGCGTCCGTCCTGCGATCTCTTACACACAGCTATCCAGCAGCATCAAGGTATGCACACATGTACTTTTTGTATCTGAATAATAGTGTACAGTGATGTAGTCATGTTATATGGGGGATGTATATGTTAGGCAATGTAAACGAATTTTAAATTCTAAAATGATAACTTTATAAGCTTCCGCAATATTAGTGCCTGGGATGAAAGCATTGCCTGTTATGCATATATATATAATATATGAAACTGAGTGAGGGATATTGACTCACAGCCCAACAATTAAAATGTGGTAAGTTCGCAAAAAATAAAGTAGTGATTTTTGTAAATTTGGGTCGCGACAGAGGTGGTATCAGAGCAGTGTTGGTCTGATGTGAGTCAGTGTCAGTAATTAGAAAGTATACATCCCCATGTCACTGTACATTATTAGATACAATTGTGTGTACCGAGTTGTGGTTAAACTGAAAAATTGATTGTGTATGTGGGATTATTGGGATGTCTGACAGACATCGCAGCAGAGAAGAGAGTTCGCGTTCTCGGGGCCATAGAGAGTAGGTCCGAGAGATGCTGTGATAGGTTTGAGAAACCTTGTGAATCGTCATGTGATTATGTCCCATCAGGTCCAGTTGAGACTACTGATGCCCGTGTTACGAGATTAGAGCTGAGTTGGAACACATTTATGAAGTTGTTCACTCAGGCTAACTTGACTATGGCTAGGTTAGAGAATAGGCATGGTCCGACTGCTCAGACGACTTATATTGAGTCAGCAGCTACGCTTGAGACACCTATGCCTAACAGCCTGCACCTATGCCACGTGTTGGTGAGACCCCTGTACCACCTGTAGTTTCATGACAAATTGGTGAGGATTCAGGCTTTGATTGTGAGTTTGACCGATTGAGGCAGTTTCGGAGCTCAAGCCTACATCGTTCAGTGGGATCAAGAACCCTGTAGTAGCAGATGATTGGATCAACCAGTTGGAGAAGCTATTTGGTTTTCTTCGATGTTCGACCACTGAGAAAGTGGCCTTTGCTACATTCATGTTAGAGGGCGAAGCAGAGTATTGGTGAAAATTCACCCGACACATCATGAAAGCTATGTATATCAGTTGATTGACTGGGAGATCTTTTTGGATGCGTTCAGGAGGCAGTACATCCCAGCCACTACTCAACGGAGATTACAGTTCAAATTTCTTGGTCTGATCCAGGGGAATAAATCGGTAGACGAGTATGGGTCTCGATTTACATCCTTGAAAAGATATGACCCCGATACCATGAGCAGTGAGATGCGAAAAGTTTGCAAGTCCATGGAAGGATTGAGACCTTCCATAAGAGTCAGATTTGCCCTATTTGATGTCACGACTTACGAGGAGACTGTGCGTAGAACTTAGTGTGTGTGTGTAAGACTATGATATGCACGTCCTTGAGTTTGGTAAGGTCGTGAAGGGCAATAATAGAGATCAGAAGAGATCAACATAGGACTGTAATGTCCGAGTGGGAAGAAGTCGTTTGTTAGACGACCGATGGTCGATGAGTCACGGGTAGGATGATTAAGCCCTCGATGTATGAGGTCTCGACTTCAGCTAGGGGTATAGTGATTGGAGGACCCCGATCGACTACAAATCAATGTAGAGCATGTGGTAGATACCACGGTAGTAGGTCATGCCATGTATTGATTGGAACATGTTGTAGATGTGGCAAGACGGGGCATATGATAAAGGATTGCCTAGAGTTGGTTGAGATAGCCTCACAGAAGGGCAAAGAGTCAGAGAAAGATACAGCTAGTACTTCTGCCCTGAAGAAGAGGGCTACAGCTGAAAAGAAGTATGAAAGCCTCCGACTGTGAATAGATTACCGGTTGTTGAATAAGGCGACCATTAAGAACAAAGTAACCCATTTCACGTATCGATAATTTATTGAATCAATTTCGGGGAGCATAGATCTTTTTCAAGATCGATTTAAGGTCTGGGTACCATCAGTTGAGAATCCAGAGTGGAGATGTACCCAAGACAGTTTTTCATACCCATTATGTATATTATGAATTCTTAGTTATGCCTTTCGGGCTAATGAATGCTCCTATAGCTTTTATAGTATTGATGAATGGAGTGTTCAATCCATACTTAGATCAATTTGTCATAGTGTTTATAGATGACATTCTTGCGAATTCGATGTCCAAAGAAGAGCATGAACATCTGAGCATTATGCTATAGACTCTCAAAGAGAGAAAGCTATATACGAAGCTCAGTAAGTGTGATTTTTGGTTGGAGCAGATATCATTTTTGGGTTTGGCTGGATACTACCGCCAATTTGTGGAAAGTTTCTCTAAATTGGCTGTTTCATTGACACGTCTTACTCAAAAGAATGTTGCATTTGAGTGAGACAATGCATGTGAGAAGAGTTTTCAGGAACTAAAGTAGTGACTGACCATTGCGTCGATTCTCACCATTCCTATCAGCTCAGGAGGTTTCTCTGAATATACAAACACCTCGGGATAAGGACTAAGCTGTGTATTGATGCAAAACGGGAAGATAGTTGCTTATGGATCCAGACAACTTAAGGACCATGCGAAGAACTATTTGACCCATGATTTAGAGTTGGCAGTCGTAGTGTTTGCACTGAAGATAGGGTGCCACTATTTGTATGGTGAAAAATTTCAGGTATTCACTAATCATAAGAGCCTCAAGTATCTATTTTTAACGGAAAGAATTGAATATGAGGCAGAGACGATGAGTAGAGCTTCTGAAAGATGATGATTATGAGATACTTTATCATCCGGGTAAAGCGAATATAGTCGTTGATACCTTGAGCAGAAAGAACCTCAGGATGGTATCGTACATGATGGTCAGGGAACATGAACTGTTAGAGCAGTTTATTAGCCTCAGTCTAGATATAGACCCTTATGACACTGATGCATATTGTGTGATAGCTAGTCTGAGATTGAAAATCGAATTTGATAGACCAGACCAGACAAGCTCAGCGTATTGATCGCTTTTGTATTGATATGCATAGTCAGAAACAGATGGGTAGAGTGACTGAGTGCACAGTTGTGATGATGGCCTGCTGAGATTCAGAGGTCGAATTTGCGTTCCCGATGACCCACAGCTAAAGAAATTGATTTGACAGAAGCTCATTCATCGAGGTATGCAAATGCATACGGGGAGTAATAGATGTATCAGAATCTTCGAAAAAGCATATTAGTGGTCAGACATGAAGAAAGATATTGCAGAGTTTGTGGCTAAGTGTCTTACATGTCAGTAGGTTAAGGTAGAGTATCAAAAACATGCAGAATTATTGCAACCTCTACTTATACCGACATGAAAATGAGAGCACATCACCATGGATTTCATCATAGGTTTATCGAGGACCCGACGTAACCATGATGCCATTTGAGTGATTGTGGATAGATTGACGAAGTCAGCTCACTTCTTAGCCGTGAAGGCTACGGATACTCTGAGTGCGTTGACGTATTTGTGTGTACGGGAGATTGTGAGGCTACATGGTGTTCCGGTAAGTATTGTGTCTGACAGGGATTCCCACTTCACTTCCCACTTTTGGGAACATTTTCAGGAAGTTATGGGAACCCGATTGAGTGTCAGTATAGCTTTCCATTCTCAGTCTGTTGGTCAGTTAGAGAGAACCATCCAGACGTTGGAAGATATGTTGAGAGCTTGTGTGTGGATTTCAGAGACTCTTGGGATGACCATTTGCCATTAGCCGAATTCGCCTATAACAATAGTTATCACTCGAGTATTAGGATGGCACCGTATGAGGCGCTATATGGTCGTAGGTGTCGATCTCCTATTTGATGGGAAGAAGTGAGTGATCGAAAGATGTTTGCTCCCAATTTAGTGAAGCAAGCCTTTGAGGATGTCCAATTAATATGTGATAAATTGAGGACAGCTCAGAGTAGGCAGAAAAGCTACGTTGAGATGAGGCATAAACCTTTGAAATTCACTGTAGGTGAATCAGTATTCTTGGAAGTTTTTCCCTCGAAAGGGATAATGAGATACTGGAGCGAGTGAGAAATAAGGCCTGTAGGCTAGCCTTGACACCTGAACTAGCAGGCATTCATAACATATTCCACATATTGATGCTTCGAAAGTATCATCTGGATCCGGCATATTCGATTCAGTATGAGCTGTTGGAGCTCACAGAGGAAATGTCATATGTAGAGAAGTCGATTCAGATATTGGATTGGAAAGAGAAAGTGTTACGGACCAGAACGATCACTCTGGTTAAGATTTTCGGGCAGTACCACACTTCAGAGGAAGTTATGTGGGAAGTAGAGAGCCTTATGCGAGAGAAATATTCGCAGTTATTCGAGAATTGACTTGATTCTAATTTGGAGGACCAAATTTCTTAAGGTGGGGAGGAATGTAAGACCCGAAAATTCGGTATCATTTTTAAGAAATTGATATTATAAATATGGATTTTTTTGTAATCTTGATCAATAAAGAAGAAATAATTAAATTTCGAGTCCAATTGATCAAGATATAAATTATTAGAATATATCAAAATTTTTGTCTCGAAAAACGAGCTCAAAAATAGTGAAAAAATATACCGAAAAAGTAAAATCGGACTGATAAATTCATTTGCGGACTAAATGAATTTAATATGAAATTTTGGGATATTTTGGGATATTTTAAGATTTTTATTATTATTTTAAGAATAAAATAATAATAAAAATATATTATAAACAAAAAAAAAATCTGTTAAAAAAAAACAGAATTGAAAAAAAAAAAAAGAAGGAAAGAAATCGCGAAAACAGGGGGAAACCGATTCTCCCCTGTTTTCCTTCACCGGTGGCAGACGGAGGGAGCGAACGGCGAGGGGACGGCCGGCGAAGGAAGACCGGCACGATGGGAGTGCCTGATCGCCGTCACTCGACCTGGAGTCGCCGAAAAACGCAGATCGGAGGGGGAGAAGGCCGCGGGGAGAAGAGAAAGATTCGGTGGCGCCGGCGCCGATTTGGCCCGAGCCAAGCCAGCCGAAGGCTCCCCAGCCCGAGCCCAACCGAACGGCGGTGGAATCACGTCGGGAACCGGCCGCCAACGCCGGCGACGGCAAAATTTCCATTGAACCGGTTCGGACCAGTTCAGTGTGAAAAGGGGCAAACCGATCCGAACCGGTTCAGGAGGAGAGAGAAAGAAGAGAGTGAAAAAAAAATTTCATCGGACTTCGGGTAAGTCGATACGAGGTCAAAAGTAACCGATTTAATTTTCGATAAATTTATTTGAATTATATTTAATCAAAAATTGGCCCGAAAATGAAAAATACGAAATTGTGCAGTTCGACATTAATTCCGAACGGAAGTCTGATCGAACTCCGATTCGCGCACCATCGCACAATATTGGCTCCAGAGTCATATTGAGAGTTAACCGGACTGCGAGATTTGGACAACACAGAGGAAGAGAGGTCACACTACGTGATCCGAGGTAAGGGATCTATGGGAGCTATTAGAGATAGCTGTACGTATTTTCGTCGTCATTTACAGTCAATTAAATTTTGTATAGAGTATAGATATGAAATTTCTGGATAGTACCCAAATATGAAAAAATTACGAAAATACCCTTAGACTCGAGAATTTTTGTAAATGCATAAAGTGCATGCAATCCATGTTTTCTCTATGAAAAAGAGATTTTTGTGAAGCTGAAATGATAGACTGGCTCATGATTTGACTGTATGCATTAACTTGCACGTTTTTCTAAAAAGTGATTTAATTGATAAGTGATTTGATGGGATATTTCTCTCTCACTTTGTTTTTACCGTTTTGCATATTGCACTCGATTTTGAGTACCACTGTGGTGGGAAATAGAGCCAGATGTCTATTTTGTGTGTGTGAAATCGTGCTAGAGCTATGATGAGATATGTGGATTTATCCAGATCCGCTCCCACTTGATTTTGGTATTTCATCTGTACAGACCATGCTGGAGCACTGCTCGCATTGGATTCTGTTGTGATTTGTGATTGAGATCGTGCTGGAGCCCTCGGGTTGAGTAGGAGGCTGTCGCAGCAGGGGCCCAGAAAGGGGTCGCCTGTGGTAGGCAGGACCTCACACACTGACTTGCTCGCACTAGATCTGAGACGACAGGCTATGGGTGATAATTTATTTGGTTGGGGTGGTGAGCTATTGACTCAGGCACCTACAACTATGTGGTAATTGTACTGTGGCTCACGGAGTACGTCGTACCGTGTAGACAACATGGAGTACACTGTACCGTGCAACTATGGGATGTGAGGATTGCGTCTTTGGACTCGGGCATGCTTTGTCATTGCTCTGTTTTGTGATAGTCCTTAGATAGGAGTCGATGGATAGACTAATCCCCTCCTCGGACTCAAAGACACCCTGGCACACCTGATCCGTGATAGCTTGTGGGTCTCGGACTTTGGCCAAATGTTCCATTGGATTTGTGTTGAAATCCCTGCCTAGTCTCATCTGTTTTATTGGTTTCGGTGGTGAAACAAATTGTGATTTGATTTCTGTGATGAAACCGTTTGAAATGAGATTATGATTTTAAAGTGAGTTTCAATACTGAACACAGAAATATTTTACTCTGAATGAGTTTTAATATTCGGTTTTTGGCAGTAAATTGCTATGTGTTTTACTATGATGGTTTTGTGAATGCCATGAGGTTTTTCGGCATAAACCATGCATCATGAGCATCGTGGATAGTTTGATTATCTACTTGCTTTATAAATTAATGCGAGTGTTTTGAAAAGTAAATGCATTTGTTTTACGAGTTGATAAAACATGCATTATGAGCATCGTAGATAGTGTGGTTATCTACCTGCTTTCATATATTTCTTACTGAGCGCGTTATGCTCATCCCATTATTTTTTCCACCTCTACAGAGCATTTCAGTAAAGTGTATAAGCTGCGTCCGTCCTGCGATCTTTTACACACAGCTATCCAGCAGCATCAAGGTATGCACACATGTACTTTTTGTATCTGAATAATAGTGTACAGTGATGTAGTCATGTTATATGGGGGATGTATATGTTAGGCAATGTAAACGAATTTTAAATTCTAAAATGATAACTTTATAAGCTTCCGCAATATTAGTGCCTGGGACGAAAGCATTGCCTGTTATGCATATATATAATATATGAAACTGAGTGAGGGATATTGACTCACAGCCCAACAATTGAAATGTGGTAAGTTCGCGAAAAATAAAGTAGTGATTTTTGTAAATTTGGTTCGCGACATTGAGATTTTAAATACAAGAAAGAAACAAAAAGAGGAATATGAAAGGAGGAATATGCAATAGAGGCAAAATTTTTTAAAGTATATTTTTCTTTGATATAAGAATATTACATTTGTGTTGCACCTACTGTACAAGATGAATTCACATGATATTTGAGGCTATCTAATGGTTGAGTATGTTGAGAATATTGACTCTAACTTTGATTAGGCACCTCAAGAGACCCTCAAGTCCTTTTTCGAAGTCTTGAATGCAAGATTGATTTTTGCAGTTCATTTTGAACATTCTCAATTTGCATGATGTCAGATTTTCTTGTTGCAAGGGATAGCAATGCCCAAAAGTGAAGGACAACAAAGAGTCTAGCACACTGACTGTGACTGCTTACACCTCCTTAAGAGGCTAATCGTGGCTTCAGTCTCATTACATACAGTGTTTTATTTATTTTTCTTATGCTCCAAATCTTTTAGGGCCCTCAAGATTTCCTTTTTAACTGCCTTCCTAGAGGGCAGCCTTGGCGGTGGAACACACATCCAAAAGCCTAAGAGATTCATTCAACAGCTCATCGACGTATTCTCTCTGCTTCTCTTGGGCGAAGATTTATTGTGTGGGGAGCAGGTTGAGACTTGAAAATGCTGCTTGAAGGTTCTTAGTATGGTTATTCCCTTGCATCTACACATGTTCAGAGTAAAGAGGATTCCCTTAGTTGTGGTCATGAATTATACAAAATATATGTCCCTCAAACTGAACCAAATCTCTTTGGTCTTGTATTCATTGAGGTTGAGAATCAGTCTAGATTATCAAATTTTATTCTTGTCCTAATTGGAGACAAGGAAGTTTGTTCTGAAATGAAGTCAATACAGCGGAGGTTTGATGCATCTCTTTTTCAGGGAGGATAAAAAGTTTCCTGCCTCCTTTCAAATTATTAACTGTTTTTGTATAGAGCAGATGTTCATTTATGTATATCATTGTTCGACAAAACCATTTTCCCTATATTTTCTGTAAAAAGAACATCAATTGCAACTCCTGGTAAAACGATCACTACATGCAAGGGCAAGAGAAGAAGTGATTTTGCTGAGAGGTTGCTAAAAGTACTATGACTGGGTTATGGGTAATAGTGTCAACTCAAAATCTGCTCGCTAGATTGGCAACTGCTACTATCTTTTTTGAGAGTTCTACCTTGTCAACACCTAAATCTTTCTCGGAACTTTCTCGTAGAATTCGAAGGACCTTTGCAGAATATAAAGTCCTAGTATTCTTGACCTTCATAGCAACCAGTTGCAAGGGAAAATCATATTTCTTCCACAATATGCCACCTATCTGGATTACTCGAACAACGATTTCAGCTCTGTTTTTCCAGTTGTCATCGGTGCCTACCTCAATTTCGCTTATTTCTTCTCTCTCTCGAGTAATACATTTCAAGGGAGCATCCTCAAGTCGATATGCAACAATACATATCTTCAAGTACTTGATCTGTCTAATAATTCCCTGAGTGCGTCAATTCTTCAATGACTAACTCAATAGAGTTTGTCCTTTGGGGTGCTGAATTTAAGGATAAACAATCTGGATGGTGTTATTCTTGATACATTCCCGCAAGAATGTGGGTTACAAACTCTAGATTTCAACCGAAACTTACAACAAACAAAGGGCTTGAAGCGAAAATGCGCGAGGTAAGCCACGAAAACAATGTGCGAGAGCTTGAAGCGAAAAGTGCGCGATGTAAGCTAAGCACTCAATCAAGGGCTTGAAGCGAAAAATGCGTGAGGTAAGCCACGAAGACAAATGTGCGAGAGCTTGAAGCGAAAAATGCGCGATGTAAGCTAAGCACTCAATCAAGGGCTTGAAGTGAAAAATGCGCGAGGTAAGCCACGAAGACAAATGTGCGAGAGCTTGAAGCGAAAAATGCGCGATGTAAGCTAAGCACTCAATCAAGGGTTTGAAGCGAAAAATGCGCGAGGTAAGCCACGAAGACAATGTGCGAGAGCTTGAAGCGAAAAATGCGCAATGTAAGCTAAGCACTCAATCAAGGGCTTGAAGCGAAAAATGCGCGAGGTAAGCCACGAAGACAATGTGCGAGAGCTTGAAGCGAAAAGTGCGTGATGTAAGCTAAGCACATAATCAAGGGCTTGAAGCGAAAAATGCGCGAGGTAAGCCACGAAGACAAATGTGCGAGAGCTTGAAGTGAAAAGTGCGCGATGTAAGCTAAGCACTCAATCAAGGGCTTGAAGCGAAAAATGCGCGAGGTAAGCCACGAAGACAATGTGCGAGAGCTTGAAGCGAAAAATGCGCGATGTAAGCTAAGCACTCAATCAAGGGCTTGAAGCAAAAAATGCGCGAGGTAAACCACGAAGACAATGTGCGAGAGCTTGAAGCGAAAAGTGCGCGATGTAAGCTAAGCACTCAATCAAGGGCTTGAAGCGAAAAATGCGCGAGTTACGCCACGAAGATAAATGTGCGAGAGCTTGAAGTGAAAAGTGCGCGATGTAAGCTAAGCACTCAATCAAGGGTTTGAAGCGAAAAATGCGCGAGGTAAGCCACGAAGACAATGTGCGAGAGCTTGAAGCGAAAAGTGCGCGATATAAGCTAAGCACTCAATCAAGGGCTTGAAGCGAAAAATGCGCGAGGTAAGCCACGAAGACAATGTTCGAGAGCTTGAAGCGAAAGTGCGCGATGTAAGCTAAGCACTCAATCAAAGGCTTGAAGCGAAAAATGCGCGAGGTAAGCCACGAAGACAATGTGCGAGAGCTTGAAGCGAAAAGTGCGCGATGTAAGCTAAGCTCTCAATCAAGGGCTTGAAGCGAAAAATGTGCGAGATAAGCCACGAAAACAATGTGCGAGAGCTTGAAGCGAAAAGTGCGCGATGTAAGCTAAGCACTCAATCAAGGGCTTGAAGCGAAAAATGCGCGAGATAAGCCACAAAGACAATGTGCGAGAGCTTGAAGCGAAAAATGCGCGATGTAAGCTAAGCACTCAATCAAGGGCTTGAAGCGAAAAATGCGCGAGGTAAGCCACAAAAAAAGTGCAAGAGCTTGAAGTGAAAAGTGCGCAAGGTAAGTTATGCACTCAAAGTAAGGGCTTGATTCTCGAGGTAAGTCACGCACTCAAACAAGGGCTTGAGAATTTGGTGTCAGAGTCTAGCTTGAGAATTCGACTTCAGAGTCTAACGTGAGGACTTGACCTGAGGCTACGATGTGAGTAGATGTACTCTTCCGTAAGATTATACCTAGCGAAAGAGTGGGGAGCAATTGTTGTGACTGACAATAATAATAATAAATAAAAAGTGGCAAAAAAGAGTAATTGACGTTGGATTCAAACTCAACCTTATCTACATGGTTGTAACATTATCAAGGTAAAAATTAGAATATATATAGATAAAGAAAGAGAGTTTCAATCAGATACAAACTCATGTCTTTAAAAGCACAATCACTACCAACAAGCTGGATGAGAGAGGTATGATTTCTGAAACTAAGGCTCTCCATTTTTCTTTACAGAAACTCTGCCAAATTCTCTGTCTAACTTAAGCATCGGAGTGCTTACGCAGGAAAAACCTCTGCGTCCCTCTGATTGTTCTTTTTCTTGCAGAGCTGTCTATAGCACGTGGCACAAAAATCAAGGTGATGACGTAAGCAATTTGTAATTGTTGTAACTGAACAACAACAAAACTTTTAATTATTACTTTTAATTCTCATGGATGTGCATTATTAAATGTTGGAAATATCTCTTAAATCTTCCCATCAAGCTAGTCAAACTTAAAAACTCTCCTTACCTTAAGATTTGTAAAAGTATTATACAAGTGTAGCCCTTTTAGAATTCCATCGTTGGAATAAACTTAGTTTACTTTCGGTTGGAATTGGTTTTAATTTACAAGAATATCTTATGCATTTAATACATAATTTTAATATCTAACCTACAACTTAATTCCTATTAATTAACCAACCTAATTCTAAATTTAGAACAAAATCAACAATATACAAATTGTCAAAAACAAAATAAATAAACTAAGATGAATATGTCAAATTAATTAAACAAAAATTACAAAAAATTAATCAATTAAAACAGATTAAATGAACTAATCTACAAAAAGAATCATAGACAAATAATTCATAAATACCTAACTAATATATTTAATTCATAATCAAAACTATTGTCAATTTTAACAAAGAAAAGCATCGTTTAGACAATAAAATACTAAAGCAATCTAAAGAGTAAAAAAATAAAAATTATCATCATCAAAACTTTTATCTTAATATTGGAGTAGGTTATATAGATCAATATTCAAATTTACTTTAAGTCGTTAGTATGAATTATCCTCCTAACTCTATCTAATACAATGTATTTTTTCAATTTTCGTTTCATCATATCTTTTTGAATTATTTTTTTTTTAAATTTTTTTCAATCTTTCTCTAGTTTTAATTTTTTTTACTGTAAAAAATAAAAATATTTGTGAATGAAATAAGTGGAAGAATGTTATTTACATGGACACGTACCTTCCAAAACGTGCTAGCCCATTTCAAGCTTTAACTCTCATGTCCTTTTCCTTCCAAAATCTGTTATGGCTAATGCCAATCCTTAAGAATTCATAAATACCTAACTAATATATTTAATTCACAATCAAAACTATTTTAACATAGTAAAGCATCACGATTAGACAATAAAATACTAAAGCAATCTTTAGCGTAAAAAATAAAAAATAAAAAATAAAGATATTTGTGAATGAAATTGGTGGAAGAATAAATTTACATGGACACTTACCTTCAAAAACGTGCTAGCCCATTTTCAAGCATTAACTCTTTGTCCTTTCCCTTCTAAAGTCTTTTATCGCTGATGCCAATCCTATGTATCGTCTTTCCATCGTTATTCAAAATATTAATTTCTTATTTTCTATAGTAAAATTTTTTACCCAATAAATAATAAATAAACTTAAAATGATAATATATGTTTTGTTTTTTTATTTAAATATATATATATATATATCATAATTTTAATTTTATTTATAAAATAAAAAATTTCACTACCAATTATAAAATCAAAAGACTTCACTTAGGATTAATTATTCTATTCGAAATACTTCGTTTTCATACCTTTTCTATATTTCTCCATTTTTGAAACCCGAGAGCTTGGCTGACACTTTAAGTCTCAACCACAAGCTACCAACGCTTGACTTTTGCTTTCTTGCTCTCAACTTCGACCTCTTTCAACAAAACACCAGTTTCATAAGCTGTTTCTCATTTATGGGTTAAAATGGCTGCTGTGACGTGGACGTTTTTAGGCTGGCAATGGAACTAAGCTGCAACATGGAAACTTCAACGGGCTGGAGTGCTGTAATTACTGATTGGCTTTGTAACAAATAGCAATTTGGTTTAAATGCTGAGTATTGAAGCAGGATGCGTGGAGCTGATCTGATATGTATCGCCGATTAAAGCTGAAGCAGCCCATGCTGAAGTTACTGCATTATGCTAATTTCTCTTTATTTGTGTTCCCCCGGCTCCCCTTTTATTTTAACTTAAACAAATTATCCTAACTCAGTTTAATATATTTGATTAAATTATCCTAATTCAAATCAATCTATCCTAATTAATTAATTAA
The DNA here is from genome assembly GCA_033439115.1 of Firmiana major. NCBI lineage: Eukaryota > Viridiplantae > Streptophyta > Magnoliopsida > Malvales > Malvaceae > Firmiana > Firmiana major. The sequence continues at coordinate 46,267,091 of CM065909.1, forward strand.
TTCTAAATCCACTTTCAGTTAATTTAACTACGAACCAAACTAATCTTAATTAAATTAACCTATATCAAATATATCCTTAATTTAACCTAATGATAAAATGGAGTGTTTAAAATAACCATTTCATCTTATGAAGTTGAAGTTAATTTTTAAATTTAAATTTTAAAAATAAAATATAAGTATCAGATTTTTCCTTTCATGTATACATTAAATATAGAATAAGATCATAATTTTATCTTTTGTTCTATACATCAAACATTCTTCTTAATCACCATAGGAAATTGGTTGAGTTAGTAAGAGTTGTTCTCTTCGCCTGCAAGATTTAAACTTGACTCTTACTATCAGCGATATGTAAATCCAATATAAATTCTCACTAAAACCTATAGTAAACCTTGGTTGGGGAAACCTTCCATCATGCTGACGTTTTTCACCAAAAAACTAACATTCTCCTTCTGTTTTGCCTTCAATCTGACAAAAAGAAACAAACTGTTATTTACAAAAACCAATTACAAAACAATGCCTAGATCAAGTCTAGGAAACGTGAATAAAATTGATATACGTAAAGGATGCGTAGTTGAGAGGAAGATAAGAAGCCATAATTAGTTTGTGAACCCATTCAATGCTGACACATGATTTATCTATGGATAAAGATAAAGGTTCTCGCTACAGACTGGCATTTCTCTGGCCTTAGTGCAATCGCTGAAGATACAACCCTAATCTATGGGAATTCACCTTCTGTGAGGTGGGTGAACCATCCAGCATGGGTTCACTATGCCAACTAGCTTTGAGCATACTATGGAAGTATTATGAGCCTTCATTTTGAGAAAATTAGTTCACAATTCAATTCAAATTTATTTGTTGGAAACAACAATCCATAAATGAATATCACGAGAAAACTTCCACTGCATGATTACAAAAGATGGTGTCTTATTAGACTAATCTTCCACTTTACATGAACGTCTGTAGCCAAAGACTAAAGAGCCAACAACAATTAATCACCAAAAGGGATAGACAGGTTGCTTATTGGGGAAGAAGAATCCGAAGTTCTGCTCAACTGTATTTTCCTTCAGGTTTTCGTTGAACATTGCAAAGAAAAATAACGGCATGATATAGTTAGGCCTTCTTGGAGTCCCTCGCTTCGTCACATGATTCAAAAGGTTCTTGTTATAAGTTTGGGCATTTGGAACATTTGTGAAAGGTTCATTTCCTTTAGTTGGCCATCCAGACTCGGATACAACAAGCTTTACATTGGCATGGATCTTTTCCAAGGCAGCATTGAAAGCATCAATTATGGCATCAAAGAGGTTGAAATATTGAAAGCTTCCATCGACCACCACTGGTGCAGCGGAAGTGAAGAACGTATAATTAGCGGAAATATCAACAGGATTTGAGGAGTAGGCAAAGTAAGGATACACATTGACCATGAGTGGTGCATCCTGTTGAGCCAGACTGGTAGCAATACGGACCATGATCTCTGTTATACCACTTGCAAAGGCACCAGCTGAAGGAGGAAAGGAGACTGCTAGGGCTGTTGCTGGAAGTACAGTTGTGACCTTAATCCCGCTTAGCCCGGTTGAGTTGAGAGCATTTCGGACGTTGTCTATGGCAGCAGGAACATTTGCACCCAATGGTCCTGGAATGACTTCGTTTCCAATGCCGATCCATTTGAATAAAACATCATTTTTGTAAGGGACGATGTTAGTGTTAACCCATGCATTGGCTGCTTCTTGGCTCGCCGCCATGCTCGCTATGTCCTCATTTCTTGGACCAATGGAGACAAATAGCCCTGATCCCCTCAATGCTTCCAGCACTTTAGGTAAAGGCTCAAAGATCCTGATATACTCAATTTTGCTAGTTTTGTAAAGCTCAATCACTTCCTTTGGAGGTGGAAGATTGTTTGCGACTAGACCATAGTTTACACCAATTGCGCGTCCATCTGTAACATCAGGGTCAATGATCAATGATGTAACAGTGAAGCAAAGTAAAAGATCGAAAATTGAAGATAGAGTTTAATCTCATGCATGATTTTGCTGTATGTTATAAGCCATAATACATGGGACAATCAAAAGAGAAAAGTGTTTACCAGCCAGAGAAAGCAATTGAGCGAATAGCACCAATACCGAGACAAACAACTGAGCAAATTTTGGATCCATATCCCCTATTTTCTTCCTTTACAGATTCAAAAGCTGTAAACGTTAATTTACTGGTGTTCTTTCAATGCCCACGTAGCCACGTTCATATAGCCGATGAATTCTCCATTTTGGGCACAATCGTAAAGTTATGGTATTTATTTGGAAAACATTCTTGAGTTTCTTTTTTGGTGGCCAATTGCATAATCTTAAGCAAGAAAATTAGAGTGAATGGATTGTGTTGTCCTCTCCTCGTTTTCACAGCTGTGTTTTCTTGGATATTTCCATTTAAGGGGCAAACAAACAAAATGTTGAACGAATGGCTAGAAAATATATTTGATTTTTATTTATTTATTAATTTTAATAAGTGATCACCAATGTAAATAGAAATACAGTTCATTTATTTATAGTCGTAAACAAATTCATTTAAATTTAAAGTTATTTAAAATTTGTTCATTAATGAATTATTTGTTATTCCATAATAATAAATTTTTAAATTACATTATTATTTATAAAATATTTTAATATGCAATTACCAAAATTACATATTTATGTAATATTTTTAATTTAACATCTTATATATTTAGGTGAATACAATATATTTACATAATTTTTATGTGCTTTATCCTTTCCGTTTTATGTTTTTTAAAATTTTGTTTTGTTTCATTTCTCTTTTATTAAAGTCGAAAACACGTCTGGATACAATATTTTATTGTGGATTCCTATTAATTAAAACTTATGGAAGGAGGTGGTTAAGCTTTTAAAATATGAAAGGTAAAGGTTTTGACTTTTTTTATAAAAAAAAAATTATCAATTTGTTAATTAAAATTGGTACTATAGCTGTACCAAAATGTTTTCAGAAACATCATTTTAATATTTTCAACTATTATCATAATATTGTATTCTATTTTTAATTTTTGGAAACAAAAACACATTCACCTAACCTATTTTTATTTCCATTTTCAAAAATTGAGTTGTCAGTCACCAAGCTGAAACTCTCAACAGTACGAGTTTTTCCCAAAAAATAATAATAATAATAATTAAAAATGTATTTACAATAAAAGTAATAGGGGAAAATAAACTAAATCTTTATTACCGTACTTGGTAAGTGTTGAACTAGGAGATGATTTGTGTCAAATAGTAGATAAATATCCTTGCACATCGCACTATCCTTTAACATTTCCTTTGATTATTAATCTGCAATTTCAGTTTCCTATCTGAGTTTTTAAGTTCTAACAACTAACGCCTGCTTTGACTTATTCAAATTGGAAATTTATTATTATTCTTATTCTTATTTTGCAACACCGCCAATGTATTTCCAAGTTTTACATAAACCTAATCTCTCTTCAGACAATCTCATAATGATTCGATGCATTAAAAATTTTACTTTCTAATCTTTTATTCATCTAAGCTTATCCCCCAACAAAGCTTACCCTTTGTGAGTACGAAACTCTCACAAGAAACAGTGATGCCTCCTACCACGTCGAAAGATTAATTACACGAATTTGCAGAGAAATTTGGAGCTTGCCTTACTGAAAACACTTGCGAGTATCAAGCAAATTGAGTTGAGAATTTCAGCTTGGAATAAGCTAGGCTGGTGAATTGAAATGTGGTAGATATTAACACAAGATCATTCTCGGAACCAACTAGAATACCTGAAATTGGCAAAGAAAACGACCGTTAAAAGTGACAAATTGAGAAAACAGGTTGGTGCGTGTAACCAAGATAAAAGCACAAAATCCAACATCTGTTAAAATTAGGGATAGAAGTGTTCAAAACCCAAACCAACCATCCATTAGAATTTATTTAAGCACATTTAATTTAAATTTATAATCAAATAAAAAAACTATTTAATAATAAAATATTTTCACGAACTAAAATCTAAATTTAAAACTGTATCAAAATCCGAATCCAAATTAAGTGAACCTGGACAGGTATAATGGAGAGCTTAGATGATTTGGTCCTGAATAGAATAGGACAAAAAAAAAAAGAACTAGTAAGTGTTCTGAAACCGTCGCACAAATTTCAAAATAGCAGGATGAATCGTACTTTCATACTCACAACAGTTAGTAAGATTAAGATACAAGATTTACAAAAGTAAACAACTTTCTATCCACCTCATTGATAAAGTCCATATGACACATGCACGTATAAAAATAATTGCCTCACTTCTGCTTCCGAATCTCTAAAGTGTAAACACCACATCGGAGATATCTTTTATTCTGAGGGGGAAGTCCAATATATCAGCCCGCTGCAGTCGAAGATTCCAATTAACGAAATTAATGAGTTGATTGACACAAAATTTAACACATAACAATCAAAACTAGATAATTTTCATGTTGATGTAGTTGATGTTCTATTAAATTATATTTTTATCACGTAAAATACAAAATTTATCACAACAAAATTTATGTTAATACGTCTAATATATTTTTTTTATCTTTTATCACATTTATATACAATTTTTATTAATTTTCAGCTCATATTATTTTCATTTGGATAAATTCCATCCAAGTTATTGAAGTTTGAAACTAATTTAACTTTAATCCATTAGTATAAAAATAAATACTTCATTCCAATCTTTCAAATTAATAAGACAAATAAGTTTTCTTTTAGTTATCTACTACGTGAACTGTTAAAAACATAAATTTGAGATGCTTTGGCCCCTAAAATATTTGAAATATTTTAAATACTCAAAAAACAAACAAGAAAGAAAAAAAATACTAAGGAACTATAGGACTTTAAAAAGTTTGTTTTCTTTTTTACTTCTGATTTATTTTGTTTATTTCTATAAGACTGAAAGGCAAGTTTTACAATATAATTGTTAAACCAACATTATTTTATAGCAGTGAATATTGGGCAACTAAAGGATTGCATACACAAAAAATAAATATAGCAGAAATGTGAATGCTGCGATGTATGTATAGATATATGAGAAAAGATAGAATGAGAAATGAAAACATTTGCAAAAAAAAGTTGAAATTACACCTATCGAAGACAAAATGAGTGAAAGTCGTTCACGTTGATTTGGATAAATATAATATAGACCTATGAACGCTCCAATTAGAAGAGGCTATGAATGATGTAAAAATGGTTAAAGCTAAGGAAAGACCGAAAAAGACTTAGAAGAAAGTAATTCGAAAAGATATGACAAAATCAGAGTTATAAGAACACATTACATTAGATAAGAATAAATGAAAAAAGAAAATTCATACTGACGACTTGACGTTAGTTCATATATTGGTTTTATATAGTCTATTCTAATATCGGGATAAAGGCTCTAATAATGATGATCTATTTATTTATTATTTATTATATAAACATTTTTTCTAAAGAATACCGTGTTAATATTTTACTTGTCATATCAAAATTATGAGATTTATGAAATATATTATTTTTTATTTATTAATTTTAGTATTAAGTAGTACATTATAATTGTTTTATACTTTATTCTTTTTGTTACAAGTCAGGTAGAATATAGAGCTCAAAATTGATGTGGACTCAAAAAATTTATTCGAATTCATCTAAATTGATTTGATAAAAATATAAATAACTTAAGTTAAAATAACATAACAGAAAATAATTTATATTTAAAATTATTCAAAATCAAAATAATTTAAATTTTGAAAAATTAGAAACATTGATAAGAATTATTAAAATTTAAATTAAGTATAATTTTAATTTTAAAAATTAATGAAATTAAATATAATACATTTGAGAAGAAAATCACACATTAAATAATGCTCGTAAAAAGAGTGAAAAAAAATTGCAAAAAAGACTAAAAAGAATGAAGAATCGTGAAAGACAGAGAAAAAAAAAGAATGAAGAATTATTTAGATTAAAAAATTTAAGTTTGAGTAATTTTGTAATTACTCACATTTTTATTAAGAGTATTAAGTCATTTGAGGTAGAAAGTTCATTTTTAATACCAATGGATCAAAATTCAAAATTGAATTAAGTTCAAACTTCAAATACTTAAATGGAGTTTACTCTTTTCATATCTTCTTTTTTTTTAAATATTGTTTTTATCTTTCATGTTGTTTTTATATTTAGCCGTCGTATTGAATTAAAATTACCAGATTGTGGAGAACATTGGCCGTATATGCGTGCAGTGCTATTTGTGTTTCATTCTCATATAGGCACATACCCACAAGATACATATTCATCGTCAGATTGAAATAATTATACAAAATTAACCTAACATGATGGATGATGGTTGCAATTCTAAATCTGAAAAAAAAAAAAAAAACTTACCTAACTAAGACGAATACACACTGTAGGACACCTGCAGTGCCAGTCCACACTGAAGGACAAGATTTCACCAGTGAGTCTTGTATCAATAGGCCCACGGAAGCAGCCAGTGACACAAAGGATACAACATAAGCAAAAAAAAGCCAGAGCTTCAACCTGTTGCAACGAAGGATTAGTGTCCATTAGCCAAAACAAGCAATCAAAGGAGAACTGTAATTCTCATAAAAAGAATCTAGAGTTATAATACACAACAGAACATACACAAGGATGGTCAACTCATTCCATTACAAGTGGAAATTTGCCACACACACAATCTTAAATATAGCATTGGACATGATTATATATGAAACCAAGCATGTAGAAAATAGAAGGCTCGTAGCAAGAAAACAAGACAAAATGGAAATCGAAAGCATAAACACCATCAGTAATTCCGCATGGCCTTAATTCACATACAGCCAAATCCTCAGGGGAATTCCAAAATCTAATCACCGACTACAAGAGCATGTAAACGTATCAGCTTAATTAAATACTGCTGAATAAAAGGGTGAACTGGAAAAACCACGCTTAAATTGATAGCCCGTATACCACCCCGCTCTCGGATGATAGCGTCAGTACAAGCTTCAGATTTCTTTACATTTACTGTGAAATTTTTGAAGTCATTAAACAAGATGATAGGTAGGCTTTCTTTTCACTAACAATTATCACAACTTAGCTCATAACTATGGAACCTGCATGAAATTAGAGGAAGCTTGAAATTGCTTAAGGGCATTTCTTGTGCATCAGAAGCAAATTCAGTAATGACTCGTACTGAAGAAACTACCTCAGATATTTGAGTAAGTTGAATGTTTGAAGGATAAGTTGGGAGAAAGAAGGGTTTTCTCAAAGCACACTCCCAGGACTGCAATGATAACACACAGCACAAATTAATAATTTCTGGCATAACTCATAGAACAGTAGTACCTTTATTGGCTTTATCCACTGCTAAAGTTATACAATTAAGGACAAGCCTCTCTCATTCTTTTTCCCTCCATGGCAAAATGTCTACTTAAGCTGCCATAATGAACACAGCAACATATGCCTTGGGATTGATTAAAAACTAAAATGAATGAGCAAAGTATAACTCCTTACAATGATTTAGTGTCTGATGTCTGAATATAAGATTAGATCAAGACTTGTTTCAAGAAAACAACAAGGTTATTCAAATATCATCCTCTGTAAGCAAATGGAACATAAACTGCACAAAAACACTTCATTCATGTTATATTATTGCACCTGTTTTCATTTTTTCTTTAAAATCCAGTTTTCTTATATTTTAATCCTGCTAACAATAAAATAAAAAACAAACCCAAGTAATTACAAGGAGAATTTATACAAGTGCATAATTTTCGGTTTTAGTATTAGAATTTCTGTTTCTAAACAGTAAGTGTACAACTTAAATATTTGTAAATGAATCATCACAGTTGCTTCCCACAGATCAAAAAAGGGTCAACGTTGACTTCCGTGTCAACAGACACGCATAAATGGAGGGTAAGAAGTTATACTTTACTTATAAATCAATGTTCTGCACATCAAGCATAATCCTCAAAAACTTGTTTCTGAGGTTTTCCAAAGCTCAGATCCTTGAAATTGACGCCATATATGCAGCTTAAAAACTCCTAAGGTCACAGCATTATCTTGTCACGCTTCACAACAAAGTTGCATGAGCAAGAGAGAGTTCAACATGAGGACGGTGAAAATGACTTTAAGGGACAGTTCCATATTAATCAACTCTACATGAAAATGAAGACCCTTCAGTTAGATGGATTACTTGAAATTATGCATCCAAACAGTTCAAACTTGCACCTAAACCATAGACACAGCACACAAAAGAAGCCTAATCTTGAACTGAATTTCAGGACACGTATCTATGCAAATATGCACCACCATACTCAATTAAAGGAAGTAAAATCTCAACTGCCTAAAAGGAACAGATTGGTAGAGATGCAAGACTATTGACTCCGAAGACCTCTCGACATAAGACTTCCAATAACAAAAATTTTATTCAAATAACTAAATGAACAAAAGCATCATAATTTCAACTGAAAATATCACAACTCACAGCACTATCACTAAGGAACAGTAATTACTTAACTTTACAATCATGGGCAAAACGATTACAATTGTAGCAAAATTCAGTATAGCAAGCACAATCAAAGCCAAAAATGCAGAACAAACTCAAATTCGATCAGAAAAAAAGAAAATGAACTAAAAAACAGCAAGCAATTGAAAGAGAAAAGAAAAGAATTAGCTAACCTCCACTCGCCTTCTTCGTAAGGAGAGTAATCAATATCGTCTTTTCTAACACAATTGAACATCAAAGCCGCAATAGATGCAAATATTCCTAAAGATAAAAAGAAATATCAGCCATATAAACGTCGATATAAAAAAAATACAATTAAACAGAAGCAGATAAATTTATGATAAAAAAAAAAAAAGAAAAAGAAAGAGGAATTATGGTGTACCAGGTAAATAGTGGACGAATGAGACATTGACGGAGCAACATACGACAGCGTCGATCCAAAACCACCAGCCGACACCGAACACGGCCCCCGCGACGCCTGGACCGAAGATCGCCCACAGCTCCCCTAAATCCATTTGATTGTTTTTCGTGTAGTTAATAAACTAATTATTGAGAATGAAATAACGATTCGATTTCCTCTCCTTTTTATTAAACCCACTCTTAACTACGGCTGTTATTTTCCCCGCTCTCCCTCTCACTGTCTTTTTTTTAACTTGCAGGATTTTTTTAGCCATTATATCACTGTTTATTTATTTTTTTTAAATATTATTTATTGCTAAGTTTTTTTTTTTTTTCTTTTCGGTTTGTTTTATCTGCATTGCATGATACTTATGAACATCAGAATATTTAATTCAGTTTATAGATATATAAGGTTTTGTTTTAAAACACAGTTAATTTTTTTTTTCATGTTTTAAAACACTGTTGATAGCTATATAATCTTGTTTAATATAAATTTTTAAATAACAAAAATCATAATAATTTTCTTGATGATAAGATAAAATTTTTTTCATTTATTCTCAATATTAATAAAAATAAAAATATCATAGTATTAAACAAGAGTACTCAATCCATTTGATTTGATCTTACAAATTTAAAAATCAATTTAATCAATTTTAGTGACGAATAAAAATAATTAAAACAGATTTAAATCAATCGATTCAATCTATTATACTGATTTTAAATATTAAAATATATATTTTATATTTTATATTTGTATAATATATTAAAAATATTTAATATATTATTATTTATATGATATATTATACATTATGCATATTACGTTACATATATTAGATATAAAAATGTGTATAAAAATAATCAATAGATCAATTAATTAGGTCTATTAGGCTATTAATTTTGAAAATCGTTAATTGATAAATTAATCAAATAAATCATTTTTTAATCGATTAATATCAGAACTAAATTATCGGAACCTATTTAAAATATTTTAATCAATTTTGGCCGATTATAACAGGTTTGGGAAACAGGTGTCTGTTAAATCAATCCATGTCTGATACGTGGTGAGGCAAAAATAAACTGTTTGTTCCCTTCTCTCCTCTCTTTCTCTTTTCGTTTTCACTATCCAGACAAATAGTCAACTAAAAAGAAACTTCTAGAGCTTCAACTTTTGTTTGCACCGTCAATGGCCAACTTTGGATCCTTCATTCTCTCTAGGGTTGTATATTGACACCTATCCGGAGCCTTCCTTACCGACCGATGACCATCCTCAACCCATTGTAGCCTCGGATTTTTATATGCAGCTTCAAATTTGTGGCTTCCGAGGTAGGCTGATCATGACTGTTGTCAAATTTGGTAATTTTTTCATGATAGAATGGAGGGCCGAGTCAATTATAGATGCATGTTATTGTGGGTATTTAGTGATGTTAATTATTAAAAGCATGTTATCGTTATTCTTCCAGATTTAATGTATCGGCAATTTTAATGTTTTTTTATTTATCTTGACTACCTAAGATTTCTGTAGCAAAGTATCAACATTTGAACAAAGACGAATTAGCTCTAAAGAAATTATAAGTGAAAGTTTGTTTATTTCGAATGTTGATAGTGCCTGGGTAATAAATCCTTAAATCATTCTTTGCATAATAAACCCAAATAGAAACCCAAATCTAGGTGTAAATTTTTAGTATTCATTTCATTTTTGAGCGAAAAAAGGAAGAGAGTTTGATTTCGATAGAGCTTGAATGCTCGAACGTGTATCTACATTTTAAAGTTGAAGACACTGCTCACGCTTCTTTCAGTCTCTTATATAAGGGTAAAATTTCTTTTTGACTGGCTTTAAAATTGCATGTCTTATTATTGAATTTATTGATGATTCATAGTTACTTTTTGTGAAAATGTGAAATGCATAAAAAAATATGGGTTTTGTTTCTGCTTGTTGATGATCAATATCCAATAAATTTTTCACACATTGGTGGTCGAATCAATTCTATCAGGCCATGTTACCATAAGTGACTCAAAGGACTCTTATTTGGCTCTCTTAACTGCCACCTTCTCTTGCTCAGGATCTTCTCTTCTACTCAACGTTCTTACTGTCTCAAATGTTGAAGCTATGACTTTTATCTTGAGCTCCTTAGGTGCTAAAGTTGAGGCCTTTGATGGGAAAATGATGGTCAACGGTGATGGGGTTGGGAAATTATAAGTTGATCTGGACGAAACGAAGAAGATTAGAGATGGGTTTTTTGTTACAGGGGGCGTTGCAGGCTAGGTTGGGAGAAGTTATTGTCGACTTGCCTAGTGGCCGCGATATTGGAAAGAGGCCTGTGGATTAATATCTTCGTTGGTTAAGGCCTCTTAGTGCTATTGTTGAATTGAGGCAAGCAGTAATAATAAATTTATTCCTCTTTCCTGTTTCTTTGACTATGATACTTTATTTTTTATTAGATTGTTTATCCATGAAAAGAAAGTTTTAGGCTGGATTGCTAAAATGTTCATGAAACTTTTTTATTAATTCCAGGCTAAGGTTTAGAAGATGATGTGAAGTTTGAGAAAAGTCTGTCTTTGACATGAATGACGAAGATGATGGAGGCAATGGAGAGGTGACTTGCAATTTATTGCAATTTTATGTTGTTACTAATCTTGTGGGACATTATTGAATTAGAATTTTCTTTTATACGAGGGACGATGACGATGAGTAAGCTAAGGATCCAGGAAAGATAGCATAATCATAGGCTGTTGTGATAGTGTTTGATCATCTTATGTTAATGCTTTGATGGTTCAATGTTATTATTTTAGATGCACATGTCATTAAGGAAAAAATGTACCTCTTGATTCCTGTCGGTTTCTTTTGAGCTTAAGAAATTAACAGTTTCAATTCTTTTAGGTAATAAATATTGTGACATAAATATCTTTCGAAACAATTGGGTTGATATAATTTTTCCTGTTACTTGTGTAGAATTGAGATGATACATTTATCAATGTCACAAGCCGGAGGTTTTGCACTTTTGATGGTTATTATGGTTGTTTGCATCATTGTCCTAATTTAACAGTCATTTTGTTTGTAAATCTTGATAGAGAAATGAAGCAAATGAAAAACAAAACTGATGCAAACACCTATAGAATGCTGACTTAAAAGAAGCAACTAATGGTGCTCTATAGCTTACATTTATTTTTGTTGTTCTTGCGTCTGAATTTTAAATTTAAAAATTCTTAAACATAGAAATTTTTAGTTAAATTCTGCTTTGATTTTTATTGTGAAATTTATTCATATTTTCCCTTCTTTCTTTTTTCATTGTTTATCACAAACCAGTAATTACTTGCTGTTTCTAATACATTTCCTTTGATTTTAAGCTTATATATTTTATTTTCTATTAATTGATGTTCACTAAAATTATACCTTCCATTTATGAATTTTGTTCCCCCTTTTTGTTTCACTTTGATCCCTATCGCATCTTTCTTATCTCAATCTTATTATTTTATTTTATAATCATCATGATGCAAAGTTTGTTTGTTGTTTTCCAATACTTTTGCCAATCTTTATATTATCATTATTTGGATTTTAAATTTTCCCTCTTTAATACGACATGTCATTATCACTGTGTACACTCATGTTAATCTCGTTTAGTTACATGATGTTGTATCATTTATTTGTTTTTCTTTGCCCTTTTTTATTAAGATCTTTAATTAGCATCTTCTCCGTTACATGATTACTGCCACTCTTGACCTTTTATCACTGAGCCAAATCTTTTCGGAGGTTAGCAGTGCACCATTACCTAAAGTTAAATGTTCTGTAATTGGCTTGCTGCAAAGTTGACATTCAAAGAATTTCTAATTTATATTTTTTTTAATTAACCTTCAGATTTATTATTTTCAAAGAAAACTTTATTTATTTTTTAAATGTCCAGAGTCCATAATTAGAGATGGTAAGAAGTAAGATTTATGCTATTTTTACTGTGCCTTTATCTGAATTAATCATATTTCAATTTCATAATATTCGAAATTGATTAATTATCTGTATGTTTTTTATTTTTAAAAATCTAAACCCTATTTATTAATTACCCAAAACCATTAAATATTTCTTTATTACATCAAAGTTTTACTTTCAAACTCAAGTTTAAAAATAAATTTTAATACATATTATTAAAAAAGATTAAATTAATAAATTAAAATTAAAAATCATAATTATAAATATTTAAGTAGTATGATAATAATAAATAATTTATAAATAAAAATATATATAATATTAAATAAATTATTTATAATCAAGTTCAAATAGTGACTATCTTAAGTTACTAAAGTATGACTAAATTCGTGACTAGTAATTATTTAATTACTTAAATCTTATCTGAATTCAATTATAAATGATGATTTTGGATGAATGATGAAATTATTTTGGATAAAATAAAAAAATAAAAAATTATTATTAAAGTTATATTTTTTTAAATAAAATAATAATAAAATTATCCGAGTGAAATTCATCACATTAAGGTTGTTTTGTGAGTTTCAGAATACCTTAATTCTAATTAATTGAATGAATCATAGAAGTAACTACTTATAACACACTCAATGTCAAACCTACACAACCAAGTTATCAGTTGAGACACGAAGCTACAACTCAATTTAACCTAAACTAAGCTCACTTGGATAGTACTATTACAGCAGGTTTGTTTTGACTGAAATGGAATGTGAATGGAAAATGTATTATGTGGAAATAGAAAAGAGAAAGAATATAAATGAAATATGTATTTTAATGTTTAATAGGTGGAAAGGAATATATATTTTAAACTTATTTTTCAGTTTAGGATTACAGTAGTAAATGGATAAGAATAAGTAATATAATGACTAAAATACCCTTATTTCCTAAATTAAAGTATTTTGCTTATTTTTACTCATTTTTTAATTACTAAAATACCCTCTCACGATAGTGACCTTTTGCATATGAAAGAGGAGTAGCTTTTCCTCGTTGTTTTGAGATTAGCTAGTTTCATGATGATGTAACGTATGAGATATAGCGTTGGAGAAAGTCGAGAGTTTTATAAGCGTGTTGTCTGATAAAAAAAATTTTATATAATTGAAAGGTAAGTTTTATAAGATAGTTGTTAAATCAACATTACTCTACGATAATAAATATTAAGTAACTAAAAGATTGTATATACAAAAAATGAGTGTAACGAAAATGCGAATGTTGCAATACATGAGAAAACATAGAATGAGAAAGGAGAACATTTGTAAAAAGTTTAGAGTGACACTTATCAAAGATAAGAATAGTGAATGTCGTTTACATTGATTGTACACATACAACGTAGACTTGTGTATGCTCCAGTTAAGAGAGTGAAATGCTATAAATGATGTAAAAATGATCAATGATAGGGAAAATCGAAAAAAAAATTGAAACAAAATTATTTAAAAAGATAGGGTGAAACGAGAGTTAGAAGAACAAATTGTTTTAAATAGTAAAAAGTGAAGGAATAAAATTTATATTGACGACTTAATATGAATTTATATATTGGTTCATATAGCTCATTCAATATTGGGATAAAAGTTCTGATGATGATAAAAGTTATTGTTAATAGTTTTTTAAAATTATTTTACACAAATATGAGTGTAAATGAATAGAATGTTCGATGAACCATTTGTAAACTTGTTCGATTTCTATTGTTTATTAAGCTTAACAAATGAGCACGAATAACATTTTAGTATTTGTTTATTAAAGGAATAGAACATAACCAAAGGCATGGTTCATTCATTTTTTTCGCAAATAAGCTCGTTTATATTCATTTATTATTCGTTCATTTAAAGTGTCATTTGTTGTCTGTTTGTTATTTATTAAAATACTAAATTACTAATATACCACCTCAACTTTAACATAAACCTATAAAAATAAAAGCTTAATTAAATTAATAAAAATTTCATAATAAGTTAATATACAATTTTTACACACTAAACAATTATATATATGATATTATAGTATATGTATATAATATAAAGTGTACTTAAAATTGTAATTATCAATTTTAAGAAAATAATGTTGACTCAAAAAATTAATGAAATATAATAATAAAATAATTATGAAATTAAATTAGTTAATTATGCATAAAATAATAAGTTTTTAATTTTTAAACATTATAATAATGGATCAAATTTGATGTCAATATCTATATAATCGTATAATATTATGATAATTAATCAATATTATATGAATACATCATAAGAAATTAAATGTTTGAAATTAGAAATACAACATAATATTCAAAGCTATGATAATAGAATAAAATTGAAAACATATTATATTAAAATAGAAGTTGAATAGTATGAAGCTTTAAATTAAATGATCATGTGAAATAACATATGGATCGTGGATATAACATTGTGTTCTTAAAAATTTATTAATTATGTTTTAAAGTTAAAACTCTTTTAAAAAAAATAATGAAATATAATAAAATTAATTATAAAATTAAATTAGTTAAGAATGCTTACGATAATAAATTTTTTATAAAGATAAAATATTGAAATTAAATTAATAAAAAATTTATAATAAATTAATATACAATCTTTACATTTATAATAGATTAATTAAACTTCAATTTAAAAAATATGAAAATAATTTATTAAAAAATAAATTCATAATATAATATATTGTTTATGTAATTAATTATGTGCATGATCTATTTTTTTTTTTGCATAAAATAGTTAAAACTTAGAACTCCCTGTTTTAAACATGGTAACTGATACGAATATGAATATCTCAAACCCTAAAAAACACAGCCCTTTGTTTTCAAGTCCTTTCTCTTTCTGGTGGTAGCTCCCTCCTTTGGCTCTCTGTACCTGCCTCTCTTTATTCGGCCATTCCCCAGTCCTACGACAGCAGACGGCAGCTTCCCTCTGACAGGCGGCAACTCATCACCAGCACAGCAGGCGACAATAAGTAACATCCCTTAGGTATGAAAGATGACAACTCCTCTTTCATCTTTTAGGCTTTCTGTTCTGCATCCTTTTAGGCTCTTTCAATCAGCCTTGCAAGGCATTACTTATGGTTAGATTAGTGTTTAAGACTTAAAGTAGCTTTAGTTATGATTTTGAAAAATATAAAATGTTGATTTGACACGGTTAACAGGAGGGCATGTTCTGCTTTTGGTGTCTGTTTAATTCTGCTTCTGGTGTCTGTAATTTTGCTATAACATTGCTTTTACCTTGTTCTGCCTCTAATGTCTGTCCAATATTGGTGTCAGCTGCATGTTTTTCTTCTGGACTCTGTTATTTTGGAACTTTACTGTTTCCCCCAATGTTCAATGAAATGAGATCTTAATTTAGTTAAAAAAAAAAAAACTCTCACAGTCAATTAAATTTTTTATTCTATGCTCTGCTCTGCTGTGAAGATTTTTGTGGAGTATTTTCCAAACTTTAACATTGTAACTACATAGTGGCTAAAGGAATTAAAGAGGGACAAAATTATTGACTTCAAATAAATGCCATAGTGACTTTTTCTTGTTTTTATAAAACGGCTTAAAGAAGTAGCCATACATTTTAGATTATTAGTACACGTTTTGTAACAAAGTTCTATTCAATACTAAAGATTTCATTTAATCAACTTTGCAATTTTTTTTTCTTTTAGGTTTTCTTTATTTTTTATGTTTGTATGTAAACACTATACGGCAGCATGTAATGAAATCAATCAATTTCTCTTGTTTCTTTTATGTACCTTTCAATGCTGTATAACGGGCTTGCATTTTTGTTGAAATTACATGGCTTCAAGCCTTTGTAAATATGCTTGATACTTGTCATATTTTTTTTACTAGATATTGCAATTTTTAACGATGGCATGTTGTTGTTTGGTTAAAACAAATATTCAAAATTTCAAGTAAAGAAGTCATTCTTTCTCAAGTCTCAACATTCATAAGCTCCAACACAAACTATTATTCTCTTTTTAAGTGTCCATTGTCTAATTAAGCTTCACAATCGACTATATTTTTTGAGTTTTTGTACTTTTCATTTTTCCTTGATAGTTAACTTTAGCAATGTTCAAATACTGTTTTACTTGTCATACATATGATATTCTAAATCTTTTTAGCAATCACTCCGGAAAAATGATCTTCGGGGAGGCCGAAAAGAGTTCGAGGCATACACCATCATGATTTTGTGGTATATTTGCTATTTGTTAAGTGCTAATTGATTCTTTTGAAATTTTGTCATTTTGTATTTTTTTGTTGCTTATTGATAATGATTTAACTTTGAATTGTTAGGTATATCTTTTTACTCAGAACAAAATTATATTAGTTTATCTCCAACAAGTCATGTACCAAATTAGCGTTTGCATTATTCTTATTCTAGTGTTGGTTCATCATCCATTCCTATGGCTGCTATTGAAGGAAATAAAATTGTCATTGTTGAAGGAGATACTCCTGATGAAGAGGATGAAATTGAAGTTGTCAACTATGCGAAGAAAGCAAGGAAAGGACATCATCTATTTGACAAGAATTTACATGAGTGAAATTTGCTGATGGGAATGAAAAGGTGTAGTGTAATCATTGCAAGATCAAACTTGCCAAGTACAAAGAAGGTACGACTACGTAATACAAGAGGCATTTCAATGGTTGTGTGAAACATCAATTCACTAGGTAAACTGATATTTTTGTGCAACTACTAACACCTAGATCAAATAGTGTAAGTTGTGTTCAAACTTGGAAGTATGATCAAGCAAAAATAAGGGAGATTGTTTCTCATATGATCGTGGTTCATGAGTTGCCATTGGAATTTACTGAGTATAAGCTATTCACTTCAAGTTTTGAGGTAGAGAAAAAAAAGGTTGATTGCATTGGTAAAAATAGTTGATAGAATTAGCATTACAGCTAATATGTAGAAGTCTGGTCAAAGATTCAATACATGGTGTTGACAGCTCATTTTGTGGATTCAAATTGGAAGCTGTAGAAAAAGGTATTGAACTTTGTTGATGTGCCTCCTCGTGGACTTGTCATTTATGATGCATTATACAAATGCTTGGAAGAATGGGGTATTGAAGGAAAAGTGTGCACAATTAGTTTTAATAATGATTTTTACAATCATTTAGTTGTGAGGATGTTGAAAGATAGCCTTTCTTTTCAGAGAAAGCTTCCATTGGATGGAAAACTTTTTCATATTTGATGTTGTGTGAACATTTTGAATATTTTGGTGCATGATGGTCTTTCCGAGACTGAAGACATAGTTGAAAATGTAAGGGAAAATGCGAAACACATCACAACATCAAACTACACTTGTCTATTGTCACTGATGTTGTCAAAGAGCTTTAGTTACCTAATAAGAGGTTGATTCTAAATTGTTGAACAAGGTGGAATGCAGCATATGCTATGTTGTCATGTGCATTGAAGTTTTAAGCAAGTTTTTGCACGGTATTAAGAAAGAGATTCAAGTTACAAAAACTTGTCAACTAATGAAGATTGGGTAAAAGTTGAAGTAGTATGTTCATTCTTGACAATTTTTAATGAAGTTACCAACATCATTTTAGGTAATAAGCATTTCATATTGCAAGTTTTCTAATTAGTTTTATTATTTATGTTATATACATTTATGACATTAAGTTTAAATATTTATTTCTTTCATAATTATTAGGTTATGAATACCCAATTTATTTCTCCTTGAGCTTTAGAGCATAAAAGAATTGATGGATGAGAAATCTTTGAGTGAAGAACCTTGCATAATGGCTTTGAAAATGCATTTTTGTTAATCTTTGTTACTAATGTGCTTGATCCTAGGAATAAAATGACATTGATTAACCTCGCTTTTCATGTCGTTTATTCAATAGAGGAAGCTCCTAAGCAGAGTAACATTATGCGAGATAGCATATATGAGCTTCATAAGAAATATGTAGATGCTTATACAGCAACTAATGTGGTAACTCTATGGAAAATGATATGTAATAAAGTGATAATACTCCCAATAAAACTGTTGCTTGTGAAGTTGGAAAAGGAAAAGCTATTATGATAGAGAGATCAAAGTATGAGAATTATGTTTGAAGTGTAGATACAGTCTACAATGTTAAGTTTAAGCTAGATATGTATTTGGAAGAAGGGATGTTTATTTGGAAGGAAAATTCTGGAGAATTTGATGGCTTAGATTGGTGGAAGGCAAGTAACCTTAAGTTCCGAATTTTGTCAAATATGGTTTGTGAGATCTTGTTAATTTTGATTACTACAGTGGCTTCAGAATCAACTTTCAGTGTTGGTGGTAGAGTTATTATGCATATCATTCATATTTAGGAACTGATACACTGCTAATGCTACTTTGTGGTAATGACTAGTATCGAAACTTTTATGGTCTCAAAAGAAAAACAAAAGTAAGTAACTTTAACATTTTATTTTATTTGTTCTATATTTCAAATATTGTAATATTTTAATATTAATCTTTTTAATAGACTAAAGCAGAAGTTAAAGAGATTCCTCTGCTTTAAACTTTGAAGTGCTTTTGGTTTGACATTTGATTACTTGGAGGGATTAGGTAAGTTGTGCATTGTTTTGAAACGTTGTGAAGTTAGCTATTATAATTTTCTAAGTACCTTTTTTTCTCAATTTTTTGGGTTTTATTGATGAATTTGATTTTTAAATTTGTTTTTCTAGTTCAAACACTTTGGTAAGGTCAACATTACTCTTGTTTGTTGCATCAGAGGTTTTATGCAAGTATTATGGACTAGAAGTAGATATATGTAGTGCTGGTATTATCCATTACATCTTGTTGTGTGGGGTTTCATTGTTTTGGGTTGGTATTTATCTCAATAATTTTACTTATTTACTTTATTTACTTATTTAATCTCTTATCATAAGTATTTATAACTTTTTTATGTTAGAATAATTACAATGTTTGATCATCAATAGTTTAAAGCAATAGCTAAGCAAAATATACGAAAATTATTTATAACTTATGTTCAATATTTTTTTTTTTGTTTTTAGGTATGAATATTAATTCTAATACCACTCATCTTATTTTGTCAGATGATTTGGAGGAATGATGGCAGCATCAGCTCTTAGTATTAATTTTTTTGACTTTTTTGAATATATTAATTCTCAAACCTGAGTTATGTTGTATTTAAGATTTTCTATTGGATGATTTCAATTTGCATGTGGGATTTATTTTTATGTAGTGTTGTTACTGGGTACAATAATGATGTATTGTTGACATTAAAGACTCGATCTTCATGCCAGTAAGAGCTCTGCAAGAAAAAAAATGATTAAAGAGATGCATGAGTTTTTCTTTGTGTAAGTACTCTGATGTTTAAGTCAAAAAGGGGATTTGACAAAGTCTCAGTAAGCAAAATAAAATTTAAGTCTGATAGATAGTACTAATCTTCTATTTATAAAGGTTGACTCACATTTAATTATCTTTTTGTTCATATATTAATTAAGTGTCTCTTACTGTCTCGGGGCCTCGTTTAGTATTAATTAATAATATTTATTAATTAGATGGCAAAACTGTGTTATTACGAATTTTCTCAAAATCGTAAGTAGTGAATCATCATGGTGGTATCTGCGAACAAACTCGCGTGGAAAGGTTACACCTTCATGCCACGCCTCAGGGTCATGCATTGGCATGCCACGCCTTAAGGGTCACAGCCTCACCCCACGATTGAGGGTCACACCCTCACACCACACTTTGAGGGTTACACCTTCATGCACTCTCACGACATGCTTTGAGGGTTACACCCTCACATGCCCTTGTGCCATGCCTTGAGGGTCACACCTTCACGCAAAGCCTATGTGTCACCTCCTCATGCCACACCCTAAGGGTTTCCTGCGTGGTGCGAGGCCTACTTGTCGCCATATGGCTTAGGGATCGCTCTTTGCCACATGGCGTGAGGTTCGCGTGTTGTCCCATGGCATGGGGTCTACGTGCCTCTATGTGTCGATTTCTTTTTAGCTATATTTGTGTCTTGTGTACTTTTTCAATTTCTTTTTAGCTATATATACGTCTCGCGCATTTTTCACTTCAAGTTCATACATTTTGTCTTCATGATTTACCTCTCAAATTTTTTGCTTCGAGCCCTTTACTTTAAGTGCGTAACTTACTTCGCACATTTTTCGTTTCAAGCCAATGCACTTTGTCTTTGTGGTTTACCTTGTGCATTTTTTGTTTCAAGCCTTTTTCTTTGAATGTGTGACTTACCTCGCATATTTTTTGCTTAAAGTCCATGCACTTTGTCTTCGTGACTTACATTGTGCATTTTTCGCTTCAAACTTATACACTTTGTCTTTGTGGCTTAACTCGTGCATTTTTCGCTTCAAGTCTTTGTCTTTGAGTGCATGGCTTTCGAGAATTTTTCGTTTTAGGCCCATGTACTTTGTATTTGGGACTTGCCTCACGCATTTTTCTCTTCAAGCTCATGCCTTTTAATCATACATTCCATAACAATTATTTGAAAGCCACAATAGGCAACTTCATTAATAATTATTTGAAAGCCATAATGGGCAACTTCTTTTACAAAATGAGTATCAAAAAACAGAATTCCATTTCATAGTTTAAAACACAAATCATAACATTAAATAAACATAAAGACGTCTGCCAATAGGGCTTTAAGTGGTTGGTGTTCCATGTCTTTATTATCCACTTGTTGGATAGCCTTAAACACCATGCTAAGTTACGTCTTGGGCTGCCATGACAAGTACCAAAGTGATCTTTTCGGCAAAACCACACTAACAGCTTTATTTCTTACTTTAAAAAGTCGCTCCCTAGTTAAAGGTCTCAACAATAACGACAGTTCTTTCGGATACTCCATCTTTTCATCATTATTGGCTCTTAACTTAACCCTTTTCCACCCTTTTGATAGGTTTCGGCTTAGGTGGCTTCGCAGTGGTGAGGGTTTCCTTTCTCTAAATTTTCTTACATGTGGTTGTTTTGATCCTCTCTTATTTGTCCCACCCTTTCAGGAGTTGAGAATCTCATTAACAGATAACATGAGGAGAGTATAGCCCTCATATCACTCAGCAACGACTGTCCCAAGATAATGTTTACGCCACAGATGTCGATTTCACCACCATGAATAGAACTTGTCTCGTTACAGTTTTAAGATTTTCTCATAGAGTAATAGGTAATTGAACAAACCATACCACCTTCCTTTTTTCTACTATAAAGCCATATAGGGGCGTTGTAACAGGCTTCAGTCTATACTTAAATATGTTCATCTTCTCAAAATAGTTACAGTAGATAAGATTCATCGAGCTTCTATTATCTACCAGAATATGGCTTATCGGTTGTTCCGCTACAATTGTCGATATAACCAAAGGATCATCACGAGGAATGATCACTTCTCCTCTATCAGCCAGAGTGAAGGTGATTGTTTCTTCTTTTTCAATTACTTTCATCATGGAATGAACTTGGTAGGATTGCCTAGCACAAGCTTTACGTGACGTAGATGAGCTACCAACCATATCCTTTCCTCTCGAAATAACATTAATGCAACTCTTGTAGGTTTATTGTCTACCTGTTGATCCCTGTGTTGAACTCTTCTACCATCATTCCCCCTCTCTCTCTCTCTTTCTTTTTTTTTTTACATTTTTCTTTATAGTTATCACGCATATCATGTATAGAAAAACGAACGTTTTCGTTCTTACACACATAGTGATCTAACTTCCCTTCTCTGGCCAACTTTTCAAGTTGGTTCATGAGTTCTCGAGACTTCTTGGTTGTGTGGCCATATGCTGAATAGAAGCTGCAATACGATTCAAGATCTCGTCCTAGATTTCCTTTTCTTCTTCTAGGGAATAAAAGCATTCTTGTTCTTTCAATTGAAGCTAAAGTTGAAGCTTGAGGTTCGATGAACTGTGTATAATTAGCATATTTCAACTTTAAAGTCTTGCTCGACTTATCTGATCTTGCTGTGTTTTTGTCATTGGAGTCCCTTTCTCGCTTCCTTCATTCTTTAGGTTCACATGGTTGTACCTCATCATGGATAATGTACTTATTAGCTCTGGAGAATAAATCCGGGATCGTTTTCGGCTGATCCAAAGATAATGACCCTTGTAGCTTCTCAAACTTTGTTCCTTGTAGCATAATTGTTACCACCACTTCAACCTGTAGGTCACGTAGTTCGAGGGTGGCATCATGAAATTGATTCACATAACTTTTCAGTGATTTCTTATTTCCTCTTTAAGGGTGAGTAAGTATGTAGCTTCCTTCTTCTGGCTGTTTATCACAACAACTTTTAGGAACTTGCTTCTCAGTTGGTAAAATGAAGAGATAGAACCTTTTGCTAAACTATTGAACCACTTCATCGTGTGTCCAGTCAGAGTTAGCAAGAACGCTCTACACGTGATTTGGTCCTTCCATCCATGTAGTAACATCAACGATTCGTAGTTCTGAATATGATTGTAGTGGTTAGTTTTTTCAGCGTACGTCGTCATCTACGGCATCTTAAATTTTAGGGGTAGAAGTTTCCCACAATTGCTGTGCTAAACGGAATCCTTTTCTTCTAGCTTTCCTCAACCGTCACTAGCTTTTTTTCCTTCAAAATCCATTTCATATGTACAGCCTCCTATGCCGCAAACACGGGCTGGTTTCGTGTTTTCTTAGTGCTAGACGAATTAGCTTGATCATAGTTAACAACTTCTTTTCCCTTGGTGTACGAGACATGTGTTGGCTTTCGATAATCCTTGGGTGGTAGATCTATCCTTTCCTCCTTAGGTTCTAAGTTGGGTCCACCTCCGAGCTCGTCCTCCAAGTATAAAACCCTGTCATTTTGACACCTCTTATACCGTTCATCTGCCCCTCATGCATCTCACTAGTATCTTGTCGCCTAGGTGCCCTAGCATTCTGTCGACGGGTCTCTCCAACATTCTCAAGCCTCAAGTCTCCTACACCTGATGCCTAAAGTTTCTCGCACCTTTACGCCTAGGGTCTTCCTCACTTTAAACCCCAAGGTCTTCTGCACTCAAAAGCCCCAAGCCTCCTACACCTTAATGCCTAGGGTTTCCTGCACCGTGATGCCAAGAGTCTTCTGTACCTTGATGCCTATGGTTTCCCACACTCTGACGCCAAGAGTCTCTAACACTTGATGCCCAAGGTCTCCCACACCCTGACGCCAAGGATCTCCCGCACCTTGGCACTGAACGACTACTGCACCTGAAGGTTGCCTCCTTTGACTCCCCTCTCCCACCAAGTTTCGGACAATTAGAGGCAGATTCATTTTGTAGAAATGCATTCTTGAACAAGTCAACTATAACTCGTAGTGCCTGGGCAGTCTATTCGCTCTACTTCTTTAGAGTTTTGAACTCTACTAGAGGTACCTTGGTCACTGGCACCTCTCTCTCAACCTGAGTTTCACTACCAAAGTTGCAAATTATGGAGCTCACAGAGTCTTTATTTCCATTATTCCTCATCGCCATTAATCGTGTCTTCACCTTTTTTATAGAGCAAAAGGCTTTTTGCCAGTTTCTCATAGACGACATCAATTGTTGTTACTTGGTACGATAATGATGTATTGTTGATGTTAAAGCCTCGATCTTCGAGCCATAAGAGTTCTGGAAGAAAAAGAATGATCAGATATATGCATGAGATCTTTCCTTCGTAAGCACCCTAATACTTAAGTCAGAAAGAGAATTTGACAAAATCTCAATAAGTAAAATAGAACTTAAGTATGATAGACAATATCCGTCTCTTATTTTATAGAGGTTGACTCCCCTTTGATTACGTTTTTGTCCATATATTAATAAAGAGCCTCTCTTTGTCTCGTGGACGCCGCTTAGTATTAATTAGAGGGTAAAACCGTCTTATTATGAATTATCCCAAAATCGCAAGTATTAAATCATTAGGGTGGTACTCAACGACAATCTCGCGTAGAAAGGTTACACTTTACGCACCCTCATGCTATGCCTCGAGGGTCACACCTGCACGCCACGTTTGAGGGTTATACCTTTATATGCCCTCACACCATACCTTGAGGGTTACACCCTCATGCATCCTCACGTCACGTCTTGAGAATTTCACCTTCACGCCACAGCTTAAGGGTTACACTCTCGTGCCACGCCTTGAAGGTCACATGTGGCATGATGCCCAATTGTCGCACATGGCATGGGGCCCACTCATCGCCACGTGGCACATGGTTCGCATGTCACCACATGGCGCGAGACCTACGCACCTCTACATGTTGATTTCTTTTTTCTATATCTGTCTCATGCACTTTTTTTGTGTTTAAGTGCAACTGAATCTTTTTACTTATATCATGTAGGATTTTTAATATTTAGTTTGTATTGTTGTTAAACAAATATTTTCACGAACATGAGAATATATTTGTTTAATGATTTATTAATATTTGTCTGCAAACATATTTGTTTATATGTTTACGAAAATATTCATTTTTTATATTCATAAACATGTTGAATAAATATTCACGTGCGAGCTCGTTTAAAAGCAAATGAATTTGATCGCAAAAACTTAAGCAAACAAAAAACAAGTTTAAACGTAAAAGTTAAAATTCTCAACAAATATTTACAGAACACAATCGACACTAAAAATCAACAAATGAACAAAAGCATCAATCTATTCGTTTATGTCGGATTTGTTTACGCTTTATTGGCAAATACAATTCATGATTACTTCCTTAAACCTTCATGGTAAGATCAGTAATTTTAACATTCAGATTTCAAGTAGAATTTGAGGAAAGTAAGCGAAAAAACACATATCCTTTTAAACCAAGATCCATGCGCCACGTGGTACAATCTCTCAAACACCCGAATGCAAATGTACTGCGTCTCCAAAGTCCAAATGCTATCTAGACCCCACTTGAAAATAAAAAATAAAAAAAAGTAAATCGCACTCCTAAAACGAACCGTGCTTTCTGCCTGCAAAAAAAAGCGAATAATTCTCTCTTATTTTTTCCCTCTCTTCGCTCATTCTCTTTCTCTCTCTTCGAAGTTCCCAAAAAAAAAAAAAAAAATCGATACAACCCAAAAGAAAACAAGGCAAGCTTAAAACGGATCCGAAACTAGAAAAAGATAACTGAAAACCCTAATCCTAGCCGCGAATTTATCATCTTCATTTCCCTTCCGTGCCTGTTTCTTTTTCTTTTATTATTTGTCTTTGAAAAGACTCATAGTGGAATTTTAGGGTTAGGGTTTTGTGTTTTCGAGTGGCGGAGATAGGATAGGATCAGGATTGGGGTTAGGCCTAGGGTTCGATGTTTATGGAATGCGAAGGGGGTGGAGGTGGTGGTTCTTGTGGTAGTCGTCGGTGATGACCGGAGCCCTATGCCACCGGCAAAGGAAGATGATGGGTAGGGGTGCGGACGGAGGTTGCGGCACCGAGGAGAGGGCTTGCCGCCCAATTTCTAAGGTTTCCGGTCGGAATCCGGTGAATCAAACTGAGAATGCCGAGAAGCAATCTTTCCGGGATGTTGGTGTCGATTTCTTTTCTCAGGCACGTAAAGCGCTTTGTGAACGTTCCCCTTATGATATTCCTGAAGGTGGCTTTGTTTCCGGGTTGAGTGTGCCAACGCTGCCTAGTCGAGTGGCAAGCTTGTTGAAGCAGACTGATAGTAGGAAGAGACATAAGAAGTCACATTCGGGAGCGGATAAGAATTCTTCAAGACAGGGGGAAAAGGCGCGAGGCGGGGGCGTTTGGGTTGAAACGGAAGAGTATTTTAGGGACTTGGCATTGCCGGATATTGATTCTTTGTTCAAGATTACACCATCTGGTTCTTTAGCTGCTAGGAAGAAGTGTTTTATGATTCCATATGTTGGAAATGAACCCAGGGCGAATTTGAATTTGGATGCTGACGTGGATGAGAAAGCGAGTGTGAGTAATGGAGATAATTTGAATGTTAAGAATGATTGTGGTGATGTTGGTACAGATGAAGGGAAGGAGGTGATCAATGAGGAGGATGCGCAGATATTGGAAAATGATAGCGTGGGAACGCAAGCTCAGTTTTCACTAAAGGAAGAAAAAGAATGCTCTGTTTCATATTCGTCCAGTGGTTTAGAGTGGCTTCTAGGTTCTAGGAATAGGATATTATTAACTTCAGAGCGGCCTTCCAAGAAGCGGAAGATTCTTGGAGAAAATGTTGGGCTGGAGAAAATATTAATTGTGTGTCCATGTGATGGAAATTCATCCTTATGTCACTTTTGTTGCGCTGATGATGCTGGAAAAGAATCGAACAGATTGATTGTTTGCAGTTCTTGTAAGGTTTCTGTTCATCAAAAGTGCTATGGTGTGCCAAATGACGTAGATAGTTCTTGGTTGTGTTCTTGGTGTAAGCAGAAAAATGATGGCCATGATATGGTGAAACCTTGTGTACTTTGTCCAAAGAAGGGTGGTGCTTTGAAGCCCATTCAAAAAAGTGATGAAAATGGTGGGTCTGTGGAGTTTGCTCACTTGTTTTGTTCGCACTGGATGCCTGAGGTTTATATAGAAGACTTGACAAAGATGGAACCAATTATTAATGTGGGAGGAATAAAGGACGCCAGAAAGAAATTAGTTTGTAATGTATGCAAGGTGAAGTATGGTGCATGTGTTCGGTGCAGCCATGGTATATGTTTCTTTCTGCCTTTTAATATCAGTCTGCTTGCTTCTACATTTTGTTGGTGCAAGGAGAGTATTCTTTATTCAAATCTTTGGCTATCCTTTAGTCTAGAGATGTATGACTGCAAAATGTATTCTTTTAAGTGCTTCCTGTCAGGAATAATAGCTATTATTTTGTTGTGTTGAGTAGTAACTTCTAAAAATTCGAAAAAGAAGGGAATCTTTTAGCCATGGCATCACCTCAGATAATGCTTCTTGTTATTAGGATACTGATTTTTCCCTTTATTTTCTGTTAATACAAATAAATGCCATTTACTCTTTTTTGTATTTATTAGCTGAAATTGTTATTGAGTGTCTGAAACACAGTAAGTTGGATGATTCAATTCCAAGCGCCAATCTAAAACATTTTACCCTTTTTGGCAAGCATGAATGATCATTTTGCTGCTTTTCATGCTATTAGTGAGGCCAGATGTTTAATCACCAGGATGTAATGTTTTGTTTACATTAACAAAAATGATTACTTAGGGCCTTGTGGTATGTGTGATTTGTTTAATAATTGTGGTATTTAAATTTTTAGCTTTTGGCTTTTCATGGTTGCTGGCAGCTTTAGATTTATGGCTGATTTTCATTTGTATTGGTACAGAAGTAGGAAAAGTTTGATTATGAATAGCTGTTTCTGGATTATTTATAGAAAGTTTGCCTTGCATTTTGTTTTGAATGTGAGGTAACAGATAAGCAACTTATTTGATGTGGGGTTAGAGGGTTTATTCTCATAATAATGTGAATATATGTTTTTTGGCCTTAAATTACTTGGAAGGGAGCTTGTAAAGTAGGATGCTTGCTGGAATTTGAATTTGCCCCTTCGTAACTATTTAATGAAGAAACTGGAGAGAACAGTTTTGAACACTTCCTACAGAAATATAAGCTCAAAGAACAAGTGTGAGATATTGGTAGGAAAAGTATTATGTAGAAGTCCTTAAGAGAACCCTGGGTGATTCCCCTTCCCTTGTGATAACAACTTGCTTGGGCCCTGTATGGTCACCGGATATGAAGTTACAATGATGGTTGCAGTTCATCAAAGTTTGAATGAATAGGGAAATGGAGTTCTCGGGAATATATTATTTATGTTTTTTTTTTTTGTTTCACAGACTTGTTACTTCACAGTTATAGGCATTGGATTCTCTTTAGTATAATTAGTCTTTGGTATCAACAGACTATGGTTGTTGTTTCTACTATTTTATAATTTCAAATTTTGGATTAGAGATGCACGTGTACTGGATACATTGACCTTACCTTTTTTTTTTTTTTTTGAAGATCTTTTGGTCTGTTTACATGGGAAGGAAAGGAATCACCTTATCTATGCCCGATCCTAAGCTAGTAACGAAGTGTAATGTTTGTGATCGTAACTGGCAGTGGTTTTTGGCTTTTTTCCCAGTGTCAAACTGCTTGGGTGCCTTGAAGCTCCCCATACCAGTTACTTTTCTGTGGGCAATCAAAACTGTTGTCAGGAATTTGAGGAAAAGGAAAAAGGATAAGTCAGTCTGTAGTATCTATTCCCTCATTTGAGTCCCATCATGACAATTTTGTTTTCGCTTGAATCCGAAACTGATGCTTCTGAGTTTCAAAGGGACTCAAGTGAATTCATCCTATTATTTTCCTTATCGTTGAACTACTATCTTTTGCTGAAAGAACTTTCTGAAGGCGAGTCTTTCATAATTGCAATGGCTATTTACATCATTATGTGTTGTGTAATGGGAAACTGGTAGTTCATTAGATGATATGTATTGCCTCTTGTGTCCTTAATATCTTTTTTCTTTGAAGTTCTTTTTATGTTAATAATGTATCTAGCGCATAGCATGGTTAGTGGTTAATCAAAGATTGCAGTTTTGAGAAAAGACTAGAATGATCTTGAAATAAGCGATCACAAGGTTCAACCTTCCATTATCTTGGGTATTCCATTATCTTTGCTGCAATTTTTGAGCAAGTTTTGTTAAATTAATCAGTGTGCTACTTCAGTGCTGAAATATCTGTTGTCTTGACATGCCTTTTTATTTATTAATCTTCCTGAAATTCTGAACATGTTTCTAAAGCTTCCACTTATTATGGATGTTTATTTGGGTGGTTTCTGCAGGAACTTGCAGAACTTCATTCCATCCTATTTGTGCTAGAGAAGCCAGTCATAGAATGGAAGTTTGGGGAAGATATGGGTGTGATAACGTATGTCTTTTAATTTTTTTTCCCGAAATATGGATTTTTTTGTTATCATTTACTAGAAGCAACTTTGTTCTTATTATGAGGCTTTCTTATCATAAATTTTCAGTTATTTTTAATGTTTCCTCAGGTTGAGTTAAGGGCATTTTGCTCTAAGCATTCAGAAATCCATGATAATAGCGGTTCCCCACAACTTGGAGAACTTTGTGCCGCTGGCACTGACTCTTCTGTCACCAATCAACTTTCTCCAGAATTTATGGATAAATCTCAAAATTTAAAAATTGGCCTAATAAATGGAGATAAAATTGCAGTGCACATAGAAGCTCCAGAAGTTAACTCTGATAAATCTGGTGATGGTGAGTTGCAAGAGATAGACTTGTTTGATACCAGATTAAATGCCCAAGTTGCATCAGAATATGATGACACACAGCAGCTTGTTTATGCGGGGTTGTTGGAGAGGAGCAATGGCGATGACCGTAACCCATCTGACTCCCTTAATTTTGCACTGATTTTGAAGAAGGTATCTGATCCAGTCATCAAGGGGTCGATAATATTTTATGAACATTTTTAAAGCTCCGGATTGTACTTTGTCTCACAATCTACAAATTTGCAGCTCATTGACCAAGGGAAAGTCAATGTAAAAGATGTAGCATTGGAGATTGGACTCTCGCCTGATTCTTTGAGTGCTTCATTAGATGTAATACCTGCAATCATGTACTTCGTTCTCCTGCAATTGTTTCCTGAAAGCCATTTTTGTTGTCAGTTTGTGCTTTAAATGCCCTTTAATTTTCTCTAATATTACTTTTGGTCTTTCTTTCTTTAGGATGATAGCTTGGCACCTGACTTGCAATTCAAAATAGTGAAATGGCTTAGAAATCATGCTTACAAGGGTTCTTCCCAAAAAAATTTAAAAGTTAAGATAAAGTCTTTGAGTTCATCCAAAGATGAGATTGGAGCAACAGATAGTTCTGATGATATAATGGTATCAGAGTCTGGTATAACAGATCCTGTTGCTGTTAAGTATGTTCCTCCTCGGAGAAGAACCAAGAGTAATGTGAGGATATTGAGGGATAACAAAGTAAGTAGCGCATCTGATGAAATAATTAATGACAATGGGGTACTGATGGATGAAGTTAGGGTTGATCGACTTGATAAGGAAGAAACATATGATTCAAGTAAAGCATCCATTGCCACTGGAAAGGTAAAATATCGATTGTTAATATTTGTTTTAAAGGTGTTTCTTTCTGATAGGTGACTTAAAATTTTTTTTTCTTTGAACTTGTATAGTAATTGTTGGATATATTAACTCCATGAGTATTCTTGATGATTGGTTTTTTGACATCATTTCCCTAATCTGGTATAGTGTTGGTTGTTGACTAGTAGAAGGGTGGGTTTTTTACAGAGTGGGTTTAGATGATATTGCACAAGGAATTCCCTATTTTGAGTTTCAGTCGTCTGGTTTCTCATTTTAGGTTTTCTTGTGACATAAAGGCCCCTAATTTTTCGTGATGTATTAATATTAATTAGTGAATTAGAAATGACATATTTAGGAGAAGATTATGTTTATGTTTGCTTTTTCAGTTAAGGTGATGTTTAGATTTTCTTAGTCATGTTGAGAGAATGGCTATGCCTTTATTTCAAAATGCGGCATGCAATTATAACATGCACAATGAAGGAAATATCTTTTAATGAACCAAGAAGTTAGTGCTCAAGTGCTTTAATTTTTAACTGATTTCTGCTTTCCATGAGTTATTTTTGAGTCATCTCTGGATAAGCTTCAATGTCTCAAGACCTAGTTTCTCCTTTTCTTTTTCTTATGCTAAGTTTTTTTTTTTTTTTCTTTCCTCTTCTATGTAGAATTCAACCAAGCCAGATGGTTCCCATCACTCTTCTGAGAGGCATTTGCCCACATCTGAAGGTACTCTTTGTTGAATTATTTTCCTTATATAATACCTTTTCGTTGGTTGTCATATTCTAGATCTGCTTCACTTTTTGTGGGTTAAGTAGTGCAGCCTTGGTTGCTTCTATGCACTGGTAATTTGATATTTTAATTCTTCTAATAGTTATGTTTTATCTTTATGCTTTCTTCTTCTCTCTGTTTTCATTCCACTAGGCCTTTTCTTTGAAATATGAATAAAAAGTTTGTTAGGGACTGTATTCTGGTTGGTTGTATATAGCAGATTCTAATATGTGTATATACGAAAGTGTCAATGACATTATTCTGAAATAAAATCAATATGTTGAAGAGGGATTCAAGCTTTAGTCTTCTGAATTTCCCATTTGAAGAGGAGATGAAGACTTAGCTTTGGTGCCTCCTTATCAAATTCAATTTAATGATTTACTTTTAGTGAACAAGTTTCCTGTTAATGCTGCTTTGTTATTTGTGAAAGTTGCGTTGGAAAAGAATTTTGTGCACTGATTGAAGTATTAGTGAAAGAAAAAGAAAATGTCATGCAATTTTTTGGTTTGCAAGAAATATTTGCTGGAAAAAGGATTAATTTTTCGCCTTTTTTGGTTCTTTTGCTGCTGAAATGCATCATGAGTTCCTAGGGAGATAGTTTTGTTGTGTCAAAGCAGTTTACAGTAGCCCAAAAGTTTCCTTTTTTACTTATTCTGTCAGTCAAGGAGTGCCTGTATGTTTCTGATTTTATGTTGAATTAACTAATATTTTGCTTGCTTTATATGTTGTCCAAAACTATTGAGATGAAGTTCTATTTCTTAGACTTATCCTTGTTTGCGCTTAACAGGTAGTACTTCATTGTACATTTTGTGGAGTTGTTTCAGATACTGGCTCTGCTAGTTCTGGTTCAAATGGTTGTGGAATTTATTGTGGGTGCCATGCTACTTTATTTAAGATTTATGGCTTCCCACCAGTATTTGTTTTTCATAGTTTGGTTTGAGTTGATTGTAGCATAGTTTTCTTCTTATGACCAGAACAATGTTTATAACCATTGTTAGTATTGGAATGCTGTTCATGTGTCATGTGGAATCATTTCACAGGCCTAGGCCGGTAAATCAATGAGCTATTTAGATAACAAGCATTCGGGCTAGGATACAAGGACAGTTTTTCAGTCCTATTTGTCAGTTGAAAGTGTCACTCCGACTTCAGTTTGGAAGGCTAAATTA
The DNA here is from genome assembly GCA_033439115.1 of Firmiana major. Taxonomy (NCBI): domain Eukaryota; kingdom Viridiplantae; phylum Streptophyta; class Magnoliopsida; order Malvales; family Malvaceae; genus Firmiana; species Firmiana major. The sequence goes on from CM065909.1 coordinate 46,299,809, forward strand.
CAAAAATCCTTGACAACACTGCATGTTTACGATATCCCCCAAAAGATATTGTAGACATACACTTGCTCCCTTAATTTGTCTTAAAAATATGCATTTACCTACTGAAATTATTATAGTAAGTTAAATTTGACCGAAAGTGAGTGCTGAACTGAAGTTGAACAAGAGTGCATGTTTGCTAGAAACTTGACGAAGTTATAATTAAGTAATATTAAATATCAAATGCTGGCTCTCAATTTTTATTTTCACTGAAGTTTCTGTTATTAGGTTGTTTTTTTTTTTTTCCTTGGAATTATTCTCATAAAGTAATTTACTTATCTTTTAGGATTCTGATGTATTGGACAGGAAATTCTACCGATCTCTTAAATGGCAGCCTCTCTGAAAGGAGTCAATCAGAGAGGGTAACCGATCCTGAGAAAGTTACTCCTGCAAATTCAGATCTAGAAAATTCCATTTGCCCAATTTTGAATTCAATTATTGCTGATCTCATGTAAGCTTTGTCAAAGACTTCTTTATATCTTTTATATTTCTTTGTGGTGTTTGGTTATAATCCACAAGAGCTTTCTATATATTTTGATGAGATATTTTCTGATTCTTTCATAATTTTGTATTGTAGAAGAACTGAAGAATCTTCAAATTTTTATATTCACCCCTATATACACAAGAAATTTCTGCAGATGCAGAATGGGATGCTTTGCAAGGAAAGAGTAGGCGAGTCTGAAGGCAGAAAGGACCCATTAGTTGAGTTTGATGGTGAGTTTTGTATCATTATTTAGGCTACAGTTTCTTGTTTCTTTCTTGTGTTGTTTTGAGCAGGTCTAACGAGTGCCATTTTTCAGGTACAACGGAGGGAGATCTCTCTCGCTTGGTGGCGTCTTCTAATGCCAGCGTTTGCTGTAGTCACCAAAGCAAACCTTCGAAGTGCAATGAAAATGGTTGCAAATCTGATGATTTAGAGCAGTTAGTTAAGGCCAGGAAATTGGGAGCTCTCAAATTGTCTCCAGAGGATGAAGTGGAAGGGGAAATTATATATTATCAGCAAAGATTATTGGGCAATGCAATTGCAAGGAATTGTTTTACTGGTATTCTCTTTTTTATTCTAGGGTTCTTTTGCTATATGTGTGTGTTTTTCACATTGATATATAACTGTAAAACCTCCATTGTGTGATTTTCACCTTGCAGATAATTTAGTTTCTGGAGTTGCTAAAAGTCTACCGCAGGAGGTTGAAGCAGCAAGGACACAAAGATGGGATACTGTGCTTGTTAATCAATATCTTTATGAGCTAAGAGAAGCAAAGAAACAGGGCCGTAAAGAGAAAAGGCATAAGGAGGCACAGGCTGTGTTGGCTGCTGCAACTGCTGCTGCTGCTGCTTCTTCAAGGATTTCATCATCAAGGAAAGATGGCTTGGAAGATTCTAGTCAGCGAGAGGTTATTCTCATGTATTCTTTTTTTTCTATGAATTTTTCTTTTGCCTCCAACTTAGGATAAAATTTCACCTCATACGTTTGCAGAATGTATTGAAGTTGAATGCTTCTGTTGGGAGGACTGGCATTAGCTCTCAGCCAAGAGCAAAAGATGCACTTTCTAGGAATGCTGTCCCAAAGATTCCATCTGAAAAGTACTCTGATATTATTCATTCAGTGTCAAAATTTTCCAAAGAACATCCTAGGACATGTGACATCTGCAGACGGTCTGAGACAGTACTGAATCCTATTTTAGTCTGTTATGGGTGCAAGGTTTTTAGCCTGAAACCATTTTTTTTCTTTCCTTCAACGGTAAATTTACTTTTATCTGTTGTAATTTTGATTTAGCTCCTCTGCTTACAGGTGGCAGTTCACTTGGATTGCTATCGCAATGTTAAAGAATCTATGGGCCCTTGGTGCTGTGAATTATGTGAAGACTTGTTTTCATCTAGATCCTCTGGAGCCCCATCTCTAAATTTTTGGGAGAAACCTTATCCTGCTGCTGAATGTGGCCTATGCGGTGGAACTACTGGTGCATTTAGGAAATCTGTGGATGGCCAGTGGGTACATGCTTTCTGTGCTGAGGTGATTTTTTTCTTTCCTGTTTGGTTTATTAATGTTTCGTCTCTTTCCCAGTGAAATGAAATGAAAGTGATTTTTCCTACTGTGTTTTAGTGGGTTCTTGAAGCAACATTCAGAAGGGGACAAGTAAATCCTGTAGAAGGAATGGTAAGTGTGCATGTTAAGGCATTAGATTATTACTAGGAGAAAGTTTTATAGATCTTATTAAATTTATATGGAATGGAATATCAGGAGATGGCTTCAAGGGGGCTTGACATTTGTTGTATATGCCGTCGCAAGCATGGTGCAAGCATTAAGGTGAGATTTATAATTTGCTTCTCTTTGTTATTATTTTTGTTTTCTTTATTTTTTTGAAAGAATATATATTTTTTTACCTAGGTTTTTTTCTTTCTTTTTTTTTTTTACTAGGAGTTGTTCTAATTAGATATTTTGTAGCTAAGCGGCTGCAGTTTTATTGTTTTCAGTGTAGCTATGGTCACTGTCAGACCACTTTTCATCCCTCCTGTGCTAGAAGTGCTGGTTTCTATATGGATGTGAAGCTTGGTGGTGGCAGATTGCAGCACAAGGCTTATTGTGAAAAACACAGTGTGGAGCAGAGAGCAAAGGTTTGAAAATTTTGATTTATATTTATACAATTACTGAATTGTTTTATTGTCGATTATTTGTCCTGGATTGTTTATCTGTTGAATAATTTATGTAGGTTGAAACTCAAAAACATGGAATTGAGGAGTTGAAAAACTTGAAGCAAATTCGGGTAAAGGGCATTCTTGCCAAGTTTTGGGTTTGTTTAGATTTGTTTTATATACTAATCTTGCTGTTATAATTTCGATTATTGTATGAATTGTGTGATCATTGAGTTTTGTCTGTGGATTCTCCTCTACAGGTTGAACTTGAGAGATTACGCCTTCTTTGTGAAAGAATCATCAAACGTGAAAAATTGAAGGTAGTTTTTCTAATAGCTAACCTTACTCTCTTGTTTTGCTGATTTGACTGCTGCTGTTAGGCAGTTTTTCTATTTTACATGTGAGAATGCGATTGTGACTGTTTGCAGCGGGAGTTGGTTATTTGCACACATGAAATACTTGCTTGCAAAAAGGATCATCATGTTACTCATGCAGTGCTTGTTCATAGTCCTTTTTTCCATGCGGATGTTAGCTCAGAATCTGCAACAACTTCCCTGAAGGGCCATACATATGGTTACAAGTCATGCAGTGAAGCGATGCGATCAGATGATGTAACTGTGGACAGTACTATTTCAGTTAAGCAACAAGTGAAGGTTCCTGTGCCTCTGGACAATGATCAAAGGACCGATGACAGCTCCACTTCCCAGAGCCTTTTTGTCCAGAAGCCAACGGAGAGGGTGCCATTCTCTGGGAAGCAAATCCCTCATAGATATTCTCTGGCATCTCGGAAGGGTTTGGATGAAGCAGAATTGAACTCAAAATCAAGGAAGGTACAGTATTTTTTGTGTCATTATTTGTCTCACTTTGTATTCTTTTTCTCTCTCAAACGCATGCACAGCCTAAAAGGAATCCTGGCTGATGCTTGCCTTGTTGTGAACCTCAGCCTTTCGAAACATTTGAAAAGGAGCTGGTAATGACATCAGATGAAGCATCTAAGAAGAATTCAAGATTACCAAAAGGATATTGTTATGTTCCTGTCGATTGTCTTCCAAAGGAGAAGCAGCTCAAACAGGATGTATCTCCTGATGGACAATTGGAGCACAATGGATAGCTGAGTCAGTGGCCGGGGTCTTTGAATTGCCTAATGAAGGGTGACGATGGCCATCTGTGCCCTTAACGACTGCTTTCTGCATGGAGGTGCCTCGTTTATCATCAAGATTTTGAAGGCAGTAGAGCGGCAGAATCAGTGCCGTGCAGGGATTTTGGTTGGGGCCAGTGCCGCCTTGATGATAGCCATAGGAGCTACATTGTGTGGCTGGGGATGGGAAGTTTTGGCATGTCATTGTTGTATATTCTTTGTGAGAGTATTTGTACAGTGGGTGATGGTTTATTCCATCACGTTTTGCCAAGAGGGCGAGGCTAGGAAATCTATAGGCTCGAAGGGTCTTAGGGGTTGGGACAGGAGATGGATGGAGATCTGCTTTTTGTAACTCTATTATGTGAATGCGAGGAATTAGAAAAGAGTGTTGCCCACTGTGCATGCTCTGTATAGTTTGTTAGTGTACATATTCTTTTCTCACATCAATCTGCAAAGAAATCTATCTTGCTGCATCTTCTCATGCTTTATATTAGATTATGATTAAATTTATTTTAAAAAATTGAAAATAAAAATGCAATTAAATTTTTTATGCTTGTACAATTATATATATTATATAAATTAAAATTGACATAATAGTTAAATATATTTTTAATTTTTTACAAAGATAGGTCAATTTTTTAAATTTTTTAAATAATGCAATTAGAAGTTCATAAATTTTTATTTAATTATAAAATAATTTTTCAACGTTATAAAATAATACAATTAAGTATAATAGATAATATATTAAGGTTTAATAGGGCTTCAATTTGTTTAATTTTACTGTAAAAATTTATAATTGATTCGGATTTAATTAAATTATTTTAAAAAATTAAAAATATATATAATGATATTAAATGTTAAAAATTTATTTTCACTTTTCACAAAAAGTTGAAGATAGTCATTACACTTCGATTCGATTTTGTGAAAAGTGTTTTGGAGTCGATGTAAGAAAATGTATTTTTAGATAGTTGAAAAAAATTGAAATACATTTGATTTTACAATAAAATATGAAAACAAAATGCATAATTATTTTTTTATTACTAGTAGTTTAATTTGGGATTAGCAGTGTAAAACGAGCGGACTTGTTCCGACTAGTCTTGACTTGTAAAGTACGGGTTCAAATGGACTAAATCCATAAAAACGTATCAAAATTTATAACCCTAGTCTAATTTTGATACGGATTGAACCGACCTACAGCCATATTATTAGTTTTTGTAATATATATATACACACACAATACATACAATAAAATAAAATAAGATTTAAAAAAATATCATTAAAATCCACTACAATTACAATATACTTATAATGTTTTAAAATAAATAATTATAAACTTGAAAAAACATAAATATTTATTTAATATTCAAACTTCTCCAACTTTTTTTTTCAATATTATATATAAAGTCATGATTTAAATTCAAAATAAAATGATAAAAACTCATTTTTTTGTTATAATACAATTATATGTATTATTTTCATAAAAAATTAAAATGCATTAATAATATATTTAAAAAAAAATCTAATTTTATATATAAAAATAAAAACGGATTTAAATGTGTCAAAATCCGTGAGCCAACCCATACTCATACAACTGACCCGAGCGAATTTTCAATTTGTAGGAACCAATTAGTTTCGATCCGTTTTTAAGCGGGTCTAAAAATAAATCCGACCCTTTAAAAACTCAAAAATTTAACGAATTGATCTGCGGACCTTAACTCGTTTTACATCCGTATTTGGCATTTGGGACCGACAAATAGCTTAATTGGTAATCAATTGCAAGACAAATTAGAAAACAGTTCATTTCTCATTCTCCCAAGAAAGTAGAAGAAACTACTAAAAGCTGAGAATTTTTCTGGGACCAACGGAAGAGCCCACAGCCACAGACGGACGCAGATCATTAATTAAGAAGCGCACGGGCCAAAGCCCAAAAACTGATCTTCCTCCATATCTTACTATCCTTACAGCTCCGTTTTCGAGCCCATTTTCCATGTCTGAACCGTCTCCGACCGATACCACCCGATGGGTTCCATAGACACGCCGACGATTACAGAGAACGGTACAACGCAGTCTCACGCCACGGCCGCTGCTACAGCGGCAGACGGCGACAAGAAGCCTTTGGCCTCCGCAAACGGAGCGCCAGCGGAGATGACGCTGGAGTCTGAGGCAACGAAAAAGAGGAGATCGAGTGTGCTCCCTCTAGAGGTGGGTACTCGCGTGATGTGCCGCTGGAGAGACGGCAAGTATCATCCTGTCAAAGTCATCGAACGACGTAGGATGAATTTCGTTGGGCCCAATGATTACGAATATTACGTTCATTACACCGAGTGTAAGATCTCTAGTCTCCCTACAATTAGGGTTTTTACTTTTTACTTTAGATTTCATTTTTAGGGTTTATTATAATTTCAATGAAATTTTAGAGTTATTATGTTAGAAATGTTGGAAATTGACATATTTTTTGTTATAATAATAACAATAATATTGAAATGATAGTTAATAGGAGGCTTGATGAATGGGCGAAGCTTGAACAGCTTGATCTTGATTCAGTCGAAGCAGTTGTTGATGAAAAGGTTGAGGACAAGGTAAACATGGTTTCCAACGAGGAACTCACATTTCAGTTTCCTCACTATTATCTTTGAGGCTGTATTAATTAGAAGAGCTTTTCCTATGAGGCTTTCAGGTAACAAGCTTAAAAATGACGCGACACCAGAAACGTAAGATTGATGAGACGCACGTGGAAGTAGTAAGTAAACATAAAACTTTCACTTGGTGTCGTGTAAATATGGAAAGCTCATTTGAAATTTCTAAATGTTGTTGCTTTTGTGAAATTCTGTTATCTGTAATGGCATTGTCTTTTCTTTTCTACAGGGTCATGAGGAGCTAGATGCTGCTAGCTTGCGTGAACACGAGGAATTCACAAAAGTGAAAAATATAGCGACCATAGAACTTGGAAGATATGAGATTGAAACATGGTACTTCTCTCCCTTTCCACCAGAATATAATGATTCAGTGAAGTTGTACTTTTGTGAATTTTGCCTCAACTTCATGAAGCGCAAAGAGCAACTTCAGAGGCATATGGTAAGCTTTTCCTTCAATATAGCAGTAAATATTTTCCTACAATGCTTGGGTTCCATTACTTTGTAGAATTTCAGTTGTCCTCTTATGTGCTAGTTCCTTTCTAGCTTTGTAAGCACCTAGCATGAACCATAGTATCCTTGACTGTTATGGAATTTTGTAATGCAACTTTGTTTTATTTGTCATGAACATAAGTTTTGCTTACCATTAGGGGAAATTGTTTTTCTTTTATATGCTTTTGCTTAAAGTCACTAAGTGACCTTTGGTTTGGCATGTGACCCTTGACAATTTGTTTTTCTTCATGTACACTTCAGGTGGAAGTCACTTAGCAACCTTGGTTTGACAAGTGATACTTCTCGTCCTGTTGTCACTCTGCTTAGTTTGTATATAGGACAGAGTCATCCTTCTATTCCTCTTCTAAAACCATACAAATTATGTAACCTTATGTTGAGGTTTTGCTTTTCTTCTTGCTTTTTTTCACTCTTAACCTAATTGATTAAGATAACAACAATACTTACTCGTATATGTGCCGGCTATTTGTTTTTCCATTTTTTAGAAAGAAAATTTGTTATCTCTCATTAATGATTGAGCAGATCTGATGGTTCAGTATAGCTTTTCAAAAAAGAAGGTAATTAGTGATGTCCACCAAACTACAAGTGTGGGATGTGTAATTTGCCTTACTAAGCTGCAAGTATCTGGTTCTTATGTATGATTGATAATCAATATTTTTAATTTTGTTTAAAATGGCAAAAGCTAACGCTTATGGTGTTGAGACTGTTTCTTCTTTTGTTCCACCAGTGGTTCAGCTGCTGTAATGGTTAACAATGGCAATTTGTTTTTAAGATCAAGATATGCAACAATAATCTTTTTCTTGATGTCTTGAAGTAATTTCTTAAATTGCTTTACCCTGCAGTATAATTGTTTATTTAGAGAGCTTATGCCTGCATTTATGGTAGGAGTTATTTACTTCCTTTATTATGTCAGGGATAGGATGGAATTTAGTACAGATGTTGGATGTAGCTCCCTTTAAAAACTTCATTTTTTTTAATGAAAAAAATATTGTCAATGTCCGTCTACCTTAAAAAATGAATGGGTCTGAAATGATACTAACCCTGTTTTAATACTAATCTGTAGAGAAAGTGTGATCTGAAGCACCCCCCTGGGGATGAAATATATCGAAGTGGTACACTGTCAATGTTTGAGGTATATTGTAGAATAGCTTTTACTGCTGCTATTTTCTTTGCTAAAACTCAAAAAAAAAGAAAAAAAAGAAAAAAAAAAGAAAAAGGTCTTTCTTGGTGCTAATTAAGTGAATCTATATGAATATGGTTTTCTTCAATCCTACCCCATTTTTTTTACTTGAAAAAGTTTAAACTTTTTGAAATTCAATTTTCACAACTGTTCAATTGTATATGAATCCAATAATCATGAGATCTTCTTAAAAGATACTTTGAGTAAGGTAGTGTCTGCTTTTAGATAATTATTTTTAACTTTTCTATCGAGTATAGTTGTCACCATTTTTTTCTTTTATTCTAGCTTCCATAGTGTATTACCCTGCTACATAACATCCTGTTGTACAATGCTGCTGATCTTTACACTTTGTTGACATTCATGTTCCTTTGATCAAATATTTTGAAACAGGTTGATGGTAAAAAAAACAAAGTTTATGGGCAGAATCTCTGTTATTTGGCGAAGTTATTCCTTGACCACAAGACCCTTTATTATGATGTTGACCTGTTTCTGTTTTATATTTTGTGTGAATGTGATGATCGAGGTTGCCATATGGTTGGATACTTTTCCAAGGTAATTTCTAGTGCATTTTTGTTGCTTATAATTTGATGCAGTTTAGGGTTATGATGAATCTCTATATGTTTGTGGCCCTTTTAATATTTTGTAATTGCAATTTACTAGCTATAGGGGCATGATCCGCGCACAGCATTTCTTGCCTTTGTAGCCACAAATTAGAAGCTTTCTAGTAGTAGAATTTATTGTTTATCTGTTTGTATTTTGGGACTTCCAGTTGCTTATTCAACCTGTAGCGTGTTTGGTACAACTTTATGTAGTCTTTATATGTGAAGACTAGCGCTTAAAATGTTGCCAATTTTTTTTTGGTTTGTAATTTTATCGTTACCTTCTTGTGTTTGAGATGGTGCTCCCCAAGACAAACAATATCATTGTTAGCATTTTGTGTCTGATCATGCAGGAGAAGCATTCAGAGGAATCATATAATTTAGCATGTATCCTCACTCTTCCTCCATATCAAAGGAAAGGCTATGGAAAGTTTCTAATTGCCTTTTGTAAGTTCCCTGCTGCCATTTTATTTTATTTTTTTCCGCCTTATCTTATGAATGGATCAGAATATATGAGCTCTTTTTATGTATTTTTGTGTGTGCGTGTGAGAGAGAGAGAGAGAGAGAGAGCACAAAATGATGAGGATCATTGATTTCAGCATTAAATAAGAATCTTTCTCCTATTGAGTTAGTCTCACAATATAACCACCAATTTGGTTCTCTGAAAATTTTCTCAAGTTGGTTAACTAGAAACGTGTGCTGCTGTAGATTTTTATCCAATGCTACTGTAGTACATGAAGTGGAATTGTCTTGTTAGCATCATGACCCTCATAATTTCCCCTCTAGATGACTCACTTCTTAATTCATAATGTCATACTTTTGAATTTTATGAATTCTATACTCAACTTTGTCCTTTTTTTGCATTCCGTCCTTTTGGTGTTTACTAATGAGCTTTATTATTTATTTTGTCTCCGGTATGGACTAGCTTATGAACTTTCAAAGAAAGAAGGTAAAGTTGGCACACCTGAAAGACCACTTTCTGACCTAGGGCTGCTTAGCTACAGAGGGTACTGGACGAGGGTTCTTTTAGACATCTTGAAAAAGCATAAAGGAAATATTTCCATCAAGGTATCACTACCTGAAGCTGTATTAAAAATCTAGTGGCAATTTTTTTTTTTAATTTTGCAATTCCCACTGCTTTGTGATTATGAGAGAGGTATGCTTGGTTAGGAGGGTGTTTGAATTGAGTCGAGCCTGCATGGTAAATGCTTGAGTTCAACTCAATTGGATTCTACTGTCATCGAATTAAATTCAAATTTGACTGAAAAGACTTGCTTAATTACATGTTAAATAATACTAAAGAAACTTTGAGTAGGCTTTTGAGGTTTTGGAGCTGAAAATTAAAATATTCAAACTTGGTCCGATTGACTACTCAAACCCCTTGACTTAGTTCTGCAATCTACAAATTGAATCCGAATATGTTTTGAAGTTCATGAGTAGACTTTATTGCTTTCACTGTAGAATGGTGAATAGAGAATTGATGGGGCACTAACCTAGAAAAAAAAAAATGAGACATCCCGAATAGTAAAATAAAACTTAAGATTTACTTTATCTTCCAAATGAAGTTAGAAAAATGAAAATGATGTTAAAGAGCAAACCTGAATTGATAGGTTTGATGCACTATTGTGATAAATTATTTTTTCTCGTTAGTTGTTGCGAATAGCTGTATCTATTATGCAATTTCTCTTAAAATATTGGTTAATGCTTGGTGTACAAAATTCATGGCATTGCGGTCACGAACTGTTATGACAAACTTTCAACATGAATCAATTTCTATCCAGGAGCTCAGTGACATGACAGCTATAAAGGCTGAGGATATTTTAACCACTCTGCAAAGTCTAGAACTGATTCAGTATAGGAAAGGGCAGCATGTTATCTGTGCAGATCCCAAGGTCCTGGATCGTCATCTAAAAGCTGCTGGCCGTGGTGGTCTTGAGGTTGATGTTAGCAAATTAATCTGGACACCATATAAAGAACAGAGTTGATGCTAAATGCAGCTGGTATAAAGATCAGATTTGGGTTCCCACTAACAAGTTTGTCTAATTACTTGCTTTTTTCTAGGAATTTGTAAAAATAGAGGTTTTAGGATGTGAGAATAGCAATCAGAAACCTAAAAATCAAGAGCTTGTCACGATGTCGTGACATTCTTTACTGCCTTGTCACCGGAGACTTGTCTGGCCGGCTAACCTGAATATATGCATACATTATCCTCTTTTGTGCAGATCAGATCAGTTCCTCCACCTGCATTTTGAGTGTGTATACGTTTATCATGTAACCCCTACCTTTTCTTTTCTCTCATTGAAAAAGTTGTTCCATATGGATGTTTCTTCTGCGGTTACTAACCCTAGAGGGTGCCTTTCTTCCCTTTACTTATTAGCAGTACTGATATTATTTTGTTTTTGGGAAGTGGATGTGGGTGGCGACGGGTGACTGAGTAGGCAGCCCGAAAGTTACCCATGAAACTACCAAGTCATCTCTTAGCAGAGGAAAAGATATAGCCAAGGTAAAACTAACACCCTGGCGTCTGAGCAGCCTCGATTAATTGTACTGTTGTTATCAGTTTAATTGCGACTTTAACACTAAGGATACAGCTTTGATTCTCCTACTATGCCCGTGTAACATGTAAACGAATGCATCTTTTCAAGCTATTGGCAGAAAAAAAAAATAATTCAAAAAGATACAGTGAAATGAGAGTTAAAATATTAGATAAGAATGAATAAAGAAAAAAAAATTATTTTAACAATGTAACGTAAATTTATATATTAATTTAGTCTCTATCATTGTTAATGGCGCGGAACTCATCACAGATATGGAAATTTCCTAGAAACCGGCTGTAGCATTTTTCTTAGCAAAATTTTCCAGTTTCCACTCCACGTGGTAAAATGCATTGTCTTGAGACATGCTTTTGACCGTACGTCACTCCTCTTTCATTCACAAATCCATTTCACATTGTTCTGTCCTCCCTATCAAATATTATCCAAATGTCTCTACTAGTCCCAGGCATCATTCTTTAGAGTTTATTAATCACCCTCTTCTTCACATTGAGCAACATCACGCTATCAGAATCATTTATCATGAGACAAAAGTTTCTGGAATAGAAACTTGATCTGACACCCCCAATGGATGCTCAGTTGATTTTTGCATTGATACAACAACCAACCGGCAAGAAATTACAGTGGTGGGGTCTATCAATAATTTTCACAGATTAAAGCCCAACTCTTTGAACGTTGTTGAATAATTAATTAATTCGTATACATCTGATTAGCATCACCAAAGTTTGATGCCTCTCTTGAAATTAATACACAAGCGAAACAACAATCATCAAAATTGGAATTTTAAGAACAAACCATATACATTACCTTCTGCATTTTCTGACCTTGTTTTCTCTGTTTTCTTTTTTTAAACTGTGGTTGGTTCCTGATGTCTGTTTAGTTGAATCTGTTGAAGCTGTAAGCTTTTCAGTGCAACCCCACGGGATCTCCTCTGCCAAAGAGTATCTCCATCTCCTTTATCACCATGTTGCGGCACTCTCTTGACCACAGGCAAAGGAGGATCCATATTTTCTATGCTGATTGAAGCAGAATTCTCTTCTCCATCACCATTCTCGGGCCGACTTGTACGATTTACAAACACTTCTTTTCTTCTGCAACTGGTGGTTGTATTAGTGGTGCTGGTGGCAGGGCTGCTGCTAGTTAGATTCTTGCCAGAAAACAGCTTCTTGAGTTTGAAATACTTGACACCATTATTGCAGCTATTCTTGGGGGTGATTGTGAGTTTGTGAGCAGCAGGAAATCCAACAATCCTGTTGTTCCTCTTCACTTGTCCCATGCAACTGATCTTTGGAGACAAAGGATCATCAGAGAAAGAAGCAGACCTGTCTTTCCATTTAGGAAGGGCCACATCTTTACTGGATGGTTTTGAACACAACATTGGCAAAAAAGTTCCCATGTGATTAAGATGCAGACTCTGGTGGTGTAGATGCTGATTATATCCATTTCCCATATATGTCAGCTCCTGATTTTCTTCCAAAAAAGTTGCAGACAAATGGATGACAGCAAGAAAACTGAAGGTGGTTAGGAGTTGGGGAGAGTGATCAACGGAGAAGAAGAAGAAGAAGAAGCTTCGCTTTTTAAGAGGTTTGTAAGGGAAGTGTTGAGTTTGTCAAACATGAAAGTGGTGTTGTACTTTTTGCGAGGTTCCCAATTATATGTTAAACTTCATTGTTTAGATGCTTACTTAGTCTTCAAAATCGTAATTAGAGACAAACAAAAGGATAAAACAGAAGTGAGTTTCTATTAGTTGAAGCTTTGCGTGTTTTATTAGTGTATCGCAAGTTTCACACGCGTGAACAGGGCCATTATTTTGGTTTCTTGGAGGCTGGTAAGCATGCTGTAAATTGAAGAAAGGGTACTGCTCCCAATTACTTTAGGTCCCCCAACTTTAATTTAATCTTCTTATCCTTCCTTTAAAAATAAAAAGAATATAATAATTTATATTTATCGTTGTTATTGATTAATAATTTTAAAAATTATTTATTTTAAAGATTTTTTGTTTTTAAATCTACAAAGTAATAAGATGATATGTAATATATCCATAAACAATGTAATGAAATTTACGTATTGATAAAGAAAAAATAACAACGACATGGCAGTTGTTATCTTTTTTTTTTTTTTCTTAAAAAAAAAAATTAAGCCTTATAATTTCTTTATGAAAAAAAGAAAATTCACCAATGGTGTCAAATTTAAATGCTACTTATTGTGAATCATAGGCTGACCCCTCTGATTCCTTTGAGGTCCATTGTGTTGTCATTTCAATTTGAAACCCATAATTTATGACAATGCAATGCTATAACTTTATCTTCAATTTTCTTTTTACTCTTCTAATTAATTATGTATGCATCTTTTTATGTTCATTTTTTGACTTGAATTATGCTATTTAGTTTTAAAAAATATAAAAAAGTTTTTGAATTTTTTTTATTTAATAAGCTCCCAAACTATTATTCTATTCTTATAAGCTTTTATATATCTGGCTTGTATTCGAATAAGTTTTTATTTTAAATAAAAAATTATATATAAATGAAAACTTATTCAAATTGATTTAATCAAAGGAAATCCAATTTGATTAAATCATTTTCGAGTTTAAGATATTTATTTACAAGTTAATTTATTAGATTAAATCGATTTTTAAAATTATGAATTAAATTGATTGAATTAATATATTTTTTATAGTATATAATATATAATATAAATAATTAAATATTATATAGTATATTCTATCTAACCAATTTTTTTTATTTAAGAAGCTAGATTTTAAACTCAACCCAAAAATTGATCGCTCATCTCTATAAAAAGTTGATTATGTTATTTAGGTACAAATTATAGATTAAAGATTTATTTATATACAAATTAAAATTTAAATATTTATACAAATTCAAATTAAAAGTTAAGAATTTATCAAAATATAATAGAAGTATAAATGTATTTAAATAAGTAATATAATTCAGGGTTTTTTATTATTTTAGTCAATTTAAAATGACTTCACACCAACAATGACAAAATATTAAAAAGATAATAAAAATTTATACCTTTTATCATAATTGCAAATTTCATAACATCCTTGTATTATTTAAAAAAAAAAACAATATCATTATACCTTAATCTCCTCTGCTAAAAAATTTTACTGTTAATATATATATATATATAAATAAATAAATAAAAACAAGATATTGAAGATCAGTACAGGCAGGCATGAGATTTTATTTTTTTATTAATTTCTCTCCACTTTCAAAGTCGCGGTTGCCTTGCCTGCCTATCTTCACTAAACAAGGCCACTCAAACGCTGAGACGGTGCCACGTCATAGACATGTTTGAGTATTTACCCAACACCAACACCGTCGATTAGAAAAATTAAAAGACTAATCACTGCCGTCGATATGCATCTGAATCTGATCAATAAAAAAAGAAAAAGATTAAACTGTATATTTTTATAACCCACGTGTAGTGACGAGATCAGATTCGCAGAGGCTAAAGAAGAGGAAGGCCGAACACGTGGGGATGATTTGTGGAGAGAAAACGATTGAAAAAAGAAAAGAGAGGGCAGAGTTACAGCTCAGCCGACATACCATGTATTCCCGCATGTGGAAGGCACGTGAAAGTTGGACCTTGGCTTATATAATATAATAATAATAATGATATAGTATTGGAAAATTAGAAATAGAAAATAGAACTATCCTCCCAAACTGCCGTGGGAAGTATAAAAATAATTAATTTATAAATTTATGGGGTGATAAATAAAAAGTTAAATTTTAAGAACTCTTATATATAGATTGATAAGTAATTATTTAATAAAAATGATTAATATCGAATAAATGGTTAATAATTTTTTTTTGATTTTACAAATAGTATTAAAAATGATGATATATATTTTTTAAAAATAAATAAAATAAAATATATGTTATCATTTTAATTTCGATTGTAAAACTTCGATAAAAAACAAAGAGAAAAATATTTAAAAATCTTCAACGGCAAACGGAGGTGGAGTTTAGTAGAAATGGCGTAGCCTAGCCTAGCCTAGCCTAGCTAGCTTACCTGAGGTTAACATTCATATACATTGCATTCAGAGATTGCCCTGATCTTGAAAGACATGCTTTGTCTGTGACCCACCATTTCTCCTAATCCATTGTGCATAAATTATTGAAAGTTTGGTAAATAATCGTTTCTAAACTACTTTATGTATTGGTTTCTTCTTTTTCTTGTACTCCCGATCCCTCTGCCATATGATTATATATGAATGGTTTATGAAGCACGAGAAATGTAAGAAGAAGCTCATCTGCCTGGCTAAACACAGCCAAGGCAAAATCAAATTAAACATAACTTTGCTTTTACTCATATATTTATCTTTGCAGGTTGTCCTATATTCACTAAATATTTTATTGTTAGATTTGTTTGGTATGTATGATCAGTCACATGGATGGGAAGGCTCAAGCCAAGCTCTTGAGTCCTGAGAGTGGGGAGACAGAATATCCATTACCCTTTATTTAGGGTTAATTTAAATAGATAACACAATTGATTTTAATAAAATTAAAAAAATAATAATAATAAGATTAATGTCAAATGATAATATATTTAGATTTAATTGCAATGATGACAGTAAAATAAATAATAAAATTATTATTAAAAATATTATATTAAAATTTAAAAAAAAAAAAAAAATAAATGTCACACATTGAAAATTTTCACTTTACAACATCAAAAGACCGGTGGGTTCCACCCACCCTTAATTTCTGCAACTGCATATATCATTGGCTTAATGTTATATATTGAGTGTAAATTTAGTGATTAATGTTAGAATAATATAAAAATTTCGTACCACACGTCAAATATAATTATTTTTTAATTTTTATTAAATTTATAAATAATTTTAGTTTTATATTTTTATATTATTTTTATGACATGTAAAAAAAAAGCAGACCTCTTGTTACTGTTCTTACAAGAAAAAAAAGGTGGGTCTAGACGTTGGAGGGTGAGATAAAAAATAAAAAAAATGGGAGATAGGGAAAGCAAGGGATGACTTTGGTTTTAGAAAGATAAAAGATTAGGTTAAGCATGAGTTACTCAAGCCCTCGGGTTGGTACCAATCTACCAATGAAAATAGGAGAAATTGAGGACTTTTTTTCTTTTTTGGTACAAACTGAAATTGAGGTCTAGGCGTCTAGCTATATATGAATGACAAGTCAACAACACTCATTGAGAGAGAGAGGTCATAATATTGGCATTAATGGAAACCGTCCCAAAGGTAACCAGCTGATCAATCTTGGCGTGCCGGCGGCAACAAGAATGCAAAACTACATAGCATAATAATTAATAATTATAAAGAGACATAAAATAAGCTACATTTTCTTAATTAATATATTTTACTTTATAATTCCATGAAACTTTTAAACTTTATTATCAATAAATGAGATAATAATCTAATTTATTTTGCTGATTTTATATATAATTGCAGGTCCCCAACGAATCATTCTTTTAATTACCAAATTCCATATATACATAATGTTTGATTATATTTTGTCTAGTGTTTGTAAATAGAATAAAGAATTCAAAATAAATTTAATAATTTTAAATATAATATGGTGACACGACATGAATAAAAAAATATAAAAATAACACGATTAAAATTAAATAAAAATATATATATAAATATGACAAAATAAAAATAAATTTTTTTCTTGTTTCGTGTTAATATGAATTGACTCGCACAACACAAATACAATTTATATAACATGAACATAAATTATAAATATAAATTATCAAATCTATATTGGAATGTGAAATAAAAAGAATTATTATCTCATACTATGAGAGTGAACGGAGTTACAAAATTGTTACATGTCTTTAAAAATTAAAAAATAAAAATATGACATGTAGAAGCTTTTAACTTCATTTATGGAGTTTTTAAACTCAACTACCAGTGAATGTATTAATAGTTTAAATAAATTATTGTGATTATGGATGAGACCCCTGTAATGTGTTTTAACTTTTACTGCATCAATTATCAAAATTGTAGCATTGCCAGAGTTTGCCAAAATTATCAAACATATGCTTATCTGTTACTGAGACCCCTTTTTTTTTCCTAACCCGTCTTTAATAGATGAATTGTCTTCTCTGTTTGTATCTGGCATAACTGTTCATGAACGTGTATAAAGGAAAGGCAGGTAAGAAAGGAATACACGCAGAAATGTTAAAAGAGAATAAAGAAATCAATCCAATGGCTTACCTGTTGATACGAGGAAACCAGGGAACAAAGTCAAATTGTGAGTCGAAAATATAATTCACCGATGTTCAATGTATCTATCTAAAGCTTTCAATCAATTATCAAGCATGGCATCATTGATGCGTGATTCAAAAGATTGCCATCCCTTGCTTCAAAACAGAAGTTCCAAGTTTACATCTTTCTACCTTTCAGGATGAACCAAAATATAGCATACAAAGATGACACAAGAATCGCACCTATCACGTATGGTGTTCTGGAACAAGGCTTTGCTGAGCTGTTGTCCAGGGAGTTACTGCAGAGCTCGCATTTATGACGAATTCTCAAACCAAATGCTACTTCAACAATTGAGTTATCTTTCTTTGGACAGCAAAATGGTCTGTCATTTGAGTTCAAATTTAAAACAATGGTCTTCCATTGCCCTTTTATTTGAACTTACCACAGCATTCTATTCACCACATAAAGGGAAATAAAACGCCATAGTGGCTTGGTTACCACAACATTGGAAGGCCAAAATAATCCAGAAAAGAACCTCTATCACAATCAGCTACTGTTCAGAAGTATCATCGTGTTTGTCCTCTGAGGGTGGTGCAACTGCCACATCCTTTGGGAAATCGGATTTGGTATTTTCTTGCTTAGAGACTCTATTTGGACCGTCATCCACCTTGTCAGTATCTTTTTGCAGCCCAATTTTTTGTTCTATCACCGTATTATCTTCAGATTCCTTCACTGATTCAACATGCTGTTGGGCTTGAGCTTGTAAACCAGACAAAGGCAAAGTTGCAGATCCACCACCCGATCCTTTCAAAAGACAAACATATTTGAACACAAGTTGTTTATAGTTATTTAGCAGGTCTTCAACATCATTGATTGTCAAGTCACCAACATGAGCAAACATGTAGGGGTACTCTTGAAACACTTTGCTCGTCTGATCCTCCTTAAGAAGTATGGTTGCCCCTCTATTCTCCAACTCTGAGATTGATGGAATTTTATTGATTGAAGGATTATCTTCTTTACTCGAAGGTTTTATTTCAGAAGATTTGGGTTGTATCGTATAGTCCTCCTTAAGTATTTGATGTCTTGATTCAGTAGGTTCTCTGGGATCATGTCCAGTGATTTGGTCAATTTGACTGGACAGACTATCATAATCTGTTGAAAGGCCAGATAGAAGAGCTCGAGCAAACTCCATGTTTTTCTCAAATTCAGTTTCCTCCATTGAAAGGGCTTTTGCATCAATACTCGAGATGAAAGACTCGGCAGACAGCATGTTTGTGAAAAAGTAGGCAGCCTCTGCAACTAGTCGAGATTGACGTCTAAAACGTTGTATATACAACAAATTTGAGTGCAGCTGCGGAGGATTTGCCTACATAACAAATTCCATGAGAAGAATACATTATTAATCATTTTGGACTGGAGGGACGGTCAAATAAACAAACCAATCCTGCACACTTCCTGATCTTACCTTTATGGTAACATAAATCAGGACAGGAAGAAATTCATCAGCTCCAGGAGGATTCTCGTTTGAAGCAATTGAAGCATTAAGCAATAAATTATTGATAACCTTGCAACAATTAAGGATACACACAAGCTTGTCTCTCGGAGCCTTGTACATATTGATTTTTTGTAACTCTTTCTGTGCTAGCTGGCAACATAGAGTATAGATTTCAGGGGAGATTAAAAGGTAGAACAGCTATCATATGGGGGAATCCAAACTTCCTAACCATATCAATATACAAGCTTCATTGATTAAAACCTATTTCCAAAATAAGGTAGAACCATAATCAAACTGTACCAAAATGTTGGGACATTTATCGCACATGATAAATATATGTTATTGAAACAAAAAGAAAAAAGTAGAGGCAGTAAATATGGTAGGACTGACTGCCCAATAGTTGGTAAACTGTTAAGCCAAAAGCAAGAGGAAGGATGATAAATAAGATTAAACGGGCAGCAATAATGACAAATAGTTTGGTCATTATCACGATGACAAGTTTATTATCAATGGGCATTAATTTTTATTTTTATTTTTTTGGTCAGAGGAAAGAGATCGTAGACAATTTGCATTAAGGAACTGATTAAGACAAAGACTGGTCATTTATAGTATACAGAATCCTATATCTACGTCAATAGAACCCTGGCTTGACCGCTATCAGCTGGTCTTGCTGAAATTCAGCAAACATAACAAATCCATCTGGAGATGGAGAGAAAAATATTGGAAAACAACATTCCTGGTATTTTGCACCCAAAAGTACTGAACAACAGTTTGCTGTTCTTATGCTGAAAATATTTCTGATGGCAACATTCTATAAAAGCAGCCATAATAACCTGGACCTTCAGCTTTCAGTTGACATATTACTAGGATAGAGTTTATTTAATTCTCAGTACAACAAAAATATTAGCCATAACCAACTGCAGGAGCTACAAGTACTGTATCAAAGTGAGCTACATAATCAAATAAGTTCACTGTTGCTTAAGACAATATCATTGATCAGTTTGAGTTTATAGAGAATTGGCAAGACAAGAAGCTCCCAGAAAAGGGGACTATTTTATATAGTGTTTTGCAAAACTGAAAAAGTTAGAGGCATAAAAAAAAAAGCAGCTATATATGCTTAAATATGCATCAATGATTATGGCTTTGCTCATGCACAATATCTAAATCTAAACCAGAATATAAATAGCGCATGAATCGGATCAGTTGCCTTCTATGAATATATATGATGCAGCAATGTCTTGCCATGTTATTAATGCACGAGGCCTCATAGCATTAGAAAACCCTTCATGAGTGCATAGTCCTCATTTGATCATGTCATGGGAGGGGAACTTTACAATGAGTTCGAGCCAAATTTAGACTTCTACCCTAAGCTGGGATTAAGGCATGAAAGAATCTAGCATGAAAGATGACTTAGACAGAAGTTTCCTTTTGGACCCAAAGCAGGGCTGCATTAAAGAAAAAAGATTCTTTGTGAAAAGATGGTCCTGCCAATGAGATGTATTTTCCTTGCTCGGTGAGGATTTTTACCCTCAAGGGTCCACCCTCCTGGCCTTCCTTAGAAAGGTTAAGGATGTACTTGGAAGCATCTAACAAACATTTTACTTTAATTTTTTTGTTGGTTTCAGCATGATGGAGTTTTGATTGCAGTTTGAAAAGCCCTAGGAGCTTCTCATTAACTAGGATTTCATTCCAGATTTCTAGATAAAACCATCCATTCTTATCTACAAGGGAGCCAATACCTTGAAATGTTAAGTTATTTCCCGTCAATACTATAATAATTTCACTATTAGCAGGGAGGGTAAAAGTATTCTGTACAAAATGTTGAAACGGTTCTCAGTACAATAGAATGCCAAACAAGACAAAAAATAATAGTTCACAGTGACAACATATGCAGACAGTGAAGTTTTACTGCATACTGGAAAAAAGGAAATCATTTGAAACACCAATCCAACCACTTACCAGCCATGATGTCTCATTCTGAAAGGTCGGTTTAATATCCAAATTCTCAGGCCGAACAAATTGCTGAATGTGAGCCATCTTCTCAGAGAGTTGCTCATCTTGTTTTACATCATCTGGAAGTGAAGCAAACACACGGGTAAATAACTTTGTCATAACATACTTCTCCAATCCCTGTATTTGAGAAAAAAATAAATAAATACATCAACCCGTGGTAAAGATTTTTCCTTCTCTTAAAACAAATTGCTTAAAATAAGAAAGGTAAGTAATTTAATGCATTAAGAACGTAAACCCAAAACCACAAGAATATACGAGCAAAATAAGTAGTATCACTGACTTACTTCACCAGCACTTTCCAGCTCCTCCTCCGAGCATCCAGCCCAAAGCGGATGAGCTCGAAAAGCAGCTTCCATGTTGGCAAAGAACGCTTGTACGGCAGCACTATCCCTTTCGGGGTCAGGAGCATTGTTGGAGAAAGAAACTATGAAACTGCAATATGGTGAAACACCAACATTCAAAAGTCAAAACCCAGAAATGATTGCCTAAAATAAAACATCTCAATCCTTCTGATTGAGAAATTAAAGTTTTAGTTGGCAATTATTTTACAAACGAACAGCTTCCATATTGGGAATTTTATTTGAATTTAAAGCAATCAACTATCAAATCATCGACCAAATTAAGAATCATTGATTTTTCCGATTAAGCTCAAATCATCTTCTATCTTAAGTCATTATATTATATATTCATTAAAAATATGAACAATAGAAAAGAAAAAATAGTTAAATAACTAAAGATTGAGAGACCTTTTGATGGATTTGACGAAATCAGCAGCGGAAGGCTGGCGCATGCGCTCTAGAAAATCTTGCAATCCTAAGAAAACGTCGGCGTTCTCCATTTTGCTAATCACCGTCCGATTATTAGACAATTTCTGAGCTCACGTTGATGGGAGACGAGAGACAGAAAGCCAGAGGCAGAAAGAGTTTTTGGCTTGGAGTAGGAAAGAAGACTTCTAGAGGGAAGGGCGCGTGATAGAAGGAGCAAGTGCAGGTGCAGGTGCAGGTGCGTTTGCAGACAACGGAAAAAGTTCAAGCCATCAATGTAATGAGAAATTTGAAAAAGGTATCGTGAAATAGGGATATTTAATTTTGAGTACAAAAGCTTATTCTAATTACTGGAAAGAAAATGTAAATTATAAAACTTAGTAATAAAAGAAAGAAAATTACCATAAATGAAAGGATTAGAGCAGTCAGAAGAGCAGAAGACACGTAGTCTCCCATCATTCTTTTCTCTTTCGAGTTTAATATTTTTTTTATTATTTGATTTATACATCCAAGAATTCTTCGTTTAATTTTCATATTTTTTGACAGCTGTGTAGATGAAAACAACAGAAAGTCAAAAATCAAGAAAAATAAAAAAAGCTAGTCTGAATGAAGGAGCTTATATATTAGGCATTCGAATGTTACGAAACAAACTTTGTAATTAACGGTATTTTTTTTTTTTTACTGATATTTGAATTCTTAATATATTTATAAGATTACAACTTATTGAAATCTTTAAATTTTTGTCATAATTTAACTTTAATTCATTAATTTTAAAAATAAATAATTCGATTTAAATCACAAATGATTATAATATATATCAATTAATTATTAAATTTGAATTAATAAGATATTATTTCTAAGTATTAATAATGAATTTTATTACTATTTTATTATTTTAAAGTTTTTATAAATTATTTTACGAAATATTTTCTTAATAAAAAAATATATTATGAATATTTCATGAGTAATAAATACTTAGATTAATATATTTTTTAACAGTGACTTAATACAATGATTATTTTTATACTGTTAAATTAATAATTTTGAATTAAAATATCTATTTTTTAAAATAATAGACTAATTTTGAATTAAAAAGAACTTAATTTACCCTAATTATAAGTATCTTAATAGAGTTTTGTAAAATTTAGGTATTCAAATAATTCAAATTAATATCTGAATTAAATAAACGAATATATCTTCAACATAAGATGTATATATGATACTCATAAAATATACATATTTTTTTATAACTTTATAAATAGTAATATTTAAATTCTTCATTATTGATATTTGAATTTTCAATCTATTTTCAAATATCTTTATAGAGTTTTATGTATTCAAACTTCCTATTTTAAAGTATTTCAGTAATAATTAGTTTCTGAATGAGTTAAGTGCACTCATAATCCCTAAATTTTGGTCAAATATCGTTTTGTTCCTCAAACTTTTAAAAATATCGTATTAACCCTTATATATAATTATGAATTATAATAGTAACTAAATGATTCTTCCATCAATTACACCGTTAAAAGCTAGCCACAATAAAAGTGTTGCAATGTTTAAATAAGAAAGCACAATTTTAAAATTAGAAAAACACAGTTTTTTTTTTCTTTTTGCCTTCTTTTTTTCCTTTTCTCTCTTTGTTTTTTTTTCTCTCATCTCTTCGTCATTTCTTTTCCTTTCTCTATTATTTTTCTCTCATCTCAATTATTTCATATTAAAGAAAAAAAAACTGAATAAAATTTATCAATGATGCTTTGTTCAAAGAGAAAAAAATATAAATGAACAATATAGATTAAAAACAAAACGAATAATTAAAGAGAAATATCACTATGTTGCAAATAAAACGTGCCCTAATATTTTTTTTCTTACATAAATTATTAAAATTAAGCTTAAATTTACAAAAACTCCTCAACTTAAATTTATCATTTAAACTCGTATTTTATTTTTACAATCAATTGAAACTTTAAATATTTATATGCAATCAAAATGAACGTTTATTTATGTGGAAATAACAATATTCTTTTTAAAATTATTGTTTTGAATTATAAAACAATTTCTAAATATTTTTTACTAATTTTTTAATTGCTTCAAAAATTGAAGCGTGGTCATAAATGTACTTTAAAATTTTAAAGCATAATAATAAAATTACTCCAATTTAAAAATTAATGATAAATTTAGACCACTCATGTAAGTAGAATGTCAAACTTTCACTTTATTTCTAACTATTTTTCTCAATTGATTTATATTTTTATTGGTAAAAGAGAATTTAAATTCAGTTTTTTGAATAAAAATATATAAAATTATTATTGAATTGAATAGTTACAATTTTATCTTCTTTTAAACTATAAAAAAAAAAAAAACATATGGGCGTAATCGATGGACTTTTTTAATTGAACAAAAACTATGACTTTCTTATTTAAATTTTCTCCTAATTTTTAATAATCTCTTTATTCTTTTAATTTTTATTTTTAATTATTTTAGACAAGTCAATTGCTAGATGTGAGCCATGTGTGGACCAGTTGGTCATTAACACCAACTCATGCTGAGATTGATGGGAGGGCCTTTTCATTACAACAATAAAAATGTAAGGAACAATAGACATGCACTCACCAAAAAAATAAAGAACGTAAATATGGCTCATAAAATGTACGTATTCTTTTATAATTTTGTAATAATTCGAAAATTTTCAATTCTGAAAATTAATTTCTAATATATTGAATAAATATAAAAAAGAGAGAAGGGTATATAATATTTATTTAATATATATGTATTAAATGTAATATATATGTTGTGACTGATAATAATAATAATAAATAAAAAGTGACAAAAAAAAAGTAATTGACGTTGGATTCAAATTCAACCTCATCTACATGGTTGTAATATTATCAAAATAAAAATCAGAATATATATAGATAAAGAAAGAGAGTTTCAATCAGATATAAACTCATGTCTTTAAAAGCACAATCATCACCAACAAGTAGAGAGAGGTATGATACGTGAAACTAAGTCCCTATTTTATTTACAGAAATTCTGTCAAATTCTCTGGCTAACTTAAGCATCGGAGTGCTTACACAGGGGACAACCCCTGCGTCCCTCTGATCATTTGTTTCTGTTTGCAGAGTTCTCGGCAATACGTGGCAGAGAACCCGAAGAGAATATGTCAGCGATTCGTCACCATTGTTTCAGAGTTCTCGGCAACACGTGGCAGGGAACCCGAAGAGAATACGTCAGCAATTCGTTACCATTGTTTCAGGTAACAACAATTGGCGCCGTCTGTGGGAAACGGATAAGCCGATGCGAATTCAAAACTAGTTTATTTCGTTTATCGCGTTGGCATGCATGAATTCTCTATTTCGCAACGCCCGGAAGCTATTCGCAAAAATTACCCATTAGTCTCTTTTCCTCAAAAACCTAGATTTTTGTTTCCATTTGCTGGGTTCTTTTTCTATCAAAGACAGAGAAAAGAAGTGATTGTGTAAGGGAGAAAGATTGACATTTTGTCCAGTACAAAATATAAGAGTAAGCAGTTTCGAATTGTCTGTGATGTGCTTGATTGTATGAAGAGGAGTAACGGGAAAGCCATCTCTGTTGAAGTTTTGCTTCCCATTTTGAGACAATATACTGAAAAGCATTTGACAAGGCCAAGGTCGCAACCTGACCGGTTACCAATATGGCTTGGGATTACATCATTACTTGAGTTCTTGGAACCTCCAATTTTTGAAGAGGGAATACTGGAGCGTTATCCTATCTTTTTTGATATTGCCCTCAACCACATTAGTGGTGATTCACCTGAATTTTCCCATGTTGCTAATTGCTTGAGGGAACTCTTCAAAATGCTTGGTTGTAAGCTTTGGCTGAGATCTACATTATCTCCAAGTGTGATGCGCAACACATTGTTAGGTCAGTGTTTTCACACTAGAAATAAAAAAAATACATAAAGATATTTTTAATCTTTTCTAGCCATTTTTCAGTCACTTGAAGCTTTGCAAGATGGGGAACATGAAAAGCAAGGCAAGAATTTTCCTTATTTTCTTCTCCTCCAAGTCCCTGTGAGCAATAACTTCAGTGTTTTAACAAGAAAAACAGCCTGCAAGACTGCACTTTTTATCATACACCGAGGCTACAAGATGATTCCACCATGTCATCCTTTTGAATGTGCACATATGTGGGGTCCTTCGCTTGTGTCTTCTTCGAAGGATTCTTCACTTCACAGTTCCCTGCGCCAACCTGCCTTTGATCTCATACAAACCATTTTGGTGTCTGATGCTGCTGCCTTAATAACTTCAATGCTGAATTGCAGCACTGCTACCAATATTTCGAAAAACACTTCTATTGAATTAGAGAAAATAATGAGTTCCCATCTACTCAGGATGTTCAAGAGGAAGACATTAGTTGTTAAAGTTAATTTAGTGCTCAGAGTCAAATTACTTCTCGGGAGTACAGAGAGTGGATGTGTATTCCCATGTTGTGGATTGATGTTCTAGTTGATATTGATCTTCCAGTTCTCCCAATAACATTTTCCAAGGCTGTATTTTGGGATCGATCTCATTTCTCTCTGGTAGAACCTAAGAATAGTGCTGAATTGGTTCTTGATATTAGAAGTTGGCTTTCATCCTCTGCTGTAGAAATCTTAAGTACATTTGGATGGAAATATCAGATCATCCGCAGCATTACAGCCTCTTTATTTCCTTCTTTCTCAACCTCGACCTAAAAGATGTTCCATGCATCATTACATAACTCGAAACATACACCTACATCAGCAGTTAACAAAAATAAACCATTTTTGGCCAGCAGTGCCTGGTTCTTCTCTATGTGGGGCCAAACTGAACAATCTATATGTGGTACCACCTGCTGAGAATTTGATTCCTGAAAATCCATTGCAAGAAAGCTTCCCAGTTGTGAATCTAAACCCTACAGAGGAAAAAGGTAATGTTGCAGCGAGCTTTCCTGGTATTGTGAGGAAAAATAAAAAAAATCTGACTACACCAATTTCATGGACACAACACAAAGAAAGCAGGTTGTGGTTCAACAGGCTCTCCAACCAGCACCTACTGGTAACTTGATGCATAGCCCTGCTTTGATACTCCCCTTGAGCCATCACCATTCAACGACAAATCAATCTAGGCTTTCTAAATCTGCTACCTCAACTAACAAAGCATCATTGATTAATAATTCAACACCTGGAATTTCAACTAGCTCTATGGCACTACCAGGAGTAACATCAGCTGTGAGCTTTAACTACCCAAATTGGGGTGCTAATGAAGCCCCATACTTTACTACACCACAAAACAGTGGTTACCCTTGTGCTATCGCTGCTCCTGTCAAGAAACTCATCAGTTATGAGAGGAGGAAACCCCACTCAAGCGTTTCCTTTCTTTAATGGGTCTTTTTATTCTTCTCAGATGTTCCATCATTAAGCTCACTCTCAGCCTCTGGTTCAACCAGCGTATCAGAATGGAGTAATATCTAGTGGCTCATTATCATCCCACAAGCAACTGAAAAGTCAGCAGCCACAAGGTGCACAAGTTAGTGGCAATAATTTTTCAAGCTCAACAAGCGTGCATTCACAAGAGTTGCAGAAGCATCATGCGCTTCCATCTAATCAATCTCGCAATGTGGAACCTGAGATGCAATAGCGTCACTGTGACCAGGCGTTGGAAACTTATAAGCCGTAAGAACCTGAGGCGTGATAGCGTCACTGTGACCAGGCGTTGAAGACAAATAAACCATAAGAGCCTGAGGCGCAATATCGTCTCTGTGGCTAGGCGTAAAAATCAGACGAGCCATAAGAGCCTGAGGCGCAATAGCATCATTGTGGCTATGCGTAAAAATCAGACGAGCTGTAAGAGCCTGAGGCGCAATAGCGTCACTGTGGCCAGGCGTAAAAAATCAGACGAGCCGTAAGAGCCTGAGGCGTGATAGCGTCATTGTGGCCAGGCGTTGAAGACAAATAAACCGTAAGAGCCTAAGGCGCAATATCGTCACTGTGGCCAGGCGTAAAAATCAGATGAACCGTAAGAGCCTGAGGCGCAATAGCGTCACTGTGGCCAGGCATAAAAAATCAGACGAGCTGTAAGAGCCTGAGGCATAATAACGTCACTGTGGCCAGGTGTAAAAATCAGATGAGCCGTAAGAGCCTCAGGCGCAATAGCGTCACTGTGGCCAGGCGTAAAAAATCAGACGAGCCGTAAGAGCCTGAGGCGCAATAGCGTCACTGTGGCCAGGCGTAAAAAATCAAACGAGCCATAAAAGCCTAAGATGCAATAGCGTCACTGTGGCCAGGCGTTGAAAACTTATAAGTCGTAAGAGCCTGAAGTGTGATAGCGTCACTGTGTCCAGGCGTTGAAGACAAATAAGCAGGAAGAGCCTGAAGCCCGATAGCGTCATGGTGGCCAGGCATCGAAGACAAATAAGTCGTAGGAGCCAGAGGCGTGATAGCGTCACTACGGCCAGACATCTGAAAAGACTTGCCGTAAAAGTCAAAGGCGCAAAGGCATCATGGCGGCCAGGCATTTGAAAACAAACATGCCATAGTGCCAGAGGTGCAAATGCGTCACGGTGGCCCAGCATCAGGAGAAGATTTATATAAAAGAGCTTGAAGCGAAAAATGCGTGAGGTAAGCTATGCACTCAAAGTAAGGGCTTGATGCGCAAGGTAAGCCACACACTCAAACAAGGGCTTGAGAATTTGGTATCAGAGTCTAGCTTGAGAATTCGACTTCAGAGTCTAACGTGAGAACTTGACCTGAGGTTACGATATGAATAGATGTACTCTTCCACAAGATTATATCTAGCGAAAGAGTGGTGAGCAATTGTTGTAACTGATAATAATAATAAATAAAAAGTGGCAAAAAAGAGTAATTGACATTGGATTCAAATTCAACCTCATCTACATAGTTGTAACATTATCAAAATAAAAATCAGAATATATATAGATAAAGAAAGAGAGTTTCAATCAGATATAAACTCATGTCTTTAAAAGCACAATCATCACCAACAAGTAGAGAGAGCTATTGTGAGACCCCGTATATGTATAGCTAGGTATATAGGAACATGGGAATGTAAATAAAATCATAAGTATGATGATACATTGTAATGAGGAGTATATGCAATGTAAGTTCATAAGATTATGTACGCACTTGTAATAAGAATTGTGATTATACGTACAAGTTGCATTACGCATGAGTAGGAGGAAATAAACTTGAACACGAGAAGAATGTGATCGAAATGGAATATGAGTAGTATAGTAAAATGGAAGGAAAGATTTACATAAGTGTATATTTTCATTCGAGTAATATCGTGAATACTTGGTTATACAAAGATTTTCCACAAGTTTTAAAATACATTAAGTGGGATGGGATGACATTTTTAAGTCTCAAGGAGCGATGAATGAGGAAAGGACTATGAAGGTAAATTGAGAAAGTCTTGAAGGGAGTTGTTGCAGAAAAACTGCAGGAAATCTGGAATTTGTGAAGGCCAGATCGATCTCATAGGATGAGAGATCGATCTGGGAGAGCCAGAATGCTCTTATGTGAGTAATGGAAGGGAACAGATCGATCTCCAAAGGAAGCAGATCAATCTCTTTAGCTCTCGGGTAGGAAGCAGATCGATCTCCCCTAAGACCAGATCGATCTCCTTAAGCTTCTGTTCGACAGCAGATCGATCTCTAGCCTCGACAGATCGATCTCCTGCCTTTAAAATGTCTTAGAAAAGAGGGATTTTAGAGGACCAGATCGATCTCCACCCAAGGGAGATCGATCTTATCAAGTTAAAACTATAAATAGGAGCAGTTGGATCTGCAGAATTCTGGGATAAACCATTTCCTCTCACTTCAACTCAAAGAAAACCAGCTTTCTCACTCCTAAATCCAGCCATTTTCAGTGAGATTTAAGGAGAGTCTATTAGAGACAAAGTTGTTCACAACAAAAAGAAGAACAACATAGTCTAGAGGCATTTCCCCATTTGATGGATTGAAGAAATAAAGGGCAATCCTAATTGGAGCAAGAGGAAATCCAATGAGGTAAGTTCTAATGCACAAATCCAAGTACATTGGTTTAGTTAATGATTATAAAGATATTTGGGGTGTGCATATTGTGGATAGAACTACCTAGAATGGTATGAAATGAATATGACTTAGAAATAGTCAAGTGTGAGAAAGTGGAATGTAGAGGTGTTAACGATGAATGAGATATCTTGAGTGGATGATTATGTTGTGGGAATGGTTTGGACATGTTGATATTGGGATAAAATTATGAGATTTACCACAAAGGGTAAAATATGTATTTAAGGCATTGGATAAATGATTAGTTGAGCAGGAGTTAGAAACGTTAACTCGAGTGTTTGATGGATGAATTTCAGTTTCGGATGATACGCCGGAGCAAGTCGAGATGAGAACGCAAGAAGCATAAAGGCGGATAGTTGCACACAAGTAAAACGAGGTAAGGGACTGTGTGTTAGCTATAGAGATGTTTGTACATATTTTACGGTAATTTCGTAGATATATTGCTAGAACTAGTACGATATTATAATTCTATGAAATGATATGGAAGCATGAAAAATACTAGGATGTATATATGTATTGAGAAATGGGACAGGGTAAGGAAATAGCATGATATGCATGTTTTCAATGTTTTTCTCTATTATACATTAATCTTGAGGATTGAGAAACGTTGATGATAGGTTGGCTAATTTTACATGTTTTAGCATGAAGAGGCATGCTGTATGAATAAACATGTTTTGAATTTTAAAAAAGAGAAAATAGTCATCTATCAGTTTTGAGATGTGATTTGGTGTTGAAGCACTAGCTTACACCTGTTTTAATGCCTTGATGTACAGTGTTGGAGTTTTAACTCGCACGAGGGTTTTGAGAAAGTGCGGGAACTTTGCTCGCACCTGTTTTATTGAGTTAAGGTAAACCTGGGGGTCTGGGACCCAAGGGGATACCAGCCGACGGCCATTTGAACGGGTTGGGCCTTAACGATAGATCGTACCGCGCTGGAGCTTTGCGTTAACTGTGTGTCACGCTGCTTGCTCGCCTGGTATATGAGACATGGTTTAGGATAAAAAATCCATCGGAGTTGGAGTATGGACTTGGGTCCATGGTCGTACCTGAAATAGTGTAGTCACCCGTTGGTATACTATGTACCGTGCTGGGTGCACGTGAGTACGAGTATCGCGTAGATGACACACGACGTATTTTCACCGTGAGTATACGAGGAGATGAGGTGGATTGAGATGAGCCGGAGGGTAGGACTGACCCATCCCCCTTCAGGCGAAGTGATACCCTATGCACACCTGATCAGTGAGGCCTGAGATCACTGACTATGATCATATGTCGTTGATATTTGATTGCCAAAAATTCCATGCCTGCCTCAGAGATTTGAGAAACAAAGATAATCTCAGAAAAGAAAGAGAATTGAGGAAAGAATGATTTGAGAAGTGAAAGAGATTTCGTGTTTTTGATAAACCTCTCATTTCACATTCGTGCCGTGAGGGCACTATTTATAAGCATGTTTTAAATGGAAGCTTGATACTCATTTTACACGAAAATGCTCTTGAGAAATATATGTTTAAATGCATTTTTCGTATGATATTTTCATTTATAACGAAAACATGGTTTTGGTTTATGCATGCATGGGCTATGTAGGTAGTACGATATCTACCTGCTAGCATACATTTCCTTACTGAGCTGTGGTTTGCTCATCCCACTATTTTCCCCCTCCAAGTACTGAGAAGTAAGAGAGCGGTGGTCTCTAGATCTTTTGTGTTAAACAGCTCCCACAATCCGCAAAGGTATAAGATTCGTATACACGAGTATTTTGTATCTAATATATTGTATCGCACAGTTATATCTTGAAATTATAAACAGTATTATGGGGATGATATGTAAGCACATGGTATTTATACAATTAATTTTGTGTATCTACACACACACCTGGGAGTGTGAATTAAAACTTTAAATATTCCGCTGTAAATGAATGAATTTTTAGTAATTGCATCTTCTCACAGCCCAACCGTAGTAGAGAATGTATGGATAGAAGGGTTCACAAAAGCGGGGTATGACAGGGTTTGGTATCAGAGCCTGGTTGGTCTGATGTGAGTTGATGTTTAGGACTAAGAAAACATATATCCCCAAGTTACTGTGCGATATTTAGATACAAATGTGTGTACGGAGCTGGTAGTGAATTAAATGTTTGTTATAACGCAGGAAAGTTATCGGGCTAGTAAGTTATGCCTGAGAGACACCGCAAGAGGGGAGAGAGCTCGAAAGCTCGAGGGCAAAATGACAGGACTGAGAGGCACAGTAGATCATCCTCTAGTCATGAGCCCCAGGAACAGATAGAGACTTCTGATCCTCGAATAACTCGATTGGAGGAAGACATGCGCACGATGATGATCATGATGGGTCAGATCATTGCTATGTTTGAGGGTACACCTGGTACAGCGGGACAGGTTGCACCGAATCCCCCAGCAGCTGCACCTGAACCTGAGAATATTGCACCTGCGCA
The DNA here is from genome assembly GCA_033439115.1 of Firmiana major. Classification (NCBI taxonomy): domain Eukaryota; kingdom Viridiplantae; phylum Streptophyta; class Magnoliopsida; order Malvales; family Malvaceae; genus Firmiana; species Firmiana major. The sequence goes on from CM065909.1 coordinate 46,332,081, forward strand.
AGCTGAACCGGCTAGGCCACGGGAACCTCATATTCGATCGGTACCTCCTCCGGTAGCCCCACATCAGCATGATGATGATTTGGGGTATGGATATGATTGTGATATGGAAAGATTGAGGCATTTTATGGACTTTAAGCCTCATTCGTTTAGCGGGGTAAAGGATCCGACAGTGGCTGAGGACTGGATCAGTCAAATGGAGAAGTTATTCGACTTCTGTAGATGTTCAGCTACGGAGATAGTAGCGCTTGCGGCCTTTGTATTGAGAGGCGAAGCAGAGCACTGGTGGAAGTCCACTAGGCCGATGTTAAGAGCTCAAGGAATGGTTATCACTTGAGATATGTTCTTGGACGTTTTCAGAGAGCAATACATCCCAGATACTGCTCGACGGAGACTACAGATGAAATTTCTGAATCTGACTCGAGGGAATCGAACAGTTGATGAGTACGAGTCACGATTCACTTTATTGGGTAGATACGATCCGGACTCGATCAGGAGCGAGGCTATAAGAGTCCGTAGATTTGTAGATGGACTGAGGCCTTCGATCAGAGCGAAGTTGACCCCATTTGATGTCGCTACATATGGAGAGGCTGTGCGACGGGCCCAGTTATGTGAGCAAGATTATGACTTGCAGATTTTTGAGTTTAGTTGGGGTAAGGACAAGGAACCGAGGAAGCTGAGAGATGGCAAGAGTGCCAAATTTGGTCGAAAATTCATGAGTAAACATCGGAGAGAGGTAGATGAGTTCCAGAAAAAGGTTGTTAGACCTTTTATGCCTCCGACTCAGACACCAGCCAGGGGTATAGTGATTGGTGAACCCCGACCGACTACAGATCAGTGTAGGTTATGCGGTGGATACCATGGTGGTAGGCCATGTCATCTTCAGGGTACCCGATGCTTCAGATGTGGTAAATTTGGACATTATGCCAGAGAGTGCCCGAAGATAGTTGAGGCAGTTCCACAGAGGGGTAAAGAGCCAGAGAGGGTTCCTACAGTTACACCTCCTGCAAGAAAGAAAGCCTCGACTGAAGAAAAAGGAAAACAAGTTGTGGGTCAAGGCAGGGTGTATGCGATAGACCAGGCATTGGCTGATACCTCTTCTGAAGTGATAAAAGGTACAATCTTGATTTTCAATTTGAAGGTTATTGCTTTGTTTGATTCTGGTGCTACGCATTCCTTCATATCACCTGCATGTGCATCTAAGTTAAAAGGTTTTGTAGAGCCCACATACTTGAGTAAGACTTTACTAATAAGTACTCCCATGAGAGTGAGCCAATTAGTTGAGCAAGTGTATAAAGATTGTAAAGTGAGGGTGGGAGATAAGTGCATGACAGCCAACTTGATTTTGTTGAATATGTATGACATTGATGTAATTTTGAGAATGGATTGGTTAGCCGCCAATCATGCTGTCATAGACTGTCGTTCTAAGACCATTAAGTTTTCTCTACCTGAAGAATGTGTTGTAAGATTTTAAGAGAAGAAATGAAATCTTAAATTTTGTGTTAAGTAAAGTACTTTGGTATAAATGACTTGAGTGTTGTTTTGAAGGTTTTGTTGCTTATGTGGTGGATTTGAACAAAGTACATCCGGATATGGAGGACATCTCAGTGGTCAGAGAATTCCCTGATGTCTTTCCAGACGATCTACCAGGATTGCCACCTGATAGAGAAACGAAATTCGGTATGGACTTGACGCCTGGAACCGAACCAATATCGAAGTCACCATATAGGATGGCTCCAGTTGAGTTAGAGGAATTAAGGAAACAGCTGCAAGAGTTGTTAGAGAAGGGGTTCATAAGACCGAGCGTCTCACCATGGGGAGCCCCGGTATTATTTGTGAAGAAGAGAGATGGGAGCCTCAGGTTGTGCATTGACTATCGGATGTTAAACAAGGCTACCATCAAGAATAAGTACCCCTTGCCACGCATTGACGATTTATTGGATCAGCTTCGGGGAGCACAGATCTTCTCCAAGATAGATCTGAGGTCTGGGTATCATCAATTGAAGATTCGGAAGGAGGATGTGCCCAAGACAGCATTTCGTACCCGCTATGGCCATTACGAATTCTTAGTGATGCCTTTTGGGTTGACCAATACGCCGGCAGCTTTTATGACTCTGATGAACGAAGTATTCAAGCCATACCTGGACCAATTCGTAATTATTTTCATTGATGATATATTGGTGTATTCAAGGTCCAGAGAAGAGCATGAGCAGCACTTAAGGATTATTTTGCAGACCCTCCGAGAGAAAAGGTTATATGCCAAGCTTAACAAATGTGACTTTTGACTTGGGTCCACGGTCGTACGTGGAATAGTGTAGTCACCCATTGGTATACTATGTACTGTGCTGGGTGCACGTGAGTACGAGTATCGCGTAGATGACACACGACGTATCTTCACCGTGAGTATACGAGGAGATGAGGTGGATTGAGATGAGCCGGAGGGTAGGACTGACCCATCCCCCTTCAGGCGAAGTGATACCCTATGCACACCTGATCAGTGAGGCCTGGGATCACTGACTATGGCCATATGTCGTGGATATTTGATTGCCGAAAATTCCATGCCTGTCTCAAAGATTTGAGAAACAGAGATAATCTCAGAAAAGAAAGAGAATTGCGGAAAGAATGATTTCAGAAGTGAAAGAGATTTCGTGTTTTTGATAAACCTCTCATTTCACATTCGTGCCGTGAGGGCACTATTTATGAGCATGTTTTAAATGGAAGCTTGATACTCATTTTACACGAAAATGCTATTGAGAAATATATGTTTAAATGCATTTTTCGTATGATATTTCCATTTATAACGAAAACATGGTTTTGGTTTATGCATGCATGGGCTATGTAGGTAGTACGATATCTACCTACTAGCATACATTTCCTTACTGAGCTGTGGTTTGCTCATCCCACTATTTTTCCCCTCCAGGTACTGAGAAGTAAGAGAGCGGTGGTCTCTAGATCTTTTGTATTAAACAGCTCCCACAATCCGCAAAGGTATAAGATTTGTATACACGAGTATTTTGTATCTAATATATTGTATCGCACAGTTATATCTTGGAATTGTAAACAGTATTATGGGGATGATATGTAAGCACATGGTATTTATACAATTAATTTTGTGTATCTACACACACACTTGGGAGTGTGAATTAAAGCTTTAAATATTCCGCTGTAAATGAATGAATTTTTAGTAATTGCATCTTCTCACAGCCCAACCGTAGTAGAGAATGTATGGATAGAAGGGTTCACAAAAGCGGGGTATGACAGGTATGATACGTGAAACTAAGTCCCTATTTTATTTACAGAAATTCTGTCAAATTCTCTTGCTAACTTAAGCATCGGAGTGCTTACGCAGGGGACAACCTCTGCGTCCCTCTGATCATTTGTTTCTGTTTGCAGAGTTCTCGACAATACTATAAAAAAAAAAAAAGAAAGGTGGAAGCTTGCCACTTCTGTGGCATGGGGAGGGGGTATGCGCATCGCAGACCCTTCAGTTAAAAAAAGAAAAAAGAAGAAAAAAAGAAACAGAAACAGAAAGTGTTAGCCAAGGGGCGCAACGTCACTGGTGAGGAGAGAAAGAGATGCCGGCGACGCTAGCTCGAGAAAGAGAGAAGAGAGACGGATCGATGAAAGACATAGGCGAACGAAAGAAGAGAAATCGGAGGCCTTCGTCATCGATCCACCCAAGTCGAGCCAACTGAAGCCTTCCTCTACCATGTGATGTCGTCGGTAAAAGATGCAGTTGAGAATCGGCTGGCAAGGTCCAAACCGGCCAAAGTAAAAGCTGAATCAGTTCAGACCGGATCAGTAGAAAAAAATAAAAAAAGAAAATTCAATGTCTTGATTTAAAGATAAAGCGGTATAGGCTATTTTAATTTTTCAAAAATCAATTGAAAATCATATTAAACTGAAACGATAGCCGATGAACATAAGTTTGGCCAAGCTTGGTACATGTGTGTGCTACGTTTGGAACCTATAAATCGGGTAAGTGAATCTTACTCGATACAGCATGTATTAGCATACGAGATAAGTAAATCTTACTCATTACAGTAGTTATAACATTTTATGAAATTAATTTGCATAAGTTACAATTAAATTCATAATTAATGAATTTAAATATGAAAACGAAAATCTGACTACCGTATAAAGTAGCATATTATGTAATTACTTCACATAAGCTACGAATTAAATTAATAAATAATGAATTTAAGTATGAAATTCGAAATCTGCTAATTAAATCCATAAATAATGATTTAAGTGTGAAGGTGAAAATTTGAAATGTTTGAAGATTTCATACGCAATTAGATTGAATGAATTATCGATAAATCGTAAATTGATAAGAAATAATCATGAACAAAGATATCAAATTAGCAGTTCCCTTTTAAGATGCAAAAACTATCATATAAGATAATTTTGAATTTAAAAAATTTTAAGTAAAATTCATAGACGCAAGGTAGCATCATATAGAGAAATCTGGGTCCTCGAATAGAAATCAAATAATGTTTGAGGATTATAAATGTGATAAAAATATGTGATTAGGTTATTGATACGAATATAAAATCGAGAAGTGATCATTGAGGTACAAAGTAGCACCATGATGTATAAGTTAATCTCATAGATGCATAATATCATCTTATGGAATAAAACGATCCTAGAACAGAAATAAAAAAATGTTCAAAGACCATAAGTGATATAAGTATATGGAATTAACTGAGGTAAAATTGTGAAAGAACCTATGAACGATAGTGAATAAGAACATCGAACCGATGAACGATCATCGGGGTGCGAGGTGGCACCACAGTGTATAAGTTAGTTCGATGGATGTAAAGTAGCATCATATGGAATAAAGTGAGTCTTAAACCAGAAATCAAATATCGTCTAAGTACTGTAAGTGTATAAGTTCGAATGATCGATTGATTGATTATTTATGGAATAAGAGAGAGTTCAAAGATACCAACTGCATTTGATGTTTCACTAACCTCAAAATCGCATAGATATCTGTATGGAAGACAATGAAGCCAATATATATGATTAAATTCGATAAAACAAGGTCATTGATTGTGATATGATGGTGATAAAGATATGTGCTCATGTGACCTATGTTTTTTATTACCTTTGCAATTTTATGCATCTTACGAGTTTTTGAGATTTAGAAAGCTTGCATTGGTCTACACCTGCATTAAGAAGTTTTAAAATCTCATTTATGACATGTTTTAAAAGTAAATGAGATTCACATATCTATGCTTTGGATTTAAACTGATTCTGCTTTTATCTACATTGTGATTTGAATTGATTTCAAAACATGCATTCAGATAGTTTTTACAACTACCTGTTTTTCCTTAATTGAGTTTTTACAACTACTTGTTTTGCCTTAATTGACAAACGATAATAATTATCTATGACCATTATGTTTATGGCCTTAGCTGACAGGCATTATAATAGTTAGTTTCAGCCCTGCCTTATAATAGTTAGCACTCATGTAGTTTGCTATCGATGATGCAAATAGCAATCACGTAGTCTACTATTGGCGATATAAATAGCCATCATGTAGCTTACAATTAACAATGTAAATAGTAATGATGTAGCTCGCTATTGACGATGTAAATAACGATGTTTCGGCCTCTGCTGACGGGGATAATAATTGTTGGCAATGGTCATGTATTTTGAGATTTCTAATATTTCTCTGATCATGGGTTACAATAGTAATCATATGAAATGTGTTTCAAATTTGAAATATGCTTTGAAATGTATTTTGAAATATGAAATATGTTTTGAATTGTGAAACATGTTTTCGAAAATATTTTACAAACATAAGCATGGTTCACATAATATATCCTATCGAGATGACATGAATATGATATGATCCCTGCTAACAGGGATTATCTTAGTGATGTAGTCCCAGCTGACGAGATATAATAATCAGTGGAGTCTCTGCTAACGAGTTAGAATGGTTAGCAATGATTACATGGATATGTTTTGGAATATGAATAAGTTTTGAATATAAGATATATTTCGAATATGAAATATGTTTTGCATATATCAATATATTTCGATGTAATATATTTCAGATAAGAAATATGCTTCAAATATGAAATGTGTTTCAAATAAAGAATATATTTCTGATAAAAAATATGCTTCAAATATGAAATGTTTTCTGGATAAGAAATATGTTTCAGATAAAAAAAATATGTTTCGGATATAAATATATTTTGTATACGAGACTTGTTTTGGATAAGGAATATGTTTCGATATGGGTTATGTTTCGAAATAAAATATGTTTCAATATATGAGAAGTTTCGAATATAAGCTATGTTTCAAATAAGAGATATTTCCAATATATGAATATATTTTGATATATGATATGTTTCGAATTATATGATGTGATTTTGAAAAATGGTTGTGTTTTAAGGAAGAATGTGAATGTAAGCAATTTCAAGAGGAAAGAGCTTACACGCTTAAATTGCATTAAACTTAGATTTTCTAATTCAATTATGTTTCGAATTTGAACCCTATAAGTGTATTTAGTTTCGGGTGATCAAGTTTGACGGTCAATCGAGGTATTTCAATATAACTCTAGCATCTAGATAATATTCTAGTATGAAAATCAAGGAAAAGTATAACCTTCGATAAGTTTCAAAATATAAATTGAATTAGTGATAAGAAAGAATAATTGAATGAGAATTTGTTAGACATACATTAGAATTCAATATCTTGTATGTTATTACTTATGTGCTTGTGTGCTTTACTTACTAAGCTCCTCATGCTCACCCACTTATTTCCCATCACAAGTTTAGACTAGAGATGCGTTGACATTGATATTAGTATCAGTTTCAAAGTTAATGCTTTAGAGATTTCGCAGCTCACATTGGTATATAATTATACCGTTTAATTATGTTTATTTTCAGACAGTTACCTTTCAAAACATAAGTCGAAATGTTTATTGAGTTAAAACATAATTGTAAAAGTTAATTGTCTTGTCAGGAGATGTAAATGAATTAATATTAACACTGACGTTAAAAACCAAGTAAATAATAGATTATTTGGTAAATCAATATTCTGAAGGATCAAACAACCTCCGAAAATTATGAAATTCAGACATAAGATAAATTGGAAACTATATAAGAAAGAGGGATATTGAAATTTGAATTTTGAGTGTGAATAGTGAATTGTGAAAGTAAATGTAAAATCAATTGCTTTATGAATATGAATGGTTATACCTTATATCTTGTAGATTGAGTATGAATAAAATATAAGTTGTTATATTGTCGAAATTTTATCGAAATCAATAATCGCATCTTGGATTAATAAATGAAAGTTAATAAGAAATCAAACTGAGACTTTAGCTTTAAAACTTTAAACTGAGTTATATAGTTTGAGACCTAGAAACATTGTAAGATTATACTCACACGAAAAACAAGTGTTATGAGAAAAATAAAAAAATTTAATCCAAATTTTTGTATTTTCGCAATGAGTTACCAAAAAATCACATCCTTCGAGTTGTGACAAGTTTTGTAAATAACGACATTCAAATTTCATTTTAATGGTATTCGAATTCTAAATATGTTTTTTGTAATCTTAATAGAGATTTATCCGTTGAGGTATTCGAATTCTTCTTTAAATGTATTTGAATATTCGAGATTATTTTCTAACTTTGAAGAAAGGTATATATATAAATATTGGGTTTACTTATATTTATCATCAAATGTACAAATTCCTGTTGGTAATAGAATTATTTTTCACGATATTCGAATTCCAAGATTAAATTCCTTGTATTAATCTCACCTAGAAAAAAGGCATAGTTTTATCTATTAAATGTACATGTATTTGTCACAAGTTGTACCTATATCTACAAGTACATATACATCTGGTTATCATAAAACTCATATTGGCATTAATTTCGCTGTCCTAGTTGCTTGAAGCACTTCAATCTCTTTCATCCAGTTTTGATGCTTCATGTTTTGCTGGTTTTTTACGTCTTTTCTTTGCTTTCATTTAATTACATCAAACGCATTTCTTGTTTTTCAGCAAGCAAGAGAAAATAGGAATAGAAAAATAGCAAGATGAAACTAAGCTTACTCTTTGCTTTTTTATGTTGATTACAATCAAAGAGAAAATAGATTAGGGATAAGGAAAATTAAATAGGAGCTTTTATCATTGAAATTTTATAAAATGAGAATTGTTGAAGTCCAAAGAAAGATAGATTTTAAAGGTATAATGATCATTCCCATTTCTTTTCTATTAATTTTAAAAGTTTCTATTTCTTTTGTTGTAATTCAAGTATGTGATAATACCAATCATTAAATATTCCTATTCCAAAACACTTTTATAAAATTTTTCATAATACTAATAATAATAATATGTTTTTTAAATTATAAAAATGCGATTTAAATTGCGATGTGAAGTGAAGCTATTGATGTTGGAATTTTTTTAGGGCTTTGGTTTTCGGAGGAGCAACTAAGTCTTTATAGATAGGGTGAGCTAAATCATTTTAGCCCAAATCATTTACCCAGTTCAACAATCAATTTCAATTTATATTTCCACTTTAATTTTTTTTTTTAAATATTTCTTAAAAAGAATATCTCACTCATACTCATACCGCTTAGATAGTTCAAAATTTTCAGTTTATGAGATAATTTTCTTTTCTTTAACTGTAGCAACTACTTAAATTTTGTTTAATACATTTTTCTATCCTATTCAAGCAATTTTATTTATTTTGAATTTAATGAATTTATGAAAAAAATTATCTTTTCATAATCTACTTAAGTTATAGATTAACGAATTCATGAGAAATTATCTTTTCACAATTTATCAATACGGGAGACAATAAAGAACAAAAAAAAAATAACCAAAAAACAAAATCTCTTACCATTCAACATTTGTTGGTACCTATGTTTTATTTCATGAGAAGTAGTATTAAGTCAATGACCAAGTTATTTGTAAGCAACCGATCTTTTCTAACCAGCCACTTGAAATGCGCCTATCATTGTGGGGAAGGCAACCTCCATAGCCAGCAAATATTTTCTTCATTTTCACTCAGATTCAAATCCAATCTAATCCCATATTATATGTTGACTTGGCTGTAAATATCCCTTTTGACTTGCCCTTCCAAATCCACTTGTCCTCTATGTTTTGAGCTCTCCATAGTGGCATGCCAAGAACTCTTAACGCTAAACCCAGAGGAAGATAAGGGAAGATACGATTAGTGTTCCACCCTCCTCCTATCTTTATATAATCACTAACTTTCTCCAATAAGTTGATATCTTCAGGCTGGCTTTACACGATCTATGATCCGTTTGTTTAGCCAGCAGTCTATTCAAAACAAGGTAGTTTGATCAGTTCCTATCCATCTTTTTAACCTTTCTTCTAACCCTAAGTTTACTGTAACTCCTAAGGCATTACAAATTTCATCTAGTACTGCCTTCATTTGAGTAACTTGTTCTGTGTATCTGGTGTTCTTCTAAACAAGAACAAATCATCTAGTATAAGCTTGAAATCCCAGTTCCTTCTCTCCCTACTATAATTGGCTTCTAAGAAACTCTTCCAACTTGCCTCTCAATTAGATGCCACTCCTTCCGTACATAACAGAAAGAGATACGGTGATAATAGATCTCCATGTCTCAATTCGCATTGTGGTTCAAAAGCCTCCATCTTTTCGTCATTCCATAAAATTGCCATGGAAGTACTTTTTGCACAGAACATGATGAGTTGAATCCACTTATTTGAGAACCCAAATGCTTTCAGTGTTTCCTCCGAGAAATCCCATTTAATCCTATAATGAGCTTTCTCCAGGTCAATTTTAACCCCCATTAACCCCACCATTCTTTTCCATCTTCTGGTTGCGTGTATTAATTCCTATGCCATGAGAATATTATCTAATGCTTTCTGTCAAGAATGAAGCTAGTCTTTATGGGCGCAATCAAATTGCATAGGTGCAACCTCAGTCTATTCACTAATACCTTAGTAATAATCTTATAAGTTGCAAAACATAAGCTAATAAGCTTGAAGGATTTCACTGATTCGGGATTACTCACATTAGGTATTAAGGACACTCACATCTCATTTAATCCTCTAAGGAAGCTACCATTTTTTAACGCTTCACCCACCAATCCTATGAGTGCACTTTTACTATTCTCCCAAAACCTCTGATAAAAACTTGCCAGGAATCTATCTACCAAAAGAGCCTTCCAAGTTTTCATCTGGAAAACCGACTCTTCACTTCTTCAGATGTTATAGCGCTATCCATATGTTCCCTTAGAACACCATCCAAACCCATGCATCGTAAGCCACCAAAGGAAATTTTGAGCTGCTCATTCAAGCTATATAGTTGCTTTAAAACATCAAAAACTCATTTTTTTCAACAAGGCTTGGTCCAAAATCCATATCCCATTTGCATCCCTTAACATGGAGATTTTATTCCTCCTCCTCCTGCGCATCATAGCTATTAGAATCTAGTGTTTCTTTCACCTTTTACAATCCATTCTGATCTTTATTTTTTATACTAACATAGTACTTATTGACAAAAAATAATATTGTATTACCGAATCAATTTTTTTCTATTGTTTCTAATTGATGAAACCAACGTTCAGCGACCTTTTTTTGAACACCCAAAAATAAATTGACGAAGTTCTGTGCATTCCACTTCCTTTGTTCTTTAGCTAGGTTCTTGATTTTAGAAACATCACCACTAACATTAAGCTAGTTCTTCCTCACCATGCCCTCAAACTCCATTTAATCATCCACATACCTTGAAAACAAAAAGATCTTCCAGATCAATCTATGCTATCTTTTGTTTCACCTTGTAGAAGAATGGGTCAGTACTCTGAGTATGTTCGGGGTAAGTGTTTCACTATTGCATCTGGATAATGCAACCTTCAATCAAGGTTAGCTAGAGCCCTATCCAATCTTTCGTGCACTCTTGCAATACCCTTCTTATTGCACCAAGTGAATCTTGTTTCTTGAAACTCAAGGTCTAGTCAAACATTATTATTTTGTAATTGACTAATAGTGTATAGCATTTATATATTCGTCAATGCATTAAATAGAAACATTTTTTCTTAAAATGTAACAGTGCACAAACTTTTACTTTTGAAATCAAAAGCTCAAAATATTTTTAAAATTGAAATTTTGGACATTCATGATGAAAAAATATATATATTTTCATCGAGAAATATAAGAGAAAAAGAAAATTCAAATATCCCTGAATCTAAAAAGAAGTAATAGTCGTTAAACTAAATCTTGATTGATAAAACTATATAATTTTAACTTTATATAAAACTATTCTTTTTTCTTTGTATCAAGCAATTTGAAAACAGAGGCAATATTTCAAAAGGAGAATAAAAAGGAAATAGCCTAAAACATCTTAATTACACATTACCGATTAAAGTGCATTAGATGGACTTGAATCTAACTCAAAATATTCATGCAATCACTCTTAAAAAACGACATTTGATAAATTTAAAATTTAAACTTTAACACTTGCAGTTTCTTTTTTTATTTTTAAATATCAATCTCCTTTATATGAAAAAAAAAAAAAAAACATTGGGTCTAAAGTGCTCGACAGTCTGCCTCTGTCACAGTCTTCTAAGCGAAATTCAGGAAAAAAAAGGAATCACAAGGCCTTTCCCTGGAAAGGGATATTTGGATCCCATGGGGAACTGAGCTGATTACAGATTTATTTGGTCTCCATCACGTTATAATTCATAAAAGCATTTAAAAAATGTAGCGTAGCAGATTCATCCTTTTACAAGCTTCTATAAATGTAGAAATATATTAGCTTTTGGTTTAGACCACCTTTTTACAGACCTCTCTTACACATCACATTTAATTTCTATGCAAAAAGACAAAAAAAAAAAAAAAAGTGTACAAACTACAATAATGTGTATAAATACTCTCATATCCTCTTAAACCCAGCAAATGAATTGGACGATATTTTGAATGCTACCATGAGCTTTTCTGACTAAACAGCTCCTATCTAACAACTGGATAATGTATACGCTTTCCATTTTTCATGTATGTTGAGGAAAGGGAATACTGCATTACCCGTTAATGTTGAGAAAACATGTTTGCACTATGCAGATACGTACCGAAACCAGAGGCACTGTGCTCTCTCCTAACTCATCAGCGAAAACTGCTTCTCCTCCATCAACCACAAATGTTTAATCTTGTTTGCCCAATGAAAATCTTCCCTTCCATTCCAAATTAATTCAGATTAAAGCACTCCAAACTGCAGCACCCCCTTCACCACACCTTTCATGAACAATTTTGATCTTCTCCACTGATTTGCAGATCCCGCTGCAGCTCCAATCAAATGATGCAACACAGACATTACCTGCTTGTGCCTTCCACTCACAATCTGCAGTACAGGAAACAAACACAAGTTAGTAGGATAACCAAACTAGAAAGGAATGTTGTGCATTAATGATATCCAAATGAGCACTCAGATCTTCAAAGTTTAACACCTTATTCTTGACACTTTCTTTAAAGAGCAGCATAATAAGTTGAAATGACTTGATGCCTAGACTTGCATACTTTCATATGCTCAACACTAACTTAAAAATCTTGAAAAAAATTTAAAAAGAAAAAGAAAGGATTATCATTAGATTTTGACAACAAGAAGTGCCCTTGAGTGCAACTGCAACCCATCTGATCATCAGATTGACTGGTACCATTACATAAACATGAATCATCCTTATTTCCATCTTCCATTTATTGGTCCTCAATTCATGAACTTATAAATTATATGAAGTTTGGCACAAGATCAGATTACTTATATTCTTCTAGAACATTACCTGGTGGAGTTCCACAGCACATATTCCTATCATCTATGTGCTCAACTTCAAGGCCAATAAACCAAGAACCAAGGGACACGTCTTCATTAGCATACTTATGCAGTATAGGCCTGCAATCAGTCAGAGTCACTCTGAATATTAGCCATGCCTTTTTTAAGATCCAATACTATCAGGGCAGAAGCTCAAAAGTGCAAAATTAGTACATGTAGAATACTATCAGTGCAGAAGCTCAAAAGTGCAAAATTACTACATCAAAACAACATACAAATTCATCGGTCTGATTCTGCCATATAGGTCAAGGATATAATTCAATCAGCATTTTAATGCTCTGGAATTTTATTCGAATTTACACTTATTTAAGGACTTGAATGATACCCAATTTTAACAGGATTTATGAAAGATAATAAATGATTTTCAATGTTTTGAGTGACGCCATGCTTGAAGTAAAAAAAATGGCAACTTGATTAAACCGGGAGAAGAAAGAAAACAAAGAGAATAATGAAGTCAAGGGAAGATGGTAAAGACACTGCCAAATGCACACACATACAAGAGACCATGAAGTTGAAATCAGAACCCTCACTAAGGCAAAGCAATATATAAACCAAAAACAGGTTACTTTCAGCAAAAATCAAAGTTCTCACTGGTTTATGGAGATGTAGGTTGCCAGATCCTTTGAAATTGCATATATCTGCCCAGTTGCATGTCGAAAGTATTTGTTCCCCTCCTCTCCAAATTTCCAGTATTCTGGTTCATGGTACTTGACAGTCCTAAAGCACATAAAGGAATTCAATAAAAGTTATGTTACAAATTTGTGGGAGAGGGCAAAGCAAATTGAACAGTAATATTATGACCGATAAAAAGATCACCAGGATATTACTTTTGAGAAAGAACAGGTCCAGATTTCATGCACCCTATATAGACTCTGGGCTTGGAACGGTGCCGGGCAAGAGTTGCAGCAAGCGTACCTATGAGAAAGCATGCATAAGAAATTCAACTTACAAACAATCAAAAAATTTTCTTCATCATCATGTTGGGCGATAAAATGTTTTCAATAACAAAAAAGGACAGGCAATAGGAGTTACCAAACCTACCAAGATTAACATGGACATCATCATCTACCTTGACATAGAACTCAGCATCCCATTTTGCAACTGCGGTAGAAAAGAAAGTTTTTGTTTTTGCAGATAATTCATGATATCCTTCAACATGTTCCTGCGTTACATGATAGAAACCAATTATTGATAAGAAATGCCGTAATATCTCAAAAGAATATCTAGAATTATAGTGGGACTGCTGTCTAACCAATCTAAGGAAGTCCTTATGCTGAGCATCCTCTGAATCAATAGCTCGATCTAAAATGCTGTTGGATGTTGCACTGGGTCAAAGAATGCAGATATAATTTATGTCAGTTCCAATGACGTACCAAAGCAAGTTTCTCGCACATTCATCGCATTTTAATAAGCGTCACTTGGTTAACATTACCAATTACTCCATACCTACTTCAAAAACCTAGAGTTGTCGCAAGAAATATATGCATATTAATCAAAATATTCTGAAATTCAAACCAAAGTTGTCTCTAACTCAAGATTTGATTTCAATATGCATGCACTGAACAAGGAACAGAAAAACGATTTACCTGTGGCCAATCATGAAACGGATAATAATCCCCTTCTCACGCTCCAACTGAATAAGCTTATCCCCTGCTCAAACATAAACATAAGAATTCATTTCAGATATTAAATACTAACAAACTAATCAAATATAAAAACCTCAAAAGACCATGAAAATTACAAAACCTTGTGGCATCCAAGTCTCTCTGACAGAATCACGCCGCCTCCTACTACTAAAAGCAGTGTTAATTCCAATGACCATGAACACCTTCTTCCTTGATGGTCCATCAGGAGTCAAGGTTGAGACAGAACCGGAGGCATCAACGTCCTCCATTTCCTTAGAACTACGCGAGGCAGCTAACTGCATCTGAAGCATTGCAACTGACTTGTCTAGTGATCTGTTAGGCCTCATCAAAGATCATAAATATAAATAAATTATTAGGTAAGACTTTTCCAAAATAGAAATAAATTTAAAATAAAATAATAACCCAATTTTGTACTCACTGAATTGCTTCGTGGGTTTTCAGAACTTCATCCATTACACCATTATCTTGTGCAAGCTTCTATAAAATGGTAAACTTTCATTTAGAAAAACATAAAAATTGAAGTTAAACAAGTATGAGTGAAAATAACAGAAACATACTTTCTTAGTATCGCAATCCCCGGAGACAATCTGCAATTCCTGTTCACGTCGATGTTGTGAGACGAACTGACCGCCGGATTCCGGTGGGACCCACAGCCTATAAACAAAATCCAATGGCTATCAAAATATCAAAAATAAGATCAACCCAACAATTAAAGACCAAAATCAAGAAAAAAAAAAAGGCACTGACACCATTTCGTCAATCGATTCACAGCAAAAGAAGAACGTAAAGAAAGAATTAGCAAATCAAAAGGATTCAAAGAAAGGGAAGACCTGCTACTGAAGAAAATTCCGAGAGAAAAGAAGGAGATGCAGATAAACGGGATCCACCGAAGGGAGATTTTCCTGGGGCTACGTTGCTTCATGGCCGAGAGCAGAGAGGGAAAAGAGGAGGAGGGATCGAGGACGGAGCTGGAGATGCAGAGAAATTGGATCCAAAGACGAAGAACTTTCAACTTCTTTAAAGTCCTCTGATTTCGTACGTGAAATCCTATTCTAAGGAAGAATGAAATTTGATGAATATTTACGCGCGTTGGACCGTCCAAATAACAAAAATAGAATGGTTAGGTAACAGTGAAATTTGCCACATATGTTTGAACTTTCTGTCTTGCTTTGGCCCCACTGAGTGGAACTCACTAACGTCCACGCCAGTCACGCCACCTGTCATGAACCAAACACTGTATTTGGGCGGCTAGGTTACCCGACTTGTTTTTGTTGGATTTTAACCTAAAGCTCAAAAGTTTCGGTTCTTTCTATCTAAAGAGGACAGATATGAAACTAAGTTTTCCATTGTCTGATTTTTGTTTAAGTATCGTGTTCCGAATATTCCCAAGTGTTTTTTTTTTTTAATCTTCCATTCTTAAGGAAAGAAAGAAATTTAATCTTGCAATGCACTAGGAGCTATTCAAATCTCATAGTTTAACACCGAAAATTCTATAATAATACCAATTTTATTATAAGATCAATTTATTTTATACTTATTTTATGTTTATTTTTATTTTTTATGTTTATGATTATTTTATGATAAGACTCATTTATTTTTTACATATTAATATTACGTTTAATGTGTTTATATTTATTGTTATATATTTGTCAATTAACATTAAATTTACTTTTATTTCATGTGTTTATATTTTTCACCGTATAATTATATCTATTAACACTAATTTTATACATATTTTTTTCTATTTATGATGCTTCTAATATAAAAATAAATATAAAATTATAAAAATAAAATAAGTTGACATCATAATAAAATCGACTTTGCTATAAGATTCTCCAATTTAAGGCATTAAAATTGGATTGTTTGTTGTGATTTTTGTTATGTTTTTAGTTTGTTCATTCAATTTTACATTACATTTTGTGTAAACTTAATTTATTTAACTAAAAATAAAAATATTTTTTATTAACTGAATTAATCTCTTAGGGGTATCTTTAATTGTTTTGTACCATAATATTATACGACGATATGTTAAAAAAAAAAATTAATACCACGAATTTAAACTAAATATATCCTAAGTTTTCATTACAAGTTAAAGCAGGATAATGTAATTTAAATTTACATATTACACGGGCAACAATTGATAATATAATAGATAATATTAATACAAAGTTGACACATAATGTGATATAATTATTTTCATATTTTATATTATACGAATAAAATTTGACATAATACGAACCCAATATATATACAAATTATCAAATCAACTAATACCAAATAGAATAAATACTTATTTTTCCATTAATTATTATATATATGTACCAACATTTTAATTGATGAAAATATACAATAAAGCTAGCTATAGGTTTAGAAGTTCTATAGAATTGAGATATTTCAGCACTTCTTTGTCAACTCGGAGAAAGTATATACCACTATAGATTAGAGGATTTTCCTTGCAATTTCTAGAACCCCGGTTTACCACACTAAAAAGTCCCGCCTACCTTTCATGAATTAGCTTGTTGCTTTCAAAGTAGTTATGGTTCGATTTTCCTTTTATAAATTTTCTTGTAAAGTTTCATTTTCATTTGTAATTTAAAGGAATATGAATTTTTCATTTACTACTTTTTTATTTACTCAAAATTAATTTATCCATTAATATACTATTGAAAAATAAATTAAATTTATCATGTATTTATATTCAGTTTAATCTCTAATGAATTATTAACCAAAAGATGAATTTATATACTTCAAGGAAATCTTTTCATTTTCCTTTGTCCTTCATTTTATTTTTCTCTTTGTAAGAAATCTAAACATTACCAACAAATTGTTCAAAGTTAACTAGAATAGAGACAACGCATTTAAAAATGAATATATGAATTATTTAAATTAAATTCGAGAGTTCTAAAGTTGTATTTTTTACATGCTAAATAACTTTATGTATAAACCAAAGGTCAAGTTTTTGCCAAGCTTATCTTTGACTGGGGAGAAACTCAAAATGTTAGGTTTCAATTAGATGGCTTAAATGAGATTCAGATGACTTTGCATATCATTCGGCCTAATTGTGTTAATTGGTTTTGGTCCAAAGTTGGGACCCAGAGTCTCCTCTTATTGCTTAATCAATCCCAGGGAACCCCGAGGGTTGTCATATCATATAGTTTAACTTGCTTCTTCGTTTCTGATTTGTCATCAGATCTTGTTAATAAGCATCGGAATCATGTTTTCCATATGGTTAACATATTTCAAGATACTGCTTCTGAACATTTGACTATGGCACTACTTTTCCATAAACCTGACTCGGATCAGCAGAAAAAAGGCTGCTTTCTGAACCATTATCTCTGATAAAAGTCGGGTTCATGTCAATATTTTTTTCATGGTTCGTTTAAACGGTATAGACTTTTACCTCTTCAGGCATTCATGCCACAACTCATGGTCCCGTTTTTAAAAGAATTCAAATGTTGTGCTTTTCACGTTTGATGAAAGATTAAGATGTATGAGAAATTTGTATTGTCAAGTTAATTGCATAGGTTTTGTTCGGAAAAATTAGAAATCGGTTCAATTATTACCTAATCGACTACGAAATTGTATAGTTTAAGTTGTTGAACAAATTAAATTTAAATATTTTAATATTTTATTCAAGTAATTTTTAAGTTTAATCGAGTTTTTTAATAGTACATACTCATTCAAAATTATAAATATACTCAAAATATTACATTCGATGACCTGATAACTCAATAAATCGATAAATATAAATAACAATAACAAACTATGTAAATACTAACAACAAACCAAACAAATCTAACATTTTACTTTAACTCGAACTTAGAACCTCAAAATCTCAAAGTCTCATTCATACTACTAAGTCAAAGATTTATTGGCACAAATCGAGTTTTTTTATTTAATACATATTTATTTTTTAATTATTGATTTACGATTTTACTTTTAATGTTTGTAAAAAAAATAAAAATCAATTCAAACCCAAATAATTGAGTTTAAAGTTGAGCATAATTATATGGTTAATCATAATCTCTCGGACAGCAGAGAAGATTGAAAAAAACTTAGAAATGAACATAAGAATGTTGTGTCATAATTTTGAAGAAGATTGTGTAGTAGTTCTCAAACTCTGGGATTTTTTCTGTTCTGAGTATATTGTAGCCTTCTATTGCAGATAATGAAAATTTAATTAAGGCATAATTAGGTAACTTTCAATTGTTTTGGGAAAAAAAAAATGTCTCATCTCACACTTTGTGGGGACAATAACTTGGATGCTGGTCAAGAAGCTGTTAATTAGAGTCTCATAGTTCTGGTGGCTTTTGATTGTTTGGTTGAAAATTTGGAAAAAAAAAAATTATTTTATTGTCACACATTATTTCCATAGTTTTGATGGCTTTTGATTGTTTGGTTGAAAACTTGAAAAAAAAAAAAAAAAAAGATAACCATTATATCCTTGTATGAGAAATAATTAAGCTTAATTTGGAATTTATTTGAGGTCATTCAATCGCGGCTGGTTATCCTACGTTTTATGAATAATATAAACTAAAGAAATTAACTTACTTTAATAGAAACTAAAAAAATTACTTACTTTAAGATGATCTTAAAAAGAATTGATTTTTTTTATGTGTAATTAAAATAATGTTGTCATATATTACTTGAACAATTTGTAATTAATATTATAAATTCTTTTTCATCAAATCAATTATTATTAACTTAATTACCTCAAGTTAATTTATGGTCAAAATGAATAATTAACTTAAAAAAATAAATATTATCTAAAAAAGAAAGATAAGCAAATAATCTTGATAAAAATATTTTTTTTTTCAATTTAAAAGGTAGTAAATGAATTTTTGTAGTCAACTTACGGATTAAAATCAAAATTTAAGATTAAAATAATTTATTTAGTATTTAAGATTGTACAATACTAATCACATGCCTCTTAAAAATAATTATATGTCACTTTATTAGTTTACTTAAAATTTCATTTGATAACTCGAAATTTTCACTTGGAAAATTTATGTCGAGAATATAAGATAATATATTTTTTTAGGAAATAAAAAATATATATTAAATAAATATATATATATAGAAATATATAGAAATATATAAATATAATATGATATAATATATATATATATAGATATTTATCTATATAATATATACAGATATATTATACACAAAAAAAATAAAAAAAATAGAGAAAACCCGATCTTTCTCTCTTTTCTCTGCTCTGTTTAACAGAGGAGAGTGATGAGAAAGAGATAAGAAGAAGGAGCTATTGAGCCATGCAGAGGGGCGTAGGGGGCCGATGAGAGGAAGGCCAACGCTATCCAATTGCTCGTTCACCACCACTACCTCTGCTGTGCCGGTAAAAGACATATCGAAGGAGGAGACCAACAAAGAGAGAAGAGGAAGAAAAAGGGATTTCTAGGCCAAACCACCCCCTGTCGACGTCAGATTTGGGCTTCACAAGGTCGCCCAACCCGGCTAGAGGAAGACCAGGCCGTGAACTGATTTGACGGCCCATGAACCGGTGAATCTCAGCTAAACCGATACGAACTGGTTCAACAGAAACAAAAAGAAGTTGAACCGGTCCGAACTGGTTCAAACAAAAAAGAAAAGAAAAGAAAAATAGATTTTTTCGAGTATCTCGGTTTAAGGATAAACCGATAAAAGAGGCGGATTGACCTTTTTTAATTTTTTTGAAAATTTATTTAAATTTATATTTGATCAAAACTAATCTGGTTTCAATATAAAAATGTGTAGCGTAATAATAAATGATGAACACAAGTTAGCCAAGCTCGGCGTACACGTTACGCCCAAAATCTGTAAACTGAGTAAGTGAACTAAGCATGTTACAGTGTGTATAATATACAACGTAAGTGACCTTCACTCGATACCCAATGATATCATACAGTTGAGTAATTCATGCATGATAAAATCTTTGTAGCATATAATGTAAGTTATTTATGCTTGCCACTATAGCTAAAGCATGTTTTATAATGAAGTTTCATAGGTTACCAATTTAAATTCATAAGTAATGAATTTATGTGTAGAAACAGATTGAATTGCTTAATAACTAGTGATCCGAAATGTAAGTTAGCATCATATAATGAATTTGGACTATTACGTTATACAAATCAGCATCATACTGAGTAAATTAAGTATGAGGTTGCAGATGAATAAGGAATAAGAACGATAAGGAGAAGTGTTTCGATTGATTATGGATAAGATCATTAAAGCGATAAATAACTATTTTTTATGCGAGGAAGCATCACTTGGTGTAAGTAATCTTGTGAGATGCGAATTAGCATCGTAAGGATAAATCGATCCTAAAACAGAAAAGAAGAACGTTTAAGGGCCATATGGGCGATATGTGAAAAATGGAATTGAAAGCATTCAAAATAAGAAAGGGGTTTGGAAAATGTGTGAAGAGAACTGATCTATCTCTTGTAGAGGATCGATCCCTATATGGCAGTATGCCATAAGTGTTTGTGGAATAAGAGAGATGATCGATCCCTTGAGTATAAGATCGATCCCTATTTTGGATTTAGCTTGTCATTAAGGCTTTTGGATGTAAAGACCGATCCCCTGGTGTGTTAGGATCAATTCTCTAGTGTTTGGAAGCCTAGAGTGGCTATATTTGAAAGTTTAAAGATACGAGTTGCATTTGATGTTTCACTAGCCTCCAAATCATATAAATACCTGTACGGAAGACAGTGAAACCAACATATATGATTGAATTTGATAAAATAAGGTGATTAATTATGATATGACTAAGCTGATAAAAATATATGCCATGTGAACCATGTTTTGTACTACATTTGTATTCTGATGCATCTTACGAATTTTGTGGGATTTAGAAAACTTGTATTGGTTTATACTTGCATTAAATAAGCTTTAAAATCTTACCTTTGACATATTTTGAAAGCTTGTGAAACATATAGCCTATTTTGCCAATCTATACGGATTTTAGATTTAAGATAACTCTGCTTTTATCCACATTGTGATTTGAACTGATTTCAAAACATGCATTCGGATAGCTTTTGCAACTAAATGTTTTGCCTTAGCTGACAAGCGATAATAGTTAGCTTTGACCATTTCGACCCCTGCTAACAGGTATGTAATAATTAGTAATGATGTAGCCTGCTATTGGCGATATAAATAGCGATGATGTAGCCTGTTATTGGTGATATAAATAGCAATGGTGTAGCCTGTTATTGCCGAGCCACACGAAGGGGCGTATGGGTTGGTGATTTTGCCCGTAACTTGGGAGTTTCTACTAGTGTATGTGCAGAACTGTGGGGTTTAAGAGATGGTCTTCAGATGGCTATCTTAAAGGGTTTCTCCAACTTATTGTGGAGATTGACTCTAAGTGCATCCTCAGGTATATGATTGATGGTGTTTCTAGTTTTCACACTTACAGTGCTATTGTTTCCGATTGCATATTGCTGCTACAATAATTGGGGAACGTTGCGGTTTCTCATAAATACAGAAAGGCGAATGGATATGTAGACATGATGGCTAAGCTAAGAGGAAGCTTGACGTCTCATTTTGTGCTTGTTTATGTTCCACCTAGCTGTATTTCTCAATACCTGTTATTT
This sequence comes from Firmiana major, assembly GCA_033439115.1. NCBI lineage: Eukaryota > Viridiplantae > Streptophyta > Magnoliopsida > Malvales > Malvaceae > Firmiana > Firmiana major. Next base: position 46,354,151 of record CM065909.1, read on the forward strand.
GATAAACTTGGCTGCTCTCTGCCAAGGATTGCGAACTATAACCCTATTGTGGATTGATTGATTTACTTTTAATGAACTGCTCCGTTTCATAAAAAAAAATAGATTTAGATTTAAGTACCTCAAAATTTGCATATACCTACCCCATTATCATTCTTATTCACATGAGCAACTATGTCAGCATTGATAGATAGGGAAGCAAGTTGTAATAGATTATGATTGGGTTCAAATCTAAATTTTTTTAAAATAAAAATAATTCTAATATGATAGTTGAATTACTTATAATTGTGAAAGATTATTAAAATAATAATAAAAAACCATCAATTTTCTTTCTTGTGATTTCATAATCTTTGAGTACAAGCACATTAAAAATTATAAATTTACAATCAAGCAATATGAACGTAAATAAATGCTTTTCTAAATCAAGCTATTTTAAACAAATTGAGATCTAAAAAATGTAGTTTAATTTGCGAAGCATCAAATTTGAATTTGGAATTACAAATTTTGATTTGCCTTTTAATTTCATTTCACTATAGCAAACCACGTCTTGCCGATGAAGAAAGCAAGAAAAAGGTCCCACAAAAATAGACCACCAAGGCTCTTTCAAATACAAATGTAGCCAAAAAAAAAAACGCGTCAACTAAAGCTTTCCTTGAGTCAAAATATCATTTATACCTTCTTTCCTAATTACTAAAAATATCTCTTACTTCCGACCAATTACATTAAGCAAATTTAAATAGTTAGCAATATTAAATTTAATATAAAAATAAAAAAATAACAAGCACTAAAATTTGAATATTAAATATACAAATCAAAACAATTAATTCTTCGCTTCAATTAGTAAATTAGGACTTTGAAATAAGAAATAGATTTTAAAAACTAATTAGAAGTTAACTAAAATTAATTTTCGGAACAATTGTAATAATAAATGTTGTTATACCTATGATCATACTAGATCGGTCCAAGTGTTGGGTTGCTCGTTAAAATTAGAAAGTCAGTTTAATTTTTTAGGAAAGTGTAAATAAAAATATTAAATACAATTAGTGGGCTTGGACACAAATTTAAGCCAAATAAAAATATCGTCAAGCAAAAGTTTTGAAGGATAAAGTTCAGATTCAACCCAACTCGAAAATATACCTAAAATACTGTTTTATATATTTTTATATTTTTATGAGCATTATTATATTTATAATTATATAATATATATAATTATAATTATATACAATATAATTATACGAAATGGATCGAGCCGAGTTCAGGTTTATACAAAAACAGTCAATATCTTACATAAACTCGACTCAAGCCCTACTCGACTTGATTTATGGACACTTCTAGATCATACACAAATTTTGCAATTAAATTAAATTTAGAATTCATTTAACAATATTATTATACTAGCCTTCAAAATTCTAATCATTAGCCATCCATTTCATATATGTGATGGCATTTTTATATTTTTATTGATTTTTCATTTTATTTTCTTAAAGATTAAAAAAAAAGACAGAGGTTAAGATTTATTTATGTTTAAAAAGTTTAATAGTTAAATATGCTCAATTTTTTTATATAAAATAATTATAAACTTTCAACTTTAATTAATTTTTAAAAATATTTAATTTTTTAAAATAATTCAATTAAGATTAAATTTATTAAATAACTTTAATTTTTATTTGTATTGAAGAGGTAACATGCCATGTAACAATTATAAAATAATTCTTTCAATTATCATGTAGAATATTTAAATAATAATTAGTTTCATTTAATAAATTTTAATTTAATTATATTACTTTAAAAAATTAAAAAATTTATTTACAGTAATCTAAAATTTTTTAAATTTTGACAGTAAAATAAGATGTTAAGACTTATTCAATTTGTGAAAAGGATAAAAGTATATTTATTCATTAAGCACTTTGAAATTAGATTTTGATGTATGATTGACAGCAATAATCTGCTGAGGTGACGCTATTTAGATGTGAGCAATCACAGGTTCGGAGAAAAGGTATCAACGGTCAATATTTAATGTAGGAAGTATAAGTAGACACGCAAATTTGGAAGCTTGAAACCGACTTTACATCATTGTATGGATGCCACGTAACCCAGGTTTGTTTGTTTTTGGTTTTGATGATGATGATGATGATTTTTCTTCTGTCCTTTTATTTCCAATATCACCCTTGGCTATGATTTTTCGTTTAAAACGATGATATATTTATCTAATGATTTATTATTCTTTTAAATTTTTGTAAAAACATTAAGAAATTGAATTTTAATTTTTTTTAAATAATAATCATTAGATGATAGTTAATTTGCAGGAAAAACAATACAAAACAATGGTCAAAATCGTAAATAGAAAATGGGATAGAGGGCAATAATGTGATAAAGAAGTCGGTTTAAGAATAATATTCGAAAATTCGAGATGCTGAGTTTGCCCTAGCGTTTGGTTTTTCCCTGCGCTGCCATATATAAGGCTGCATGCTGCTCTCCTTTTCTCCACAATAAAATCCCGGCATCTGTCCACCAATACCATCAAATTAGCGCTTCAGCCTCGACTTCTCTTCCTAAATTCCCAATACATCAAGTCTCTCTTTCTTTTCCCTCTATCTCATCAAAGGTATGATTCTTTAGTATCGAAACCTAGATGAATCTTTGCGATTTAATTTATTACGTTTTCATCGTTTGATCTTAATCTTTCTTGTCTTCGTTCGATAGTTAGATTTGTGATTTCTGGTGCTGAATCGATGTAGATCTGTTCATACTATTCTGTTTAAGAGCTTATTTGTTTGGATTGAGCTTCGATATTGGATTGTTTTCGATGATCGGATCGAAGTAGTTTGATTCTGACCGGAGCGATTATATTCTGAACATAATCTCTAATTTTTATAAATATCTTTTTCGTATTTGGATGATTATAATGCAGATATCAAATCCATTTTTTTTCATTATTTAACGCTGAATAGAATGGTTAGCTTATTTATTCCAAGTATGTAGAATTTGAGAATTATTTATTAATATCTTTGTTTGACGGGAGAGTTTTAGCATTGGGAACATACTTATTCTTATTCCACCTTAATATAACGAATTTTTTCTCATTTTAACGGTTTGGTTGATATGGAGCAAGAAAAGAAAAGAATATAATCTTGCTTTTGGTAGTATGTTTACATAATATATTAATAGATCTCCCAAGTTTGGATGATCTAATATTGGAATCTATAGGCCCTTGAGAAATGGATATTTGTTAATTCTAATGCTTTATAGACATTTGAAATTTGGCGTATGTTTAGATTTTATGTATTTTGATGTATTTATAATATTGATAATTGTATTGTCATGCTTCAATTTGTTATTTTACTGTAACTTTTTATTTTGTTCATTTAGTATCTTTCTTGCTGAACTAATGCTACGTGTTCTTTTTGATGATATTGATGAGTTTTCTACCAGTTATTGATAAACTATGCTTTAATAGTTAACCTTTGCCTGCTCTGTTATTGTCTTTCAGGAAGTTGGCCGTTTGTCTGCTTTGTCTGCAGTTTGCCAAAGTGGAGAGTGTTACTTTTGAATCTTCTTTTATGTCTGAACGGGCCTCTCTCTTTTTGTCATCAATTGGATTGCTTGGAGAGTACTGTCCCACGTCTAGAAAAAAGAATATAACTTCCTCTTCTGAAGTTATCTGCATGCATTTTGAGGCCAATAATAAACAGTATCTGGGTTGCCCTTTTATGCGACCTTTTCCAAGTGCAAGGAAGCTGTCTGGCAAAGGAATTCTCGCCACGATTGAGAACACCAGTATCTGATCCGTCCTGAGGAACTCTCTCACAGTTTGATCAAGATGGCATTGCAAAATATTGGTGCTTCAAACAGTGATGATGCCTTTTATAGGTATAAGATGCCCAAAATGATAACTAAGATTGAAGGGAGAGGAAATGGCATCAAGACTAACGTGGTTAACATGGTTGAGATTGCAAAGGCTTTAGCTAGACCTGCTTCTTACACTATAAAGTATTTTGGTTGCGAACTGGGAGCCCAATCCAAGTTTGACGAGAAGACTGGAACGTCACTTGTAAATGGGGCCCATGACACTGTAAAGCTTGCAGGACTTCTTGAGAACTTTATTAAGAAATATGTTCAGTGCTATGGTTGTGGGAACCCTGAAACTGAGATAGTAATTACTAAGACACAGATGATTACCCTGAAATGTGCTGCCTGTGGGTTTGTTTCCGATGTTGATATGAGGGACAAGCTTACAACCTTCATTCTTAAGAATCCACCTGAGGCAAAGAAGTCATCCAAAGACAAGAAGGCAATGAGGAGGGCTGAAAAGGAAAGACTCAAGGAGGGTGAGGCTGCTGATGAAGAGCTGAAGAAGATTAAGAAAGAAGCAAAGAAGAAAGGCTCCTCTAATACTTCAAAGGTTGCTGCTTCCAAAGTTGCGGTAACCAAGAAGAAAAGCAAACATTCTGATGAGGATCACTCCCCTGCACGCAGCCAGGCTGATGAGAATGAACAGGTGGCCAATGATGACGACAATGATGATGATGATGTCCAGTGGCAAACAGATACTTCACTTGAGGCAGCTCAACAACGTATCAAAGAGCAGTTGAGTGCTGTTACCGCAGATATGGTGATGCTTTCTACCAATGAAGAGAAGAAAAACTCTGTGAGGAAGTCTCCAGAGCGTCCGGCTAAGGTACATGAGAATGGTGCCAGTGCCCATGAGAAACTTGTTGATGAGATAAAGGAATACCTCAAGAAGGGGTCCTCTGCAACTCAGCTTAAATCCTTCCTAGGTTCGCACTCTGGAACCCCCCAAGAAGTCATGGATGCCCTATTTACATCACTCTTCCACAATGTTGGGAAGGGATTTGCAAAGGAAGTTGCCAAACAGAAGAAGTACTTGGTAGTAGCAGCCCAAGAAGAGGGATGGCAGATGGTGCTCCTCCATTCAATTGAGACTTTTTGCGGCAAGGCTAGCCCCGAGGCAGCCAAGGAAGTGGCTTTGGTTCTTAAAGTGCTGTACGACAATGACATTTTGGAAGAAGAATTCATCATGGAGTGGTACCAGAAGGGTGGAGCTGGTAGCAATAAGGGTTCTCAGCTTTGGAAGAATGTGAAGCCTTTCATTGAGTGGCTCCAGAACGCCGAGTCCGAATCAGAAGAGGAGTGATTAAGGAGTTCTTGATAAAGTTGCATTATGATTCTCTTATATGCAGACGTGTTACTACTTTTAAGTTTCTTTGCCGCGGCTATATCGGCAACAGCGGAGTTCTTTAAATAAAGTTCAGTGAGCTGTAGCTCCTGCATGCTCTCTCTCTGTTCTGATGTGTTAACTAGGTTTATTGTTTTCTGTTTTAGTCTGGTTTTCTGACTTGCTTCCGTCGGACTGTTGTTTGCGTGTGCTTAAAATATGAGTTGAAGCTTGCTACTTAAGTCTTAGCTTTATTCTTGTCTTCTTGTTGAATCCGTTTGGCTGAATGATTTTTAAAAATATAATTTATTTCTATTAAGATATTTAAAATTTTAAAACATAATTTTTTAAAAATAATTTTTAAAATTTAAGAAAAATTTTAATAAAATTTCCAGGATAAAGTAATTTCAAAATTATTTTAAAATTACCTTATTTTTTGTGCGTGACATTTCAAAGCTAAAAAAATATCATTTTATTAATAATATTTATATTATATTGTATATTTCATTTGATATTTTTTATAATTTATAATTATGTTTTATTTCATTACATTGGAATAGCTAAATTTTTTTTTTTAAAAAATGTTTCTTCAAACCATATTATTTTAAATAAATTGTGAAATATTTTCAATTTAAAAGTTTAAAATTTTCAAAATTTTCCTTCTAAATTACATATTGTACAGCTAAAATAGTAAAGGAAATAGGTTGATTCAAATCAAATCTAACCTAATCCTGTTGTATGAGTGCGGCCATAGTGCCAAAGGGTTTAAGCGTACCATTTGAAATGAAAAGACGCGAATGTTTGGAGTGAGAGATCAGATTTTAGAGTGAGATCGTGACTATAAAGTTATGAAACATTATTAGATATATCTCATGATAAATTAATAAAAATTTGAATAAATGATAAATTTTGAAAAGTAGGTAAATAATAGTAAAACAAGTTAACAGATAAATTTTTCTTTAATAAAATATCATTTTATTTATTCAATAAAGTGATAAAAATATTCTAAATTAAATTTTTATTGATTCAAAAAACAATGATATAAAAATTAGACAAAATGAATTACCCGGTTTAATCTCACAAGTGTTTAATAATGTGATAGAAGTACAAAGTTATTTTCTAGTATTTTACCTGTAACTATTGCTTAAAGAAAATTTTACTTGCCATTTCGGTCGAGAAGGAATAAGATTAAACAAAAGGCCTCGACTTGATGAATATTTTCAAGTTTCAATTGACACAAAATTGCTAACAAATTGAAATCAATAACATTATTTTAAAATGAGGTCTTGGCAGCAAAATTGTAGTCTTTTTTTTCTTTTTTTTTCAATTTAGTTTGCCATCGAAAGATATCTGTTATTTTTGATCAATCATGATCTGAGGATCAGTAAAGGAACTAAAGAATTTGCCTTCTGATGACTTGAATTACACCTATTAAAATCATGTAAAAGTTTACAATCTTTGGTTGCATGTATTACTCCTCGTGTAATCCTTTTCTTTCTCCTTTCTTTCTTGTGTCTTTCCTCTCTTCCTTCCCCCATGCTCTTTACCATTACTTCTCCCATCACAGACAAGAGCCAAAACTGTTAAGATATTTTGAACAAGTCTTGAAGTTAGTTATCCATGTTCTTAGTGTCATTAGTTAGTGGTGTAATGTAGTTCTAATTTAGTTGAGTCTATTCCTATTTTATTGGTTGTTAGTGGAGAAATTGGTTGCTATTTTATTGCTAAAGTTAGTTTTGTACAGCCTATTTATAGACTCATTTGTTTATTGAAAAAACTATTTCAAAGTTAGAATTCAATACGTTCTGTTTTGTTTATTTAGTTTCCTCTGCCTTTGAATTTTTAATTTTCCTTTTAGTTTCAAAATCACTCTATTTCCTTAAGTTATCATTGGTATCAGAGCCGGTTTCAAAAGCAAATGGCCTCTGATAATTTTGTTCAGCCAGCTATTTTCCGTTTTGATGGTCATTTCGATCACTGGAGCATGTTGATGGAGAACTTCTTGAGATCCAAGGAGTACTGACAAGTTGTTTATGATGGATTTGTTGAACCATCAGCTGACACAACATTGACAGATGCAAGAAAGACAGAATTGGAAGGATTAAAGTTGAAGGACCTGAAGGCGAAGAATTACTTATTCCAGGCTATTGATTGCTCGGTCTTGGAAACTATCCCTTGCAAAGGTACCTCTAAGCAGATTTCATAAAGAAAAAATATCAAGGCTCAGCAAGAGCAAAGAGGCAGCAACTTCAAGCACTTCGTACAAAGTTCAAATTGCACCGTATGAAGGTAGGAGAGTTAGTTAGGGAATATTTCTCACGGACGATGACAATTGTCAACAAGATGCGAGCTCATGGTGAGAGGATGACTGATGTTACAGTAATAGAGAAAATTCTTTGCTCAATGACTCCAAAATTTAATTATGTTGTTTGTTCTATTGAGGAATCAAAAGACCTTGATGAACTTTCCCTTAATGAGTTAGAAGGATCTTTGGTGGTTCATGAGCAGAAACTAATCCAAGAAGAAAAGGAAGAACATGCTTTAAAGGCGTTAATCTCAACTAGATCAGTAGGTCGTGGTAGAGGTCGAGGACGAGGAGGTCGAGGAACCAAGGAAGGAGGAAGAGGAAGAGGTGGACGAGGTAGTTCCAAAGCTAGTGAAGATCAATTAGATTTCCAAAACAAAGGTAGAGGTCGTAATCAACCTGAAAGATCCAAGGTGGAGTGCTTTAGATGTCATAAACTTGGCCATTATCGTTTTGAATGCTATGCCAAATTGCCTAACGACAAAGAAAATGGAGAAAAATCTAATTTTGCAGAAAGGGATGAAACAGAAACTTTGTTGATGGCTGCTGAAATCAATGGAGAACCCCAGCTGGAGGTGTGGTATGTGGATACGAGCTGTAACAACCACATGTGTGGAAGTAAGTCTTCTTTTCTTTCTTTGAATGAAGAATTTCGTACAATAGTGAGATTTGGTGATTGTTCTACTGTGAATGTTATGGGAAAGAGTGATATTAACATTAGAACCAAGAATGGTCTTGTGGGAACAATTTCTAATGTTTTTTTTGTTCCTAACTTGAAAAGTAATCTGTTGAGTGCTGGTCAATTGTAAGAAAAAGACTATAAAATAACAATACAGAATGGTGTTTGTGAGATTTATGATCCTTGCAGGGGTGTTATAGCTATCGTACAAATGAGTACAAACAGGTTGTTTCCTTTGAAACTTGAAAGTGTTCAACGATGCTTGATGGCTAAACTGAAAGACTCTTCATGGTTTTGGCACTTTCGCTATTGTTACTTGAATTTTGTTGGATTAAAAACTCTTCAACAAAAAAATATGGTCACGGGTCTTCCTCAAATTGCAATTCCTTCTTAAGTTTGTGAAGAATGCATTCTTAGTAAGCAACATCGCCTTCTATTCCCTCAAGGAAAGTCGTAGAGAGCAAAAAATCCTTTGAAGCTTGTTCACTCCGACATTTGTGGACAGATAAAACCATTCTCTAATGGAGGTAAAAGATACATACTGACCTTCATTGATGATTATACTCGAAAAACTTGGATATATTTTTTACAAGAGAAATCAGAAGCTTTTACTGCATTTAAAAGTTTCAAGGCGCGTGTTGAAAATGAAGTAGAAAGAACCATTAAAAATCTTCGTACTGATCGTGGTGGTGAATATTGTTTAGAAGAATTTGCACAATTTTGTGACGATCATGGAATACGCAGAGAACTAACAGTTGTTTACACACCACAGCAAAAAGGTGTAGTGGAGAGAAAAAATCGAACCATCCTCAACATGGTGAGAATCTTGCTAGCAAAGGGAAAAATTCCAAAGACTTTTTGGCTAGAAGTGGTTACTTGGAGCATCCATGTGTTGAATCGAAGTCCTACTTATTCTGTTCGAGACATGACACCTGAGAAGGCTTGGAGTGGGCGAAAACCAGCTGTTGATCACTTCTGAATTTTTGGCTGCATTTTGCTTTTGCACATGTTCAAGATAAGAAAAGGCAGAAACTTGATGACAAGGGTGAAAAATGTGTCTTTATTGGTGTTAAGTGAAGTGTCCAAAGCTTATAAACTGTACAATCCTGCTACGAAGAATATAGTGACCAGTAGAGATATGATTTTTGACAAAGAGAGCTTTTGGAATTGGGATAGCAGCAACCTACTCAAGTACTTCGTGATAGTGATACTGAAGAATAACAAATTCCAAGCATTGTTGTGTCAGAAAATCCACCGACTGAAGTTCCAACGGCCACTGAAACTTTCCCAACAGTAGCTGAAACTTTACTAACTGTAGCTGAATCACGTCCTCATCGTGTTGCAAGGAGGCCTTTATGGATGCAAGATTTTGAGGGTAGTGGTGTTCTATTTGATCATGATGATACAAATGCTCATTATGCTTTCTTGTCAGATTGTGATCTCATTGCATTTGAAGAAGCGGTTAAGGATTCCAAGTGGCGAAAAGCGATGGATGATGAGATATGTTCCATTGAGAAAAACAAAACTTGGGAGTTGGTTGAACTTCCAAAATGGCAGAAATCCATTGGTGTTAAATGAGTTTATAAAACGAAGCTTAAGAAAGATGGTGGAGTTGACAAGTATAAAGCTAGGATCGTTGCAAAGGGATACAAGCAAGAACATGGTGTTGATTTCAAAGAGGTTTTTGCTTCAGTTGCAAGGCTTGACACTATACGTGTGTCCATGGCTGCACAGAATTCTTGGCCTATTTATTAATTGGATGTGTAATCGACATTTTTGCATGGAGAATTAGAAGAAGAAGTTTACGTTGATCAACCACCTGGATATGTTAAGCAAGGTCATGAAAACCAAGTATACAAACTAAAGAAAGCATTATACGGATTGAAACAAGCACCAAGAGCTTGGTACAGCCGTATAGATGCTTATTTTACTAAAGAAGGTTTTCTTAAATGTCCTTATGAACACACACTATATATTAAATATGGAGATAATTGGGAGATGTTAGTTGTGTGTTTATATGTTGATGATCTCATTTATACTGGTAATGGTAGAACTATGCTTGCTAATTTTAAGAAGTCTATGATGAATGAATTTGATATGACAGATTTAGGGTTAATGCACTATTTTCTTAGCATCGAGGTAGTGCAATCATCTGCTGGTATTTTCATTTCACAAAATAAATATGCTTTGAAAATTTTAGACAGGTTTATGATGAAGGATTGCAACTCAGTTTCAACTCTAATGGAACCTGGTATAAAACTCATAAAAGATGGAGCAGGAAAAAAGGTGGATGCTACTCTTTATAAACAGATCGTTGGAAGTCTTATGTACTTGACATCAACAAGACCGGACATTATGTATGCTGTAAGTGTAATTAGCAGATACATGGAGAAACCAACATAAGTTCATCTTTTAGCTGCAAAGAGAATTTTTCGCTATGTGAAAGGTACTGCAAATTTTGGGATTTTGTACAAAAAAGGTGAAAATTTGAGTCTGGTTGATTTTTCGGACAGTGATTATGCTAGAGATGTTAATGATAGAAAGAGTACTTCAGGAGCTGTGTTTATGTTCAATCGTGGAGCTGTTACTTGGTCATCCAAGAAGCAACAAATAGTAACTTTATCCACCACTGAAGCTGAGTTCGTTGCTGCAGCATCAGCCTCTTGTCAAGCTATTTGGTTGCGAAGGATACTTGAAGTACTCCAGAATAAACAGTAAGGTCCAACTTTGATTCATTGTGATAATGTCTCTGCGATAAAACTCTCAAAAAATCCAGTTTTACATGGGAGGAGCAAACATATTGATGTAAGATTTCACTTCCTACGTGACTTATGTAAAAATGGTGCCATTGATTTAGTTTTCTGCAGAAACGAAGAACAGGTTACAGATATCTTGACTAAACCCTTAAAGCCTGCTGTTTTTATGAAGCTTAGAAGCATGCTTGGTGTTTGTTCTTCAAAAGAAGTTTGAGTCGTTTGATGTTTCTTTCTAAACTGATCTCTATAGATATCAGTTTAAGGGAGGGAATGTTAAGATATTTTGAACAAGTCTTGAAGTTAGTTATCCATGTTCTTAGTGTCATTAGTTAGTAGTGTAATATAGTTCTAATTTAGTGGAGTCTGTTCCTATTTTATTGGTTGTTAGTGGAGAAATTGGTTGCTATTTTATTGCTTCAGTTAGTTTTGTACAGCCTATTTATAGGCTTCTTTGTTTATTGAAAAAACTATTCCAGAGTTAGCATTCAATACGTTCTGTTTTGTTTATCTAGTTTCCTCTGCCTTTGAATTTCCAATTTTCCTTTTAGTTTCAAAATCACTTTATTTCCTTAAGTTATCAAAAACATCTCTCAAGTTTTTTTTTTTTTGTGGCTCAATCCTGGACGATCTAGTCTTATTTTGATATTTTGTTTCTGATTTCTTCAATCTTGGCGTAATTCTTTCTGTGGGTTTATTTTGTTTTGATTTCTTTAGTTGGTTTTATTTGATCTCTTAAAAAAGGAGTTCATCAGAGAACAAGAATATTAATTTATTCTGATTAGCCCTCCCTCGCCGCCGATAAGCTCCTCCTACGTCGTCGGTTTACCTCTCTCTTGCCACTATCTCTCTACAACCAAAAGGAGTTCTTAGAGTCTTGCATGTGTACAGTTTGACAATAAAACATGTTAAAAGCCATTTACAAGTACAAAATTCTTTTTTCAATCTAACAAAGAACTTTATTTATTTATGTACATTAGTTTGGAGTCGCCCCGTGGGGATTGAGGATTGTGGTGAGTGGTTCATATAGCATTCCCCATTATCTTTTATGGCATTTTTGTTGACTCTACTTTTGTGATGCATCCATAAATATTGACTTGCAAAATATCTCCCTAATTCTTCTTCTGATGGTAGGTTTATATGTTTCTTTTATTAATTTTCATTTTTAATGTAGATGTAGTTTGTTGTTAAAATTTTTGTAAGCTTACTGTTATACCGATTTCGTTCGAAAACCCAATTGTTAGACGATTTTTAAAAATAACAAAGAGAATTATCATCAATCTTTTTTACTAAGTGTGATTGATCACTTGAAAATATTTATCTTTTTAACAAAATCTTAAAATTAATTAAGTTTTATTAAAAAACAAATTTGTTTGATCTATGAAAATAAAGTTTGAGTTCGAAAATTCAGTTATGTGTAGAGAATGATTAGTACCCCTACATCACTTATTTAAAAGGATATCATTTTAATCATGCGATATCCTTTAATTTTAATAAAATGGTCTTAAATTAATATTTTAAAAGAATTCTTTTTGATTTAATTTTATTTTTTAAACCAATTTTTTATTTATTTATTTTCTTTATCTAAAAAGTTAAATAAATGAAAATTTTTTATATTGAAAACTATACCAAAATACTCTTATACTTCTAGTAGCATTTGAAATAAATTTTCTCGTCTAAGAATTTCTTTAAAATTGTTACTCACGATTTTTATAGAATCTTATCTTAAAAAAATTCACCTTTATTTTAAAATTTACGAACGCATATGATGCAAACGCATAATACATGATGTATATGAAAATTTTATTTTATTTTTTAACTTTATTTATTTATTTTAAACAAAGATCCATTCTATTGAAAAATTACACTAAATATTTCAATATTTCTGGTAATAATTAGTGAATTCTTCTTAACAAAGATCAATTAGGAATCATTACTTATAAATTCCGTAATATCTCATCATCGGAAGTGAAATATATCATTATTATAATCATCATCATCGTCATAATTACCCTTTTTTTTAATTAGAATCCATTTTATTGAAAAATTATACTAAATATTGCAACACTCTCAATAATATTTAACGAATTTTTCTCACATGAAAATCAATTAAAAATCACTACTTTTAAATTCCGTAACATCTCATTATCGAAAGTGAAATATATCATCATCATCATCAAACTTTATTTATTTCTTTTAAATGAGCATTCATTTTATTGCAAGTCACACTAAAATTTTAATACTTTCGATAATATTTAACGAATTTTTTTCACCTAAAAAAATTATTACTTATGAAATTCGTAACATCCCATTATCAGAATTGAAATTCATATTTTTGTTTATTTGTTAAAGATTTTGGTGCTCCGCCTTGCCTTTCGGATGGATCAAAAATTTGGTTAAAATCCCCAATCAGAGCCGATGGGCAATTGTCAAAACCTCTGAATTCATTAAGGAAGTCCCATAACCGCTGTCAGAGGGAATAAATCGGGCTAGCATAGACGGCTGAGATTGCCCACTTCAGACCATCTTTAACCACTGCGGAAGAAATAACCTGAACACATCTATGTACAATATCAACCTCTCCAAAACTTGAATTCCATAACATCCATAAGCCACCAAAGAAACCACGCGCATCCATTTTACATGATTTTCCTTTGAAATCTTTGAATTAGTTTCTATATTTTTAATTTTTTTAATTTTTTATAATTAACGATAAAGATAAAAAAATTTGAGTTGAAATTCAATAGTCTTAATCAAAGTTTTCTTATTAACAAAATAAACGTAAATTTTCACTGTTTTTATATGTTCTTTTCACGGTTCTTAGCCTATGGTAAAATTTCATATCCAATGTCTCTAAAAATAACATATTTTGATAATATTTTTTTTGGTGAATAAGACGATGCATTAAAAATAAACAAACTCAAGGTAGGTTACACTGTCGAGTTATCCAGCACTAAGTTATATAATCTGGGGAATGTGATTCCAATAGAATCAGTGAAAATAAGTAAATTAAGAGCATCAGGAGATTCTTCAAACACAACAAAATGGGTGTCCAAATTTGTCCCCAATTTGACCAGCTTGTCAGCTATTGCGTTGGCCTCCCTGAAATTGTGCAGGGTCTTCACGTTGTTGAGCTTTTCCAACAATCGCCTGCAATCATCAATAATAACTATAAGGATGTGAAGTACATACATCATAGTTAACATACATTTGGATAACTTGAGAGTCTACTTTCACCATCAAATTATGAAAGTCTCTTTCAACAGCCATGCGCAAACCATCTCGTAGACCCCAAAGCTCTGCACAAACACTTGTTGTATTACCAATAGTTTGATAATATTTGCACACACATATATATATATATATATATATATATATATATATATATATTTAAAGAGTTTCTATTTGATATATTGATTGTAAAAAATTTTAATTTAAAAAAAATAAAAATTATCATATTCTTTTTTTTAAATTAATTTTATGTATCATATTGTGAATTTTACTTGTAAAGTCTTAAAACGATGCATCAAAAAGTTTCCCTTCGATATTTTGAATTTCGTTGTCGGTGAGAAAAAAAAATATTGGGTTGAGAAAGGGGAATTCATATTGGGTTTACTGTTGTCGACTCAAAGTCCATGCTCATCCCCAAAGCCCAAGGGTATATTGGTCAGTCAAACTCCCTTCAATCTCCAGACAAATCTTCCACTCCACCAACGTTGTTCGGCGAAGGGAAGCAATTCTTCGAGAGAGAAGGCCGAAGGGCTGGCTGTTAAGGCTCCCTCATCCAGGGTTTAAGTTTTAAGTAGTCAAAATTTTCAGACAATAATAATCTGTTGCTAGATTTTGCAATCCCAAATTCATCTTTTACAATTATACTAGAACAATGGCTGTATCGTTCTCTAATCACTCTCTATTGGCTCCTCATTTTGCAGCTTCCTTTTCTTCTTCTTCCTCTTCTTTAAAACCCTCGAAAGATACCAAACTACCTTTGTTACCCCTCCAATCTTTCTATCAAAAACCTCTTTTTACAAAACCCATTTCTGGGTTTTCTCCATCTAACTTTCCCTTCTCTTTGAACAGCAATAAGAATCTCAAGAGGCCAACTTTCAAGGCTTCTCTTTCATCTCAAGAATCTTCTCGCACTGTAAGTTCTATTATTGGGTTCTTGGTTTCTTTTTTCTTTTTTCATTTATGTATTGTTCAGTTGTTCTGTGATTGAAGGTGTTGTTGCTGTTGCATCGGAACAAAAAAGATTTATTGAATTTCCCACTTTTATTATCATCTTATTAGAGGAAAATTAGTTGAATATGGCATGAAAATACTTATTGTTGTTTAATTGTTTTTAGTAGACAGTATTAATTTTTTAAAGTACTTTTATCAGGACGATGTAAAAACATCTGGAGGAGAAAATTTGACTAGTTTAAAGGCCATGATTAGAGTTTACAAGGAGGCTCTTCTCAATGGAGATGATAGAATTGTATCTGAGATAGAGAGTAGAATAAGCATTATAGAAAATGAAAAGAATGTATTGGAAAAAAAAGTTTTGGAAGTGTCAGCAGAGATAACCTCTGGGAAAGAGAAGTATATCCGTTTGCAAGCTGATTTTGATAATTTCCGTAAAAGATTGGAGAAGGAGAGACTTACGACAAGATCTGATGCCCAAGGAGAAGTGATTGAAAATCTTTTGCCCATGGTGGATAGTTTTGAGAGAGCCAAGCAACAAATAAAACCAGAAACAGAGAAGGAAAAGAAAATAGATACAAGTTATCAGGGTATATACAAGCAATTTGTGGAGATCATGCGGAGTTTGCAAGTGGCTGTTGTACCAACTGTTGGAAAGCCCTTTGATCCCACTGTAAGTGTTTTTTAGTGTTTAGATGCTAGTATCTGGTTCTTGTTGCTGGTCACTGCAGGGTTTTGTTTGGTTCAGTAACAATTTAGAAATATATCGAGTGTGTTAGATATACACACATGCGTGCACATGGTTCAGTTAGTTTTGCTATCCATTTAAGTGTTGGAGAAAGGTTTTTGAGAATAGTACTATAGTATCTTTACAGGTAAACACTTTGGTTCAATCTGGTTTAAGTGTGTCCGTGTTCAATTTTCCTTTCTTCACTTTGTTTTTCATGTTTGGTTTCTGTTTCAAGCTTCATGTGCTAGCCTGACTATCTTTGAGGCTTCGGTGTGACGGGTTGCTAAGTGAGTGATATCACTTTAGGAAACTTGGTCCAAGTTTGACCTGGTACATACGATCACCTGAAACTTGCTTTTGATCTCCAGAATTGGTCGCCATGCAAGTTGAGTACCGAAAGCATGCCAATCCAGAATTGAGAAATTGAATCTAAATTTAGGACATTCTAGATCTTGAATGAGAAAATTATAAATCTAGGTGCACATACCTACTAGGTATAGATTACATGTGTGGATCATCTGATTGAACAATAAACTTGCAGACTTTGGACTGACAGTCAGTAGCAAACAGAGATTAGCCACCTGATATTCTGAGTTATATTGTAATTGATTCACTTGGTCCCCTCTTCTTTGTTACAGCTACATGAAGCAATAGCGCGTGAGGAGTCTCAAGAGTTCAAGAAAGGGATTATCATCCAAGAACTACGTCGTGGATTTCTCCTTGGGAATCGTCTTCTCAGACCAGCAATGGTTAAAGTTTCTTCAGGGCCGGGTAGTAAGAAAGCAACCGTGGCCACTGAAAAATCCTCTGAGCAACCTGCGACAACTGGACTGGATGAACGATGATGTTTCACAAGGTTAGTGATCTAAATTGGGATATCTACTTACGAAATATTTCCCTCTCTATTTTTGCCTATGAAATGCGACCCCTTGGTTCTAATATTGTCAGATTCATTTTTCATGGGCCACGTTTTGTTACTTTGAGATATTTCTGTTTTTGAAAGGGGGCCGAGACACTTGTACGACTAAGAAAATTTTATTTTATTTTTTCACATTAATTGATTTGTTAAAGCATTATTGTTTTAACATGAGACTGAGACTGAGACTGGCCTATCAAACACTTGCAAATTAGACGTCGCATTAAAAAGGCTCATTCTTAGTGGTAATAGCTATGTGGTTGCCCTCCTAGTCTTTGAGCTCCCATGTCATTGTCAGTCAGATCATGCAGGGAGAAGTAGATATAATTGAGCGTATGATACAAACCCTTCTTCCGACAGTTAAAATAGGTTCTGTACTAGAGATGTAATTGCATGATTCGAGTCGATTTATTATTAGATTTGATTTTGATTCGATTCGAAAATTTAAAATTCGAAGTTCGATTCAAATTTGATTAAATTTAATTTTTGAAGTTTAAGTTCTGCTTAAACTTGACTTGTTAAATTTGATTTATCATTTTTCAACTATATATTATGAAGAAGAAATAGTAAATTAATAGTAAAATATTAAAAAAATTAAATAAAACTAACGAACATTTTGAGTCGGGTGTTTAGAAGTTCATTCTTAACTCAATACTCAGATAGCTTGAGTTTAGTGCAAAAATAAAAATTGAATTAGAATAATTATCAAATAAAATTTGAATAATTCATAAATAACTTAATTCTGCATCAACTTTTGGTTGCTAACTTTTGATCTGAGCTGCCAAATCTATTTAACAGGAAAGCTAATTTCAATGACACAACTGTAAAAATTGAATTCATAACTCAATTCAGATGGAGCAAGAGATGGGTAGAGTTTTGATAATCATCATATATTTTGAATAATTGAATTCCTTGCAACCGCCAGACATCTATTTACAAAAGGCAAAAACTATCCTCTTGAATGTCAGTTCCTTCATTTACATAAAAAAATGATTAACAAATAAGCATTTTGCCATTTGATAACTATGATTTCTTTCTCAACCTTCAAACTAAGCAAGAAGGAATTGAAGAATTTCGTTCTTCTGCGGCTCTAAGCTGTATTTGCTGTATTTAAATTCCCAATTTGATTTGGGTTCCATCATTTGAAAACAGAGCTTTACAGCTGCTCTCATCTGCATTAAGGTTAACTCACAGTGCATGAAAATTTCATTAACACATTGAATTTCGCAAACCCAAGTCATCAAAAAGGTCATTATATCTCATTTACATATAAGATAACAAGATTATGATCGACCAAGGTTAGCCATGCCAGTGCTAACTATAGGCACATATGAAAGAATTGACTTAAACGCAAGCTACTTTGAAAATTTTAACTATATTTTCTTCCCTTTGTTCTCAAATACTTAAGAGCACCTTTAGATAGTTCATATAAGAGGAGGCATTGAAATATGATTATTTCTTTTACATTAATAATTGAATTTTTTTAATTTCATAAGCGAGATTTAAAAAATTATCAGATATCTCTTTTTTTTTTTAAATTTTTAATATCCCTATAAAGCTGTTATCATATTAACTCCTATTGTGGAGTATAAAAATTTCATTATTAGTGTATGGAATAATCTTTCAAAATAAGAGTTCATATTTGATATACTAACAATGAAAAGTTTTTACTTCACAAACAGATTTAAAAAATTGTCACATGTCTTATTTTTTAACTTTTTATTTTAATTTTTTAAATACTCCAAAAAATTAGTAAAATGTCATATGTCTTGATTTTAAGTTTTTTAATTATTTTTTAAAAATACTTAAAAATATGTATCATTTGTTAACTTCACTTCTAGAAATAAGGAACACATAGAGGGATTGCCTATAGAATAAGGGGTCATTTGGTTCAGGAAAAAAAAAAATCCCTTGAAAAAAAAATTTTATCTATTATCATTTTACCTAATAAATTTCAAAAAATATTGAATTTTTGCGTTTGGTTATATTGAAAAAATATTTGATTACTACGTTTGGATCAAAAGAATTTAAGATTACTAAATGATATATTTTATTATGTTATTATTTTATATTAAATTAAATAAATAATTGATTTAAGATGAATAACAATTTGATAAAAATTATATTTAACATATTTATTTATAAATTTATTTATTAGTATTTAAATTTTTTTATTTAATAAATGTTGATTAATTTATTTAACAGATAATCAATTTATTTAATATGTAAATTATTTTAATTTATTTAATTAGTTAAGTTATTTAATTGTAAAATATCAATTAAGCTATTTATATGAAACATCTATTATCATCATTTAAATATATTTGATAAAAAAAATTAATAAAATAAAAACATATAAAAAGAAAGAAAAAATAACACTTACATTTATTTAATTTCTTATTTAATTTTTATATTACACAAAAGATACAATAAAATCATAATTATGTATATAATTTCATTTATTTTAAAAAAATACATACACGTAGTAATAATAATAATAATAATAATAATAATAATAATATTGATTTAGTCATAATATTAGATATTACAGATTTAAAATCAATGTTGCAATCTTTTGTCTTTTACTATGAAAAGGAATTTTCATGTCCAAATCAAAACACGTTAGCCAATCAAATCTATGTAGGAAGTCATTTACTTGCGGTAATAAAATCAATCTCATGGGGAAATTTAATAGCAAGTCAAACCTTGCTGCACTGTCACAAGAGGCAAAAAACACAACATCAATCCTTAACAGCTGGCAAAGGAGCTGTGAAAAACATATTGACGTGGATTCGAAGGAAAAGCGGTTCAAATATTAAGTAAAATGAGAAAAAAAAAATGGACACCAAGAATATGAAAATACCCAGGCTGCAGAAGTAATTTTTTTATCTTAATTTTTTCTAAAATTTAATATTGTAAATAAAATAAAATGACTGATAGAAAATAATTAAATCAAACTGCGAGATCAAATGACAAAAAAATAAATTACAAGCAAAATTTAAAATTCTCAAATCAAACGACCCTAATAGTAAACCCCAAAACTAACATAATTAACACAATCCAATGAACAAAAAGAAAACTCTCTAAAAACAAATACATGTGCGAAGGGACACAATTCCAATCATTGTACAAGAATTTTTTAACTGGGATCTGCATAAGAACTTGTAAAAGAATATTAAATTATGATGCTTCCCTTCATAAATTAAACATCGGCTAATCGGCTTTTTTTTTTTTGGACAAAATCCCTCTTTTCATGCATCCAAGAAAGTTGCAAAAGGAATGAAATCAGAAAATCCCAAATGCAGGTGAAGAGTGCGCACAGAAATAAATCTCAGTCACAAACAAATTACTATCATCCGAGGTCTAAACCAGAAACATGGCTAACCTTGCCTTGTTCTTGTGCGGAATAGCAAGTCATCCTCTTTACTCTACAGTATACACTAACTGAAACTGTCCGGGAGGCTCAAACGCCACGCCACGGCGATAAAACTACTTATCAGCATCTTTGCTTAATAGAGCAATTAATCACATCCGCTTTCACCGTTTCACCTTAATCGACAAACCCTAGCTAAATTATATGCTTTATTAATGATTAATTAACACATAAATCTAAACCTAAAAAATTCAAACAAATACAATCTTTTATAAGCTAGGCAAAACATAATAAATATTTTAAATAAATAAATAAATTACCTATTGAGAAGTAGAATTATGAGCAATGGCGCTGTTATAATATCTGGATAATCGACGAGTCGGGGGCTTTGGTTTAACCCATTTTTTCCTCAGACCGAAAATTTCTTGAGCCAGCGGCACATGTACCAGAACTGAGCTCCATGCCGACGACCAACCTATAATTTTATAAATAAATTCAACAAAAAGAAAGACAATTATCATCCAACAAAATCCTTAAATTACGAACGTTAAAAAAGATTGCAAATTTTAAGAGAAAACAAAATTACAGAGTGCAATGAAGGAGAGGACGAAAAGGATAGCGAGAACCGGACGACAAAGTAGAGATTGAGATATCTAACAAGAAAGAAAATTCGAGGAAGTCGACGATGACGAAGACTCCATGGACGACAAGGAAGGGAGAAGTATCGAATCCATGGAACGCCTCGGGGAGAAAAACGTTTTTGTCTTTATTCTGATTCTGGGGTGGGTTACAATTTGTTGGGCCAACCGGCCCATATCAACTGAAACTTGGAAGCAAAGAACATTAAAAGAAAAAAAAAACCATCTCTTTGATTAATAAACTAGATATGATAATTTTTGCTTTTTTATCTCAAATTGTGAAAAATATAAAATTATCGTAACTCATAATTGTTGTGGAAAATGCTAAATATTATATTAATATTTTAAATTTTATCAAATTCATGTAGTGTAATTTTTGTTAAAATTTTAATTTATATCATTTATATATCTTTTTTAATATAGCATTATATATATATATATATATATATTTTATAATATGAAATGATATTACACTACGATCTGTTTATAAATTAGGTCGAATTTAGGTAAAATATTAAAAAATTAGAAGTAAGCAAGTCTAACTTGATTTTTTAATCAAATTTTTTTTATCAAAATTTGTTTTTACATAAAATAAAAAAGTCTAAATGAATCTAAATTCACTCTAATACTATTTTTTTGGTGAAAATGGAATATTATTTTTTAAAATTATAATAAAATAAAAATATCAAAACACATTATAATTAATAAATATAATACAATAAATTTAAATTAATTGTTAGAAAAATTACAAGAAAAATTAAATTTTAAATTAAAATTAAAAAAAACAAAATTAATTAAACACATTATTATAAAAAATAATAAAAACATTATAATTAATAGATTAGAATGGATCGAGCTTAGATTTAAACAAATCTAAATTCAATTTATTTTTTTATTTGATTTTGGTTTTCAGATACAAACTTATTTAATAAGACTAATGTTTTATATAAATTTGTTCAAAAAAAGAATTCAAACCTTTCGAATGGGTAACCCGTTCTCGAACGGTTCTATATGCATCGTAACATGTTATTTTATTAAGCAACGGAGACGGCTGAAATCCTAAAAACCAATCATAGCAAAGTAGTCTTTCACGGAAAGTGAAGACAAAAGCTTGAACGTACCCGTCATTCAGTCTACATGATTAATAAAACGTTCTTCGTACGCCAGCTCTGATGTATTTTCGCCAGGTGTAGCGTAACAGGGACAGGCCCGTAGACCTTACCTGCTATTCCCGGTCAGCAAATCACTCACGCCCAAGAAGCTGATAGGTTCATTCGCCACGTCACTGTCTGCCGCCACTCACCACAGGGAACGATTAAAGGAACCTCTTCTAACGATCTCCTTCTTTCTTCCCTTCCCTTCCCTTCCCTTCTACCGCAAATTCCCTTTTCCCTAGGTTTCAGGGACTCAATTGAAAAAAAAAAAAAAAGAAAGAAAGGAAAAAAACCATTTTTTAATATTTTATTCTATGGAAAGCTCTGTCGTTGCTTACACATCCAATCAGCCAAGGCTTCGTTATTTCCGTTGTAATTGCTTTAAAGCCTGTTGCCGTTGTTTCTGTTGCTTTTGCACATACCCTTAGGGCTGTGAGCTCTTCCACAACCCCTGAAAAAGTTCTCCCAAACACTTCAAATTCTCCCCTTCTATTAGGGTTTCAATGGATTTATCTGCTGCTAAATTGGGTCTGTCTCTGGGTTTTACTAAAAATTCTATTGCAGACGATTCGATATCGCTTCAAATCGGCAACAGCTTTCGCTGCTCACCGAACCCGGTCCCGCCCGTTCCGTTACAGTTATTTGAGCTAAAAGATGAGGATGCCCCTACCCCTCGCTTCGAGAACGGCGAGCACAAAAGTCACATTAAAGAAAATCAAGAGATTAGGATTTTAGGGCAATTTATGTGCGTGAAAAGACAAAGGGATTCTAAACCTGTTTCAAACCCTTGTAAACGGTTATCTCCCGAACCCGGTTTGGACCAAAGACAAGCCGCTCTCCGGTCATGGGGAAACCAACCGCTAAAAGAGGCGGATCCGGAATTGAGTGAAATCATGAACAAGGAAAAGCAAAGGCAATTCTTAGGAATTGAGCTTATTGCTTCAGAAAACTTTGTGTGTCGAGCTGTGATGGAAGCTTTAGGAAGCCATTTAATAAACAAATACTCTGAAGGAATGCCTGGAGCGAGGTACTATACGGGCAATCATTTTATTGATCAAATTGAAACCATATGTCAAGAGCGTGCATTGGCAGCTTTTAATCTTGATTCCGAGAAATGGGGAGTCAATGTGCAGCCTTATTCATGTACTTCTGCAAATTTTGCTGTTTATACCGGGCTTTTGTTGCCTGGTGATCGGATCATGGGGTTGGATTCGCCATCCGGAGGGCATATGAGTCATGGATGGTGTATGCCGGGTGGGAAAAAAGTATCTGCTGCTTCAATATTTTTTGAGAGTTTTCCTTATAAGGTGAATCCTCAAACAGGGTATATCGATTATAGTAAGCTGGAAGAAAAGGCGCTTGATTATCGGCCCAAGATTCTTATTTGTGGTGGGAGTTCGTATCCAAGGGAGTGGGATTATGCGACGTTTAGGCAGATTGCGGATAGATGTGGAGCGGTGTTGATGTGTGATATGGCTCACATTAGTGGTCTTGTGGCAGCTAAGGTTTGAAATTGTCTTGTTTTGATTAGATATTGGTTTGATGTTTGGATTCTAATATAAAGTTTGTTTTTCCTTGAATTGAGATTTTTTGCAATTTTTAGCACTGTATTTGATTTCTTGCTATTCATACTTAGTTAATTTACTTATCTAATCTATAAAAGTATTCACTGTTTTGAACCACTTAGATTAACTTACAAGTAGCATTGCCGTTGGTAAATAACCAAGTAGTGTTACTGCTTTCCTGCCAAATATGCATGCAATTCACACACCACAAACTTCAATCCCATGCAACCGAACTCAAGGGAAACGTGCATGCTTACATTTACATTTAACAAAGATAAGAAAAAAAACCTTGCTTACACTTTAGAGAGAAAGCTTAAGCTTTATTTGATGGAAACCAAATCATGTCGGCCTGTGAATTCGGATGTCCAAACAGTATTTGTAACTTAAGATTTATTGAAGTTGAGCCCAGGTTAAAACTGTCTGTTAAGTTGTGTGAGACAGACTGGTTCATCATCTAATTATCATGAACTGACTTTGTAAGCCATAATGGATCATCTAAGATTTTCATGTTTTACCTTCTCCTTCCGTAGCAACTTTGAGTTTATTAGACTTGGTAATATGTCAACTCAATCACATATGCTTTGAGTTTATATACATATAAATTCACATAGACCTCATCCTTTGTTCTTGCAAGTAAGTGGAATGGATGTTTCCTTCCTTTCTTTTTCTTTCTTTTTGGTTGGATGGGTCTACTTATTTCAGAAAAAAGAAAAATGATTTTTTGGGAGACTGGTAAGGATAGAATTTATATTTTGACTGTTATTGTGATAGTAAATCATTTGTTTTTGATAGTTGGTGCCCAGTTGGGTTTATGCTGAATACATTTAGGGGAGCTTTACTCGATTGAATACTTAGCTGTTGCTAGCTTATCCTTGATACTTATGAAATTCAAAGTTATAGACTGTTGATTTTCTACAAGGTGTTTTTCCTTTTCAACAACAGTTCTCAAATCTAATTTGTTAGGGTTATATGGTACAAAATAACCGGAAGGAATGTATTTCAGGCTTGAACTGGTAGAAATGTGTGATGAGTTTTGGGTTGAACTGTCCACCAGCACCCACCAAGGCGCCAACCCAACCCCCAAACTTCAAAAAGAAAATCAAATCCCATCTATATGCTTCAGCCCTTGAAAGAAATATAATAGTTTTGCCATGTAGTGGTTCTTCATGGTGATGAAATCTTTCAGTAATTGCCTTTTCATGCAAGGCAATTTTGTGTTTCTTTTTCCCTTACTGCCATGTTCACTCTTGCCCATTATAGGAATGTTCTAGTCCATTTGACTACTGTGATATTGTTACTTCAACAACTCACAAAAGTCTACGGGGCCCAAGGGGAGGTATAATCTTTTACAAGAGGGGTGCAAAATCAAGAAAGCTAGGCTTGTGTCTTGGTAATGGTGATTGTGGTGACCAGTATGATTTTGAGGAAAAGATAAATTTTGCTGTTTTTGCTTCATTACAAGGGGGACCTCATAATAATCACATTGCCGCTCTTGCCATAGCCTTGAAGCAAGTGGCTACACCAGAGTACAAAGCATATATGCAACAGGTGAAGAAAAATGCTCAGGCTTTAGCATCTGCTCTGCTGAGAAGAAGTTGCAAGTTGGTTACCGGCGGCACTGACAACCATTTGCTGCTTTGGGATCTCACTACTCTAGGCTTAACAGGTTCCCCAAATTTTCCTGCTCAATATCACAAATTTGTTGTATTTACATGCAGAGGAAGTGTGAGATTGACAACATCGCGAAATTGTTTTTGGTTGAAATTAAGTTATGCCTTATTCCTTGTTTTTTCGTTTGATTATGTTAACATTGCTGTTTTTTCCTTTGTGGCCAGTTTTTTACCCAAAACTTCTTAATGGCTTTTTTTAACCTCTTTCCCTTTTTACTAGTCAGTCTCTCTTTGGATTTTGAAGCTGCCTTTATTTTCCTAACATCGCAAATTTGTTTTTGGTTGAAATTAAGTTAGTCCTTATTCCTTGTTTTTTCGTTCTTCATGGCATTTTTTTAAAACTGTTTTCCCTTTTTGCTAGTCAGTCTCTCTTTGGATTTCGAAGCTGCCTTTATTTTTTTTGGTTGAAATTAAGTTATTCCTTATTCCTTGTTTTTTCGTTTGACTATGTTAACATTGCACTTTTTTCCTTTTTGACCAATTTTTTACCCGAAACTTAATGGCTTTTTGAAACTTTTTTCCCTTTTTGCTAGTCAGTCTCTCTTTGGATTTTGAAGGTGCCTTTATTTTCCCAATGTGACATTGATTTGAAATTTATCAAACTTGTGATGATCAACTTGCTGTTTACTATAATAAATTTCACCAGTCTTATTCAAGGCTGTGTTTTTTGCCATTATTCATGGCTATTTGAAAGGGGAAAGCATATGATGAAGTGTATGTTCCATGTAAAGAGTATGGATAAGTTAATTCTTATGAGTTAAATCTAGAAAAGCCAGCAATTAACTGTAGTAAAAGATTCTGACTAGTGAAAATAGAAATTGATTGTTCAGTTTAAATGCTGTCAATTTTCTGGTGAATCGAAAGAGAAGTGAGCCAATCGCTTGTAGACAAGTTTTTCTTCTGTCTGCATCTCACCAGCCCAACTATTTGACAAGCTATAATGATTGTTTTATATTTTCCATATATTTCAATAGTTTAACCAGTTTGATGAATTCACGTAATTTATTTCTATGACCTACAACCTATATATGCGCAATTATTCATACACTGTGCATTTCCTGCATATTAATACATATGCTTCCTTATAGTCTTCCTTCTATAAATGGTTCTTTTCTTATTCTGTTTCCCAGGTAAATGCTATGAGAAAGTTTGTGAGATGTGCCACATCACTCTGAATAAAACTGCTATATTTGGTGACAATGGTTCTATTTCTCCTGGAGGAGTGAGAATCGGTAAGCAGTATTTTATGCTTTTTCAGTTGAAATTTCTATTGCTTTTTGACAGCTTCATAAAAGGTCACAATACATCGTGCCTTATTTTTTGTTAGGCAAAGCATGTTTCTAGGTTTGTTTGCAGATTTTTTTTTGATTGACAGTTGTTGAAATGAGCCAATTGGTAAAATAATGTGCTGGGCTGATACTAATAGGTTCTTTCAAGTGCATTAATATGTTTTATATACCATAATAACAGATTTGATCTATGCACCCACCCTAATAACATATTTAGAAATGACTAATTCATGTAGTAGTTGACTGGTATTATAATTACCAAGGTTATTTGAAAATACAAAGGTGTTAAAAGAGCATATATCGTGTTGTTGGTTTGTGCTTCTTGCCTGCTTACTAGCAATGGGTTTATTGGGACCTAAAACATTTTGAGAATCATATGTTCATTAACCTTTCTTCTTATGGAGTGACTCCACTTTTCATGTAGCTGTCTACTTCTAAAAAAATAAAAAAATAGCATAAGCAAATTCACTACAGGTTCAAAGTTTAAAATATGGATGTTTTATATTTTATTTAACCCACTATATCAGGAATTTTGTTAATGTATAGTGGTTCACTGACAATAGTCTTTTATTTTATTGTCACCAACGTGCTGGACTACTATCTGCCTTTTTCCATTAATGTCAATTTTCACTCAGGTACACCTGCTATGACATCAAGAGGTTGTTTAGAGTCTGATTTTGAGACAATCGCGGACTTTCTTTACAGAGCAGCTCAGATTACAGGTGCTGCGCAGAGAGATCATGGAAAATCGCAGAAAGAGTTTCTCAAGAGTCTTTACAATAATAAATATGTTGTTGATCTCCGGAATCAGGTTGAGGCATTTGCCGCCCGGTTTGCTATGCCAGGATTCTATACTTGAAGAGTCATAAGACGGCCCGCATCCTACTTGGCATCCTTTTCTCACTTATCTGCCATACCTTCAGTTTTCCTTGGTAATCCAATTATTTCTGCCAATCCATATGTTTCGATTGAACTTGTATGTAAACTACAGAAAAAAGTTCAACAGTTCTGGATATGTTTCAAAACTTCTACAGATACCACTTTGCTGAACTGTGTTTCACTTCTGTTTGTATTTTTGTAAAAAATTATAGAAGAGTCGTTTCTTCTAAATCCTATAATGATATTTATGATGCAAGCATATTTTCATTAAGTTCAGTTCGGCTAGTTCCCATATCTATTTGATGACTGAGACCAAAGTGAGACAGTGAAAGCATATAGCTCATATCAAGTAATGTTGAGCCTATTGAATTGGTTTACATGTAACTGTTAACTGATGTTTGTTCTGAATTATTCAAACAAGGCAAACAACCAGTTTAACTATCTTGTTCCTTTTGATGTCTTCTCTCATATAATATTTCATACTTTTCCTTGCATGCCATGAAATCGTCTCTGCATTTACTTGCAATAGTTCCTGTTGTTGATGTCTAATTTTAGTAACCGGTGTAAGCAGAAAACTCAAAAGAAAAAAAATGGAAGTAGAAAGGAAACGTGATTTGGGGAGTGATAATGTGGGGCTTGGCGTGTAGTTGAACGGGTAATGATCTTTGCTCAGTACGTAGTACATAGCACAGTTAGAAAACATAATTTTTCTGCAGCTGCTGCCGAAACTTCGTGCTTGCACGGCCACCTTTTTATTTATTCACTACTTTGATTTTTGTCTGCCATGTTCTTTCTATGTTCCCTGATTATTTTGTGCTTCTTTTTTAGTTTATTCAGCCTCTTCTCATGGAACCCCTTGAAGGGAGGCAAGGCATGAATTTACAAAAAGCATGAGATACGGTTACAAGTGAGAAAGTGACCCTGTATATATTGTATTGATATATTAAATATCGTAAAATTATTTATATGATTTTTTTAAAAAAATTTAATTTAATATATATATATATATATATATATATATTTACCTTATCATAAATTCTAAAAAGGAAAATATTGGCGGTGAGAAGGGACATGTCAGGAAGAGGGGATGAGGTTTCAAGTTTTCATCATCATCAAACTCTGTTGCTTTCAAAGTTGAAACCAAATCAGACAAAAGCTTCCCAAGAGCAAAGAAGCTGCTGCTTTTAAAACTAAAGTTAGCCAGGAATCTCACAGACTCACAGGCCTCCCCTACCCTATACTCGTAATCTTTTTCATCATTTTCATCTCTACAATCATTAGTCCTCTCGTCGACTTATAACAACTTATACCTCCTCTTTCATTACCTTCCGTAGAAAGAAACAATAAATAAAAATTATAATAATTTAATTATTAAATTTATTTATTTTTTTCATTTTTTTCCTTACCGAAGGTAACCTTGATCTTTTATACCATCTGATCAACATGGAAACCACTTTCATAGTAAAATAAAATAAAATAAACCTACTAAATATTGTAACCACAATTCAGGATTTGACTCTTAAGAAGCTTCTATGCCCTATTGTAGGGTAAAAGACAACACAGGAGGAAGTGGAAGCTGCTTTGCCCTGCCTGACTGCCTGCATGTAAATTATTCGTAACCTTCTTTTCTTTTTGTTGTCTTCACTGTTTATATTTTTAAGATTGTTGATGCCCCCCTTCCCCAGCTTGGGTTTTGGGGTAAACAAACTGATATCGCCACACTCCTTAGTAGAAACAACAAATGCATTTTAAAAGAAAAAATTAATAGGGAAAATTAGAAGAAAAGAGAAGGGTTAAAAGATACAACAACCCCCCAAAACTGATTCTTCTACCTAGTATATATTTTTTTTCCAACCATCCTACTCTCTCTCTCTCTCTCTCTCTCTCTCTCTCTCTCTACCTATGGCTGCAAAAGTCCAAAAGCTTCTTCCTCCCTTCAACAATCTCATCAAAGAAATCATCAAGTTGCCCAACAATGTTCTCAGCACCAGATCTCAACACCCCAAAACACCCTTTCAAATTCTCAACTCTTTCCCTTAAGCCCACCTCTGTTTCCCACTCAACCACCCCCCCTTGTCCACACCTCCTCTCCAGTTCCCCTCTCAACTCTTCCATGGCCATCTTTGATCTCCTAAACTCATAAAGCAATATCCCTGGCCTCCCATTCATCTGGTTGATCTCTGCTGCTACTCTTTGCTGCAATCTTGCTGTTGAGATCATGAAAGCTGATCCGAATATAAGACACCCTTCATATCCTCCTCCTAAAAAACTGGATTCTGGCCAGCAATAAACCAGCCCGTACAGCAAGATCATCAAAAGCAATGAGCTCACATTCCTCATTGCGTATAAAACTCCTCGGAAACCATTGAATCCATTCAGCTTTGATTCGATAGAAACCTTCTCGTCAAACCTTAATGAAAGTGGTTGAATTCTTGTTTCTATAAACGCCCTGTTCTCTTCTTCTAATCCCACAGCTTCTCTGCGGCACCCTGAAATTGCCCGGATCACCTATTTTCAGTAGTTAAAAGAAATATCAGATCATGAATTCAATGCTTAACAACTAAAAAAAAACAAAAGGCCTCAACTTGGATAGTCAAGTTGTACGCTTTGGGAATTTAATGACCTGTCTGGAGAGCTGGGGACTAAGATGGCGATGATTGTCAAGAGAAGAAGTGATGTTAAATCCAGCAGAATAATAATTTTCCATGCCAGAGATGCCTGATTTAAGGACATGACAAGCTTCCCAAAGTTTGGAACTTTCATCCATGTATTCATCAAGCCACTTATCGCCAACAGGAAGATGGAGTTTTTGGACAAGGAGGAGTAGCTGGGAATGGAAGGATCGGAGAAGGGAAAGAACCCTTTGAAGGAATTGGATTGACATGAAGTTATTAGAGAGAAAGACACGTTCAAGATCATCTATGCCTCGAGTCAGGAAGGTGTAGAATCCATTGACTGAGCTGGTGGAAGATGGATCCATTGCAGAGAGAAAAAGGGGGAGGGGGTGGAGTTGTAAGAGTAGGGAGGAGGAGAAGGGCTATAAAGAGAAGGGATATTTAAATGGAGAGGAAAGAGGCATAGGGGAATAGGTAGGAAGAAGAAGAAGAAGAAGAGGAGGGAGGAGGAAAAGAAATGGTATGGAAGGGAGGGAATATCTTAGAAGCTCAGGTTTCTAAGGTTGAAAAGGATTGTTGGGAGCAATGATGGGTGTTTCCTACAGAGGGGAAAGGATGATTGGTAATATGCCATTTTCATTGTTTAATGGGCAGAAAGGAAGAGAAAAGGGAAAAATAAAATTATTGATGGGAAATTTGAGGAGTTGGAGAAATATATTAAAAGAAGAGGAATATATTTACCAAAAAGGAAAAGAGAAAGAAAAGGTTGGGCTAATGCCCTAGCCTAGCCTCCTTCCCTGCCCTTTAAAGATATGAATTTTCAATGAACTCCCTTCCAATTTCTTCCTTTTTCTCAGTTTGTTTTCTCCCTAGAATATCCAGCTCTCTAAATTTTATATATTTATATTCAAAGAGAGAGAGAGAGAGAGAAGAGGGCAAGTGGGTATTTTTCAATTTGAATAATAAGCTTTTAAACACTTTAGAATTAATGAAGTTTGGCATTGTTCTAGGATGATAGACTGTTTGAGTTTATTGGGTTATAAAAAGTTTGACTGATTGACTGAGATTCTGCTTCCCTGCCTTCTCTACTACTTCTAATTCTTTCTTTTCTTCCTTATTTTCTTCCCATTTTAGAGTTCAGATGTTTGAATTGAGTGCTCCCTTTGGCTGCTTTCCCATCTTTGATTTCTCCTTTCTTCCTCGAGCAACTGACTTTGGTCTTTGGTCCTTCACTTCACCCTCCAATCTATTGAAATTTGTGGGTTTTATTTTTCCTAGATATTTATTCTTTGATTTTTTCAAAAGAATGGGGGAAATGAAATGATGAGGTTCCTTGTATTTGTGTCTAATTGTCTAACCTTCCACTATGCAAAATCAGTCTTTTTAGGTTAATATTATTTTCATTCCCCTTCACTTTTTTTTTTTTTCTTTTTAAACAACAAAATGGTTGATTTTTATTCTCTTCAATTTATAATTTAATTAATACCGTTGCTTTCACTTTCATCAGCTTTAAAAAGTCAACAAACAAACGGCCGATCCTAAATAAAAAAGATTTTGTGTATTTGTTTCATTTAATTATCTTTTATTATACAATGTTTTGGGACCCATAATTTGTTACATCTGACCAAACAAATTGCTAATGATTAATTGCTCCTACTTGTTAATCAAAAGCTATAGAATGCTCAAGGGGATGATATTTTCTTCCCCTTTATTCCCTGACCATAATTGTATTAAGAGGGAAATTAAAAATAAAATAAAAAAAGAAGTTAATTTTCTTAATGATATGAATGTTTTTTTTATTTATTATTTTTCTATATAATATAGGAGGGGACCAGAAATCTTGGTTATTTTATTTGAATTTTGAAATAATAATTGTAAGAAATTGGTGGTGAGAAGGGTGCTCGTGGGTTTTTGGAGAATGGGACATGTTAAAAGAGGATGTTGGTCTTTTGAGATTTTCATTGGAATGTGGAGATGAGGGAGGAAGAAGCCAAGGAACTTTGTTTAATAAGGGCATCGAATCTACCGTCTTCCCTTCCCCTTAATTATCTTCCATCTAGGTCTAGGACTAGGTATGGAGTACAAAATAAGATTGCCACCCCCTTCTCCCAATCTAATTACTTATTATTATTCATTAATTAGAAGAATTATTGTATTTGTCTTTCGTGTAATTTAAGTAAAGGAAGAATTCTTTTTTCGTAGGTTTCAATTTTTATAAGAAAGATTTCGAAAACAAAATCATGAATGCATTAGGTTAATATGAATAAATATATCTTTAAAATTGTACGGAAAAAATTAAAAATAAATAAACTTAAAAAAATCTCAAACTCATCATATAACACCAATTTAAATTTAGTTTGGGATAGCTTTTGGACTACGGGGCAGTGGAGGAGGAAAAAATAAAAGGGTCAAGAGTAAATTTTTTTTATTAA
Source organism: Firmiana major (assembly GCA_033439115.1). Lineage (NCBI taxonomy): Eukaryota > Viridiplantae > Streptophyta > Magnoliopsida > Malvales > Malvaceae > Firmiana > Firmiana major. The sequence goes on from CM065909.1 coordinate 46,386,504, forward strand.
ATTTAAATAGTTTTTTTTTAATTTTACATAAATCAATCTCTTCTTATCGGAGTTAATTTTACCATTCATTTAAATTAATTTTTAAAATTTTTTTTGTTGAGAATAAAAATGTTAATTAAATGCTAAAGTAATATTACTCGAGAAGTTAACATCCCAAATTTGGTTTTGCGAATTTTTTTTTTATTTGATAGTCGAATTCTCTTCCCTTTTAATATCCCTAAAAACCCAAAAAAAAAAAAAAAGTTACGAAGTTTTAATTATATTTTTTATGCCAAAAGTAATTTGAACTATAACTGAAGTTTCACCACCCTTTTCAGAACGTAAATTTTAAGCTATTCATTTGGTAGAGACAAAGGAGCGTTTTAATTACAAAAGCTTTTTACATGATTTTTGCTTCAAATCAACCTGTCGGTATAAACAGCCAAGTTTCTCCATTGGAGCAGCCTTTTAATATTTGGGTTTTTGTATAGATTTTATTATATGTATGTGTTCCATTTTTAGGTTATAAGCTAGTCTACTTCTTAACACTAATTTCAATTCCATACAATTGGTTACCTTTTATTTTTTTTTGGACCAAAACTTAAAACAGATTAATGTAATTATATTAATGAATAATGCTAATACAAATTAATCAAAACTTAAAATTGTATTAATTCTTTCTAAAGTTAAGGTAGATACGAGGACCATAAGAGTTATTTTTATTTAATTAATACAAATTTTACATGAAAATGACGTTCATTCAAAATCGAATTCTCTGTCTTAGCACTTAAAAAATTATATAAATTAAAAAAATATAATGTGATTAGTTGGTAGAATCGTGGATTTTCCCTTTAGTTATCAATGTTCAGTTTTAATTATAAAAAAAAAAAAAAAAAAAACTTTGGATGAAATCTTCTTTCACTTTGTTTTAAATTAAAATGATGCCTTTTGGTGAATTGCAATTCTTGATGTTCGGTTGTTAGCAATAATTAGACTTGAATTATTAGATAATTAATGACATTTTCATTATTCTTCAACTTAAAAAAAAAAAAAGTTCTTTCAATTTTTTTTGGAGTTAAAACCTTTATTTATATTCATATTATAGAAAAAAAAATGATTCAATAATATAAAAAACACTGAAGTCAACAATATGTCTTTATCTCTATAATTTAGAGATGAAATTAAGAAGAATGGAATATTGTTTACAAGTGAGTGAAGTAAGACTTTGTCATTGGTTTTTTGTATCTAAATGGATAAACATCTGCACATATAAATGCAAATATGATTCAGCATTATAAGTAAAAAAGCTCATTCACATGTGAATGCCATTAAGCTCTATTTGGATCCCAGCTCAAAATTAAGAACAAATTTCCCAAATTTTCCAATTAAAACAAGGCATCCATCTGAGAATCCAAGAGTTGCTGAGTAAATTAGGGTAGGGCAGCTCTGGATTTTGGATCTGATGGGTTGGTGGGTGAGAAGTTGCTTGCTCTTCTTTAGACAAAGACTTGTCAATGAAAACATAGAATCTGGCCATGGCAAAAGAAAAAAATCAAATCAAGTAGAGTTTTTACACTTTATAAATGAATTCAGCTAGATATGTACATATACATGGGTCCATGGATGGTACTAAAAAGTAAATGCGTCACACGGGTAAATTAGTCCAACCACATCTTTATCATCACATCAAGAAACAACCCTGGAAATCCCATAAATAGGGGAATGTTTCATTTTCTTCATAATGATGTTAGATGGATACAACTGGATGGTGCAGAGCCTCTAGCAAATGAAAATGATACAAGGAATAATTGTTGAAGATGGGAATTCGAAGAAGAAATTCTAATTAGTGTTTACCAAAGAACAGAGAGAAAAAAATAAAAAGAAAAGAAGGCAAACATATCTTCCAATCAATTGAGGAAGTGAAGCAAGATATGGGTAGTCTTGGCAAGTTGCTAATCAGGTTAGCTCAACTCAATTAAGTTTGGGGTTTTCCAGGGGACCACTTAACACTTTCTTTTCAATCTTCAATACTGCTGTTTTTCTTATTAAGATCAAAAGATGGGTTTTTTTTTTTTTTTCTCAAATTAAAATACATATATGGGGGAACCCACCTCACTTGCTTTAGGGTTTGAAATGAAGTGAAGGTGACTACAACTTTGATCGGGTCCATCTTCATAGCTTTGTGAGTTACCATTATTTTATTTCCTTTTAAGAAGCATAATATCAAGAGTAAAGTCATTGAAACTAGAATCTAATCCAACCTAATTAAAGTAAGTAAATCTCACACATTTTTCAAGAATTAAACAGTTTTTTTTTTTTAATTTAAATGAGTTACTTGTACAATTTTTTTTACAAGAAGATAGATAAAGGGGTTATTTTAGATATACCGTAATATTAGTTTTAGCTAGATTGGAAAAAAAAAAAAAGACTATTAAAGAAGGGTAATTTTACCCTTCCATTAATTTTATATTTTCTCTTTGATTTCATCGCATTGAAAATGAGGTGAAATTCAAGCCATCCCAAACACATTAATAATACTATTTTTGATATAATCAAATGAATTCAATCGATTTATCAATTTTAAAAATTTTATTGTTAGTCTATAAGATAATAGACCAAGAGTAAAATTTTCTCATTTTGACGAAAAAAACTTTCGAGTTTAAAATCTCTTAAATATTAACAATTTTATAGTTATAAAATTGAAATTACTTTTCTTATTAATATTAAAGTGGTGTTATCTTGCAATTATTCTTTATAGTCTTATATTCAAATTGAATCTCTTCACCTATAGTGTTTTTTGTTGAATACTTAACGTGACGTCAAAACCGAACTTCTATTTTGTAACTATTTTAAGATTTTTGTTAACTATTTCTTTTGAGATTATTATGTTTTGCGACTATTTTATAATTTTTATCTTCTACTTTTTTTTCAAGATTATCACGTGTAGGTTTTAATATTGTACGCGCATGATCAATAAATAAGGATTTGATTTAATACAACATGGATATAAGATAATAAATTTAGGTTTTTCATTTCTTTCCTTCCTTCCAATCAGAAGCAATAATGTAGTATTTTTTTTTTTGTTTCTAGTAGTAGTTTGAATTTTCCATCCAAAGCAATCATTTTCATTTAAATTTCAAAATTAATGTTTAAAAGTTTACCGATCAAAATGTTGATTAATTTATCTAATTCAAGCTTTATTGAATGAAAAACCTTTTTTTTTCTCTGCAAACTCTAAACCGTGCTGTGGCCATCACTTTGATTAATGAAAACTACAATTATTTGAAAATTAGACAAAAATTTAACATTAGATTTGGGCTATCTAAGATATATATGTTGTAAGGATTGCCTATGATATGGGAATTCTTAATCCCTCTATACAAATATTTTGTATTTACATTGTTCATTTGTTGAATGGTAAAAAAAAAAAAAAAAAAAATTATAGAAGATCTATTATAGTATAAAATAAATTTAATTTTACACGTTTTTATATTTCTTATATGTTTTATATTTTCTTAATCTGATAATTTCATTTTTATTCTATTTACATAAAATATACATACTAAATTTTAAATTAATCGAAATTATTTAATTACTTATTTGATAGAATAATATTTTAATCATTTATATAACAATAAGCTATTTTTGATCAAAATGACATAATTCATATTATTATTTATTTATATTTTTAATAATTTTAAAAAATTATATATTTTTATCTTAATTTTATTTGTAAAATTAAATAATTTATTAATTGAATAATAATTTTATAATAACATAATAAATTAATTTTTTTATTATTGCTACGAGCCGGAAGGATTGCATTGTCCTTACACAAGCAAATAAAATGCTAAAAATTATTAGAAAAGAAATTGCTGAGGTGTGACCTGTTTGTTAAAAGAGAAAGCAAAGGCAAGCTAGGTAAAAGTGTTAGTACCTAGAACATTTATAGGACAGGTGTCAGCCTCAAAACTACACAACTGGATTTATACTCATATGCCCAACCTTCCAAAGTGGTAGTTTTCTTTTCCATTGGGCCACCCCTTCTCAACTTTTTACAATCTAAATTTCAAATGTTAATTTCAGATTTGATGAATAATAATTAAAGAAAAAAATAATTAAATTAACTCAAAAAATATATAAATAGTACATAAAACGAAAACATTGTGTCTGCAGCCAACCATACCAAAGGGTGGACTTTAAATCAACACCATGCAATTTTAAGTGGGCCCTCTGTTCAATGTTTTCATTTGGTTATTGGGCCAGCAAGTTCTGTCCCCTGGAAAAAAAAAATTTAGTAATTTTTTTAATTAATTTATAAAAAAATTAATTTGGAAGAGATAAGATTGATTGATAAAATTAAAAATAAAATGATTATTAAAATTTTATAAAATAATAACATAAAAGATTATTTTATTTTATTTTTTTATCTACAGTGGTTGAAAGCCATCGCACTACATGAGCGTGATGACTTTCAAATGAAATCTTAATCATAATTATTTATTTTTGACGATTTACTATATAATGATGTAATTGCTAAAGTAGTATTTCCTTCCCATGTCTTTTTTTTAATTTTTTGTTATCTTATATTTTAATTGGACTTTTTATATAATTATTAATTAATTTTAAATTAAATACTTAATATATTATCAAATTACAAATTTTGTTTTCTGATTACGTGATATTCTTTTGTTTGTGCTTATACATAATTGAAGGCTCTTAAAATAATATTTTTCACACAGATTAAATTTTGAATTTTTATTATTTTAAATTTATTGGATCCTTTTATAGATTATTAATTAATTTTAAATTAAATACTTAATAATAATATGTGGATAATCAGAATATGTTTTTTTTCTTTATAAATTTCTTTTTTTAAAAGGTAGATTGAAGTTAATTACACTGGTCCAACCGTCAATGGTATCTACCTACTTTTATATTTTATGATTACACTTTTTTCTTTATGATATATTAATAAAATTAAAATCATGGGTAATATTCATTTATCAATTTCTCACAAAATGCTATAAAAATAAAAATAAATAAAATATATATAAGTATTTATTTCTTTTGAGTGATTAGATTACTAGACGCCTTAACACATTTTTAAAATAGATATTTAGCATTAAGTATATTATTAGCTAATACAAACCAAATAATTTGAACATAAAATCTTCATTTTATGTGGTTATAACAAAAATATATTAAGAAAAAAAAAATCTTTAATCATGTGCGGTGCCAGTGTAGAACCTACTTTTTCCTTGAAGGAAGTGGGCCACAAATACATTATATTGACATGACCAATGAGCATGGAGTTTCAATGTGGGTTTTCAAGCCAATGCTTGAGATGGGGCAGGAAAGTTGCCTTTGTTCTACTATTGGTGTAAAAAGCATCAGTCTAAACATTGGATCCACCATTCGGGTATATAATCCAAATTTATATTACATAAAATTATATTTATATTATGTAAAATATAAAAAATTTGTATTAAAATTTATATTAATATGTTATATATAATTTTTTTAATTTTTATTATATTAATATGTATTTTTATTAAATTTTAATTTATATTATTTTTTTATATTTTATTTAATTATTTTTATATCATGTTATTATTTAAACTATAAGACCTTTAAAATAAAATTCACATTTATTCTAATGTGTTTCTCCATCAAACATGTGCCAACGAGTGATGATCTCTGCACAATTGGCTTTAAACAAAGGTGAGGAAGAGGCAAATTGAGGGTTTATTCCAAGCCTGCCATGCACATTCTCACATGAAGAGAGAGGAAGGGTAGCAGAAATGCAAGAGGGTTAGGTCAACCAATTAGCATGCCTTTGGTAAAGAGTCAGAAGTTGAGGTAGGCAGAGGAAATGATGATATGAGTTAAGAAGCAAGGATTCAATTCAATTACCCAAATCTAAGGCCAATAGGCTCAAATCTTTTAGGGGATTAGACTCTATACCCTAGCTTGCCTCTTTGACTAAGAAGATAGAAGAGTTTTGCTTTCCTTCCCTTTTCTTTTTGGTTCAACCAGCCAAATCCAAATCCCAAATCACCACTTTAGGATTCCTTCCCACTACGGAGTACCTTTTAGCCCTTCTCATCCCCTAAAAGAGGGAGCACTCTAAAGTTATTCAAGTAAATATACTATCTTCCTCAAACCATTAATTAAACATTTTACCACTAATCTAATGTTAGTATTAGTGCCTGTAGGCTTTAGAAAAAGGGTTTCTAAAGTTATACAAACTCTTTTTCATAATTATGGTTTTGATTTAGCAGAAAATACTCTTCCAATGCCAAATTGATTAAGGAACTTAGCTCATCATGTGCTAAGTGGGTACAAGCCACATGTTGTAAATTTAATGGTTGCAACCCTCAATGTGGTGCTTAAAGTCCTGAGGAAGAAGTTGAAGAAAATAAATTTTTGACAACTGACATGTTTGCTGATCCTGACCAGGAGTGTGCAATCCACTAACTCAACCTCCTTGTTGAAAACAAAACCTTGTCACTCAAACCCATTCTTCTGCAGGTGCTGAAATACTCAAGGCAATAAAACATTCCACCAAATATTTTTAAGAAATGGAATGACTTGCTTTGTTTTGTTTGTGTGTGCCAGATTTAGACACGTAGCAGGAGAAGTTCTTCAGTGGACCAGCATCATTTATCATCATGTAATAGGTTGCTGCTCACCATGCAATTTAACTCAGCTGATGCTCATGTCACTTTTCAGCAAACCCCCACAATTATAGTCATTCCCAAGTCCAAAATCAAAGAGCAGTCAGTTAAAGTCATGTAGAAACAGTATATCTTAGCCCATTGATTTCATTGGACGCGCATTTCATTTATCTATAGATATGCTATCTGGATCTGGTCTTTGTCTTGAGCTGTTGTGTGACAAATGGCCTCCCATGAATGTTTTTTCATGGCAGATAATTTTCTTGAAGTGGCATCAATGACAAGCCAGGGGTTAGATACACAAGGGAAAAAGGAAATTTGTGCTAAAATGCAGGTTCAAGAAATAGTGGACTATTTATATTTCTTTTGGTTTAAGTTGCAGCTGAGGGACATTGTCCAAGATTTATGGTTTCGGCCAAGGTGCCATGGTCCAGTAAGTCATGAATTCGCAGCCGAAATTCCATCCAAAAACCAAAAGTGGGGCTCTTTGATCATTGAATGTAACAGAAAAAGCAGCAGTCTCGAATTTTTCGAGATTTTAAAAGATAGGGGGAAAAAAAAGGCAAACAAAAGAAATGGAAGAAAAGGCAGCACTACAGTGTTACTTTTCTTGGCTTAGGGCTAGGGGACTGCAGCAAAATTCTGCAGAATTTGAAGGCAAAGCTTTGGAGCCAATCAGAAACAATATGGGGTAGGCAAAGGCCTAAGGCTATAACCCCACATTATCATGAAAAGTGTTGAACAACAACTGAACATCCTATATCTAAAAGCATTGCGGCTTGGTGGCCTAGTGACATGGTTAGGGGAAGCTTAGGGCGGCCATTTTAGTTCAAAGCTGCAGGTAATCATGTTCTGTAAACAAACCAGAAAGAAAGTTGAAAAAGAAAAGAGATTCTGATTTTCAAAATTTGGTCTGCGCAGTACATCATCATATGGAAACAGAAATCCTTTTTGGATTTGAGCTCCATTTTGGCTGATAATAATGGTTTCTATTCTAAAGTCCTGTGTTTAATTTATAATAATATGATATGACAAAGCATTTAGTTATCTGGCACTTGGGTTTTAAATGCTTTTGCTAGGCTTAGATGTTAATGACATAAGAGTAGGATTCTCTGTAAAGAAGCATGGAAGAGTTTCGACTTTGGAGTTTGGAGTGACCACTGACTAGTGTTTCAGGAACAATGCCTGGTTGTCAGCTAATTTAGCTAACAAAATTGATCTTTTATGTTTGGAAAACAAGCACCCAACCCAACCATATGGTGAAACCCCATAAGCAGTTAAATACAAAAATAGGAGATAGAGCTGACCCATCCATATGGTGAAACCCTAAGCCATTAAATTCAAATAGAAGAAAAAGCTGAAGGAGAGCACGCCTGATGGGACTCGAACCCACAATTGTCTGATTAGAAGTCAGACGCCTTATCCATTAGGCCACAGGCGCTGATAATAATCTTTTTTTCAAATAGGCTCTATAATTTTAAATTGCAAAGAATTCAATTACTCTTCCACAGTGACGTTGATTTGAAAGTTGTTGACATATACTGACGTCATGATTGTGAAGGAATAGTGCAAAGAAAATCAATGCTATTAGGGTTGAAGTGGATGGGAAATAACATTAATGGTTGATCATTTACTAAGATATTGGCGTGCAGGATAATAAGGGAACACATAACAATGTAGGCAAGTTCAAAGGGCACGAGGTCAAAGGTTGAGAAACATGAGACAAGCAAGTCAAAAATTAATGAAGAGCGAGCATGGTCAGAGTATTTTTGCTGAGTTGGCAATTGATGAACTGTGAGATTGTTCTTAAAGTTGTTAACATTAGGACCATAATGAACTGCTACCCTTACCGTAGTTAGAAAACTGGATCATTGCTGTTAATTGCATGATAATCTTTTGGTTGAACAACTTATCCAATAAAAAAAAAACATTTGGGTAGAAATTGAACCTTAAATTATAACATTCAAAATATATACTCAGCCCTTTGCAATGTTTGGGGAGCCAGGTTGCAAAATGAATCTCAATTGAGAATTTAAATGCCATTTCGTTTCTAACCTTGATTTTGATGTTGTTCTTGTGTCTAATTTTACAGATTAAAACAGTGTAATATCTTTAGCTTGTTTGAACTTCTGTCTCACAGAACTTCCACTACAATAAATTTTATGGAGAAAGAAAAAAGGCTAAAACACATATTCCAGACTCCTATTTTCGTATATTTTTCTCTAATAATGTTATCTCCTTTTAAAGCACAGAGTAAGTGTGTAACCATTGTTTCATAATCATAGCTGAAAAGAGTTAAAATGCCAGTTTTCAGGGAAAAAAAAAGAACGGACGTGGCTTTATTTTTCAACATATGCAACAGTATGAAGGCAAAGAAAGAAAATTCTTTAGTTGCAACTTTGACATTAACAGATCAACACCTAAGAATTCTGTTTCTGAAAGAAGATTCACATGTTCAGAGACCTGGTGGAAGCAACGAATTTGCTCGTCAGTGGTTTGCGCTCTATCAGTCGTTCTACGGAAGTTTGATCTTTTATTGCCGTTTTAACTAGTAATGAGCATTGTGTTGAAGACGAACAGGATATTCCAGCCATATGTTCCATCAACCAATTCGGTCATTTGCCTCAACTGAGTCCATATTTGAGACTGAGTTGGTGCATCTTTTGAGTTCATCAGCATATCATGGTGCACAAGTCTTTTATTCTTTCTTGCGAAATGTTGGTGAAAGGGAAGACCCTGAAGTTTCCGTTGCGCAAACAGGTCAATGTCAACTCTGAAGTGCTCGTCATGAGCTACAATTATCGTGTGAAAGCATTAGTATGGACTATTAAGTAAAACAATTGCATGGAGACAAGTCAGAATGCAGTTTAAAGGAGGTGAATTCTTAAGCATGCTTCAACTACTTGTAATTTAAGGTCCATTATTAACAAAAGCTTTTTCACACTTCTAATTCTGGTATTCTAGTTGTTTCACACTTGCTTGTGAGAAGCAGAGCTATCCGTGATTATGTGTAAATACAACCTACGTTGTGCACAACCTGCTTTAAAATGGGGATGATAAGACATTGCAATATAGAATATACTACATTTGAAGTCAAACATGGTGAAGATGTGGCAGCCTTTAATGGTGACAATAGAAATTAGTTTTCACCTCTTCATGGCAATTAATTATATGGTTTAAAATGGACTGTGTAATTAGATAATAATGGCTTTGCTGCTTTTGCTCACCATGACATAAGGAGTAATAATCATCACGAAACCCAAACAAGAATCAAATATATACCTCACATGCATTTGTTCTGTCGTTGCAGTTCCACCATTTGCAAGGGATACAGTCAATGAATCTACACCTTCTGCAATAGTGATTCATGTCAATGCCTCCGAGGACTGCCACTAGACATCCAGCAAGCCTGCAAATGAAAGAAGCTCCTTCTATAAGACCTAATGCGTTGTGAAAAGTGAACAATAAAACCTTTCAGCTTGACATTTAGGTGAACAAAACTTACAGAATTATAAACAATAGAAGAGAAGCACCCGTCAGAACGGGCCTGTCCAGCTTCAGTTTCGGCCTCAGCTTGATGGAACTTTTGACACTACATTCAAAAAGCCCTGCTTTGTTTTTAGACATTTGCCTGACCTGAGGAGTGAACAAAAGCACAAATCCGACTAGAACTCCCGATATAAAGGCTCCAATATTTGCAAAATTGTCAATGTATGGTAGCAAACCAAGGAGGAAATTGATCATGAAAACTGTGAATAGCACTGCTAGAGCTGCACACTGCAGTCAATAAAAAGGAATCAGTGAACTACAAGAACAATCGGATATAGACATAACTCATAAATGAGTACAAGGAAAAGAGAGTTAAGCACCTTGCTTGAGTAGACTTTCCAGTTCCGAATAAGCCCAGAAAGCATAGCTCCAAGTAATCCAAACAAACCACCAGAGGAAGCAACCACAGGACTATTCCGAACAAAAAGTGAACATGCCAAGCTACCAAAAAATGCAGATAGTAGGTAGATTACTCCAATCCTCACTGTCATACAGAAATCAAAAACAATAAGTCTTAATCAATTATTAGTCAATCAAAATGTAGCATTTTATATTTCTATTCACTTAATCAATGCAAAGTAAGGGTTTTAATGAGAGAGCAGTGCTCATACAAGGTCCATAGTCTCTCTCCAGGTGGATTCCAACAAAGATCATACAGCTGATATTGATGGCAAAGTGTATAAGCCCAGCATGTAACCAGGGGCATACAAAGAGACGCCAAGCTTGGTGCTTCTGAGCCAAAAATGCCCTTCGAAGTGCCCCAACTTTATCTAGCCTGCAACAGTACAAGCATGATTTCAGCAAGAAAACTAGGGCAAGTAAACTTAATTATAGACAAAACCTCATTTCCTAAAACAGCAATTCAACAAAAATTGTTAGAAATGGCAGAGAAAAAGGTTGCAAAAGGCAAAAACTTTAGATGACAGTAATCTGCTTCAGAACAGAAGTTCAAGTTACAGATAAGACATGCAAACAAATCAAGATCATTCATCTGTTATCCATTAATTTTAATTTATCAAAAGAAAAAACATAGTAAGCGGTTATCAAATTAACTCTCCTAAAATAAAAAAGTGGGTTATCAGATCTCTTCAATGAAAAACGACTCAAAACAAACTAACTAAGAAAACCCAGAAAGTAACACTTGAAAAACCCATCAAGATTGAAAGAGCAACACGAGAATTGAAACACAAGAACTAAGAAAAAACGAAGGAAAAAGGAAGATAGAAGGTGAAATGAACAGACGTAGAAGCGGAGGGACCGAGCAGGGGATTCTCAGAGAGAGGTTGAAAGAAGGCACTGCCAAGCGGGAAATAGTTTAAGAGCGTGGTGGTCATAAAAGCCAGGAGATGGAGGACGACGAAGAGAGAGATGAGCCATGTGTCCGATGCCCTTTGACGGTAGCGTGACTTGAAGAATGGAAATTTCCCTTCTGGGTGATTCTTGTTTTCGGGGTTGTCGATTGAGGAGGAGGAAGGCGCTGGTTCTTGGCCTTGGGGCTTGATTTCGATCTGGGTGTGGAGCTTATTGGCTGGGGTTTCTTCTTCCATTGGAACAAAAGAGTGAATTTGGATGTTCTTGCGGTCACCTGCGAAAGCCAGGTACGATTCAACTTTTTTTGTTACATCGGTGGAGCGGGAATGAGATTTCAGAATTTTCTCTCTCTCTCTACGGTTACATTTGGCGGGAATTTTTGTTTGTGGCGCTTATTGCAAAATTCATTTGACAAATAAGATTAGATGCTAAAGTCAGCTAAAATGGATCCGTGGCGCAATGGTAGCGCGTCTGACTCCAGATCAGAAGGTTGCGTGTTCGATTCACGTCGGGTTCAATACCCGCCTTTTGGAATGCGAATTTCCTTTTTTAACGTGGCGAAGAGATTTCTTGGGCTGGAGAAAACTTTTTACATTTCGGTCTTCGAATACTAATTATAACAAACCAAATAAAGACCTAAGCCAACATGTAACAATAATGGAAGTACAGGTACTCATAGTACAATATGATTCATTATATAATCAATACATATTTATATTATTTATATAAAGAATTTGTTTTGTCATATATTATTTATATAAACATTTAGATATGTTTTGTGATGATTGGATCTGATGTTGCACTAAACGATAACGGGGTGATGCTTTCCACGTGTTGATGTTGTGCTAAACGACAATCAGGTGATGCTGATGCGATGTCTTCCACGTGCGTCGAATCTTCTGCAAAAACAACGAAGATCAGAGAGGTGCTGGGATTTTTCCCTGCACGCGCATTCCGATGATTAAGTTAGAAAGTTTTTTTGGAAGAGATTCTATGTATCAGAAAAAAGAGATGCAGTATCCAAGAGAGATCCCTCTTACCTTTTTTCATACCTGGTCTATTTATAGACATCTTCTAGGATCAAGTCAGGCTCCATGTTCTTCCCGGGTTTAAGGATACTTCAGGCCCGTAATTATTCGGGTCTGAAGCTCAGGCGCGTGTCTGGGCTACGACAGAGTCATTAGGTACTCTGTCGCGACTTGGAGTTGGACTATATGCGGGTGAGTTCGATATGCGACAGAGTTTCCGTGACCTCTGCCGCGATCTCTGCGGTAGAGCTCTATCGCAGTTCATGCGGTAGAGGTCTATCGCTACCTACTGTGTCGCGTAGAGACTCAACGACAGAGTCTCTATCGCTTAAAGACTCTGTCGCCTACCGAGCAACAGTGTCGGGTGGAAACTCTATCGCCATTCCAGTGACTGTGTTGCCACTGCTCTAACAGCCACGTGGCTTATATTTGTATTTGACATGTGACCGTCTCTGGTTGGTTGATCCTTGTACACGTGAACTTTGATGATAGGACCACTATCAATTGCTCCCCACTCTTTGGTAGGAATATTTTCTGCGAAAGAGGATCCTTAATTCACTGTTCGTGGGCAGGTGCGGATCCCCGTGCGCGTGTCGACGCAGCCGCGCCTCTATATATATGAGCTCCCCGTTGTCACAGTATCCACTGAGTTCTCTCGCATAAGACCACTCTACCGCGCATTCTCTCAATACTCTGTCGCAACTCTTCCGCATCTTGTCACCACTCTGCCGCTACTCTGTCGCGGATTACTGATACTCTTCTGCATCTCTGTCGCATAAAACGTCACTGTGCCGCAAGTCTGTCGCATGGACGAAAACTCTGTCACCCTGTGCTGTTTGCCGTTCTTCTGTCGTAAAACATTCTAACACTATAGTTCACTGTCTTCCTGCTTTCCTGTTAGGTAAACTCTGTCGCCAATAGTTTTTTCTCCGTGATTTTTCTCGAACTTTCAAAAATGGTCGGTCATGGTGTGGGGAAGCATATAGAGCTAGGAGTCAAGTCGACTTTAAAGGCAGCCGACATTCAAGACCTTATGTCTAGGTTTCCTTTGCCCGAGGGATACTCCTATAGGCTTCCAAACCCTCAAGAAAGCGACATACGTCGTGTGTCTGACGGGATAGTTATTTTCAGGGCATCCTTAGAGTTAGGACTTCGTTTTCCATTATCTGACTTTGGGGTTTCTTTCCTTAGGACGCATAGGATTGCCCCCGGACAACTGCATCCTCATGCATGGACAGTTAATAGGGTTTACCGTGCATTGCCGCCTAAGGGGCGTTTCTCCGTCTCTTCCCCTTCTTGATGCCTTTTTTAGGTTTCGAGGTAGCCCCGGCTTAGTTCCTTATTCACTTCAGCGGGTGTATAAGCCTGAATTTGAAAACAGGTTATTCGAGAAACCCGCTAATAAGCTTCACGGTTTTGAATCGGAGTGGCTTATTGTGGAGACGCCTGGGGGCCTAGATTACCCCACTCGTTGGGAGACTAGGCGTGAAATCTCCAAGGGCCCCCAGATTTCTACACTTAGGGAACAGTTATCCCTGGACGTCAATAGGTTACTGGTTGATAGTCCCATTAGTCTTGACAGTCTTTTATCAAATGAGAATTTGATATCTGCTGGCTGGGGTGTGGGTCCCGTCCCTATTGTTGGCCCTTCTGTTCCTTCCTCGAATCCTTCATCCTCAATTCCCCCTGAGTTGAACCCTGAACCTTTAAGGCCACAAGAAGATATAGGGAGTATATAGAATCTAGTTTTGACAGTGAGCCTTTAGTTGATCTGAATGACTGGGGAGGATTTGGTTCAACTTTCATGGTTCTTCCCGATGATGATATGATAAACATAGAGTCCCTTCAGGAGCATTTTGATTCTCCTGATGGTAACTTTTTATGCTTTTTTATTGTTTGCTGGTTTTGACCATGTTTTTGACCACTTACTTGTTCTCTTTCTTTTTTGTAGAAATGAGCCATTTTCGACGATCTTTGGCACGCCAAGGCTCGGAGGGCGGTCCGTCTAGTGATCTCACTAGAAAGAGGCCTCGTGTAGCTGATGATGTTCCTAGTGAGGCACTGGTTCCGCCTCAATTGCCTCGGGCTCGGACCTCACCTGTTCGCAGACAAGTGATGCCTCCTCCTCCTCCGGAACAAAGAGATCCCTCTCGGGATAGAGGGAGAGTTCCTTCCTCATCACGGGGGGCTTCTGGTTCATCTGGACGGTCTCATTCTGAAGAGCGTGCCGAATGCAATATAATTCCATCCCAACGAAAGAACCGGAGGCACTTGTACATCGAGCCGTCTATGGGGACTAGGCCAATTCTCCAGAGGATAGGTCCTATTGATGAGAGATCCTACCTTGTAGACGGTGGTTTCATCATGATGGGGGCTGAGTTTTGGGTTTACCCGGGAGTTCGCGACAACGATACCTTAGACTCTCCCGGGGTGACATCTCGGCTGAGTTGGGCCACTATTCTCCCGAGGGACGAAACTAGAATATTTAGGAATTATCCAGAGGGAGAAGACTTGGCCGATATGGAAGCGCTGAGGGTAATTTTCATTTTCTTTTTCGTTTAATTTCTTTTTGCTATACTTTGAGTTTGACCTTTTGCGTTGCTTTTCAGCTTGCTCAGAGGACCGCGGCCAACAACGCTCAACACAGAGCCTATGAGGAGCGAGCTGACAAGGAAATCCGAGATTTGAAGGACAAAGTCATGGAGTTGTCAAATACCGTTAACAACTTATCCGGGCTTCCAAACGTGGTACGAAACTTAGAAAGTCAGCTCTCGAAGGCTCGCCAAGATTTGAATCAGGCCAAGGGGGATCTTACTGTTGAGCTGGCTAGGTCTAACAAATTCCATGAAGATCTTCAATAGGCCCATGCCGAACTGGACCGCATGCAGTCCAAATATGGGTCCTTAATTGATCGTAATCAGGAGCTCGAGCAATATGTCGTCGAGCTAGAAAGTCGGGCTACTCCTTCTCAGACTCAAGTGGAGATTGATAGCATCAGGGCGGAAGTCGTGAAGGAGTACCGCCTTTCTAGGGATTGCTTGAGGCGAAAGGAGGATTCTTCGAATCCATATGTAAAATATGGATTTTACCTCGCTAGATCTTGGTTGGAGAAGCATATGGAAGGCGAAGAATTCCCTGAGCTCCAATATACACATGAGGCGATGCTGTTCGAGGCCCCTGATTGGACTAAGTACGAACCGAGGGCTGAACCTCCTGATGAGCTTTTTAAGAGGACTGCTCAGGATGATCTTGCAAACCTTACCGGTCCTTGAGAGCCTGTGAACCTGGACGATGCTCCCGAACCTATTGGCACTCTAGACGACTTGGATGGGGAGGATGTTCAGCAGTCTTTAGAGAGTGAGGGTCCGTCGGCGGTTGATCCCCAGCCTCCTCCTGCAGATTGAATTGTTTTTTGTTTTTCTTTTCGAACATTCTATCGTTTTGTTGTGATTTTTTTTTTGAATATTTTGTTGTTTTGCTTTTGTTGGATGTACTTGTGAAGATGTACTTGTAAAGATTTTCTTGAATGAAATAGAATCAAAATTTTATTCATGCTTCGTATCGCATTGCTCTTCTATTTATCATTTATCATCATTTATCGCATTGCTCTTCTATTTATCATTTATCATCATTCGTCTATTTATTTGTTTTGTTTATTCATGTATGCTCCCCAATTCTTGATAGAAAGATATATTTTCGGAAAGAATTTTACATACCTTTCTGAGGCCTGACTGTCACGACGCAGCTCATCTCCAGTTCTTACGGCCTTTATGTTTCCATTGCCTAGCTATAGTAACGCAATTACTCTTCAGGCTCTTACAACTCCTCTGATCTTTTACGCCTGGCCACAGTGACGCATTGCGTCTCAGGCTCTTACGGCTCGTCTGATCTTTTACGCCTGGCCACAGTGACGCTATTGCGCCTTAGGCTCTTACGGCTCCTCTGATCTTTTACACCTGGCCACAGTGACGCATTGCGTCTCAGGCTCTTACGGCTCGTCTGATCTTTTACGCTTGGCCACAGTGACGCTATTGCGCCTCAAGCTCTTACGGCTCGTCTGATTATACGCCTGGCCACAGTGACGCATTGCGCCTCAGGCTCTTACGGCTCGTCTGATTATACGCCTGGCCACAGTGACGCATTATGCCTCAGGCTCTTACGGCTCGTCTGATTATACGCCTGGCCACAGTGACTCTATTGCGCCTTAGGCTCTTACGGCTCGTCTGATTATACGTCTGGCCACAGTGACGCTATTGCGCCTCAGGCTCTTACGGCTCGTCTGATTATACGCCTGGCCACAGTGACGCATTGCGCCTCAGGCTCTTACGGCTCGTCTGATTATACGCCTGGCCACAGTGACGCTATTGCACCTCAGGCTCTTACGGCTCGTCTGATTATACGCCTGGCCACAGTGACGCTATTGCGCCTCAGGCTCTTACGGCTCGTCTGATTATACGCCTGGCCACAGTGACGCTATTGCGCCTCAGGCTCTTACGGCTCGTCTGATTATACGCCTGGCCACAGTGACGCTATTGCGCCTCAGGCTCTTACGGCTCGTCTGATTATACGCCTGGCCACAGTGACGCTATTGCGACTCAGGCTCTTACGGCTCGTCTGTATCCTGTCACAAGATTTAGATATATAAAAGCTGGAGATATGATAAAAAGACAATCTGCATAATGATTGGATAGTGATATCTTGTGACAGTGTAAGCAAATGACAATATTATGAGAATATAACGTTTAAGAAAGAAAACATAATAATTAGTTCAAATACAATTTTAAGTGATTTGAATTCCATGTTTTCACTATTTTCTTTCCTTGAAGAGTTTCAAGGATGCAGGTGCTGGGCCCGATCTTTTGTTTGATTCTGAATGGACCTTCCCAATTGGCTCTGAATTTTTCGTCTTCTTTCAATACATTCGTGATATGTGACTTCCTGAGCACCAAATCTCCCTCGGACATTGGTCTATCTCTCACCCGGCTGTTATAGTAGTTGGCCACCCTCTGATGATAGGATGCCAATCGAATAGCCGCGGCCTCTCTATACTCATCAAGCAGATCTAGGCTTTCCCTTAGTCCTTGTGAATTCTCTTCTTCCACTAGAGGCACCATCCTGGGTGACAGTGCTCCGATTTTCACGGAGATCAATGCTTTAGTGTCGTATACAAGGCTAAACGGGGTTTCTCCAGTTGATACCCGACTAGTGGTACGATATGCCCATAAGACACTAGGCAATTTGTCTACCCATGCCCCCTTAGTTTTGTCTAATCTGGTCTTCAGCCCATGAAGAATAGTTCGATTACTGTCTTCGGCCTGTCCATTGGCTTGAGGATATGACACAGAAGAAATCCTTAGCCGGATGTCGAGGCGCTTACAAAATTCCCGGAAGGCATCACAATCAAATTGCTTTCCATGGTCAGCATTTAAGATATGTGGGATTTCGAACCGATAGATAATGTCTTTCCACACCATCGCTTCCACTTTTTTCTCCGTGATTGTAGCTAAAGGCTCCGCTTCAATCCACTTTGTAAAGTAGTCGGTGGCAACTAACAAGAACTTTCTTTGACCCGTGGCTAATGGGAAAGGACCTATAATGTCCAACCCCCATTGTGCGAAAGGAATTGGTTGTACCGTACTCTGGTTTACCACCAATTGAGAGTCATTATGTGCTACCAAGTGGTGAACCTGCAGCTTTTCTGCTAGCCTCATCCCGGCTACCAAAGCGTCATACTTCGCTATGTTGTTCGAACTGGGGAACCCAAACCGTAAAGAGTACTCTAGGGATTTCCCTTCTGACGATACCAAGACTACACCTACTCCACTTTCATTTGCACTTGACGCTCCGTCGACATACAGTAACCATGGTTGAGTTTCCCTTCCACCGCTGTCGCTCGGGCTAGTGCATTCTACTATAAAGTCTGCCAAAGCTTGACCTTTGATGGCCTGCCTGGGTTGAAACGTGACATCATATCCTCCAAGTTCCACTGCCCATTTCACCAGTCTCCCTGAGTGTTCAAGCTTCTGAAGGATTTGTCTTAATGGTTGATCCGTCAAGACAGTGATGGGGTGTGCCTGAAAATAAGGGCGCAACTTACGCGAGGCCATCACAAGGGCCAATGCTAGCTTTTCAGCCAGTGGATAACGGGTCTCCGGGTCCAACAGTACCTTGCTCATATAGTAGATGGGGCGGTACACTATGTCATCCTTCTTCAGTAGCACCGCACTGACGGCGAAATCACCGACTCCCAAGTACATATATAATTGTTCCCCTTCCAAAGGTCTTGTCAATAAAGGTAACTGCTTCAAATACTCTTTGAGGTCCTCAAAAGCTTTTTGACAATCACTCCTCCATTCGAAATTCTTTCCTCCCCGCAGAGTTTTGAAGAATGGCAAGCTCTTTTCTGCGGACTTTGACAAAAAGCGATTCAGAGCTGCTATTCTGCCTGTCAACCTTTGGACATCTCTCACGGTGGTTGGGGGTTTCATGTCGATAATTGCCTGTACCTTTTCAGGATTTACCTCGATACCCCTGTCAGTGATCATGAAACCTAAGAACTTCCCTGATCTCACCCCGAATGAGCATTTACCGGGATTTAGCTTCATATTGAATCTTCTCAGCACCTCGAATACCCTGGACATCTGATGAGCGTGAGACTCTCCTGCTCGGCTCTTGATAATCATATCGTCTACATAGGCTTCCATGGTATTTCTCAGAAGATCTTTGAACACTTTGTTCACCATCTGCTGATATGTGGCTCCAGCATTCTTTAAGCCGAACGACATTATCCGATAGCAGTATGTTCCATCGTCGGTTATAAAAGAAGTCCTCTCTTCGTCTTCCGGGTGGAGCATAATTTGGTGATATCCGGAGAAGGCGTCTAAAAAACTGAGGAGTTCATATCCGAACGTTTCATCCACAAGCCTATCTATCCGGGGTAATGAGTATGAATCTTTAGGGCAGGCTTTATTCAAATCAGTGAAATCTACACACATTCGCCACTTTCCATTGGATTTCTTCACCATTACCACGTTGGCAAGCCACTCGGGGTAGTAGACCTCCCTAATGAACCCGGCTTCTAAGAGCTTATTAATTTCATCAGTGATTGCCTTCTATCTTTCCGGGGCAAAGCTCCTCTTCTTCTGCTTGACAAGTTTGTGTCCGGGTGAGACATTAAGCTCATGACAAATCACTTCAGGATTAATTCCGGGCATGTCGGCCTGGGTCCAAGCGAAGACATCCGAGTTCCTCCTCAGGCATTCAACTATCTCCTTCCTTACTTGTTCATTGAGCTGAGTCTCGATGAATGCCTTCTTCTATTCATCCCCTCTGATTAGCTCAATGGCTTCCATTTCCTCTACAGGCTGAGGCTTGGACGGGTCATCTATGCACAAAGTCTCCTTTCTCTGCACTCCTTTGCTAGCGGTAGAAGCAATATAACAAGTATGAGCCCTCCTTTGATCTCCTCGTACCTGCCCAACTCCGTTGGGAGTAGGGAACTTCATTAACAGATAACAAGAGGATATCACCGCCCTCATATCATTCAGTACAGGCCTTCCTAGGATCATGTTGTAAGCAGCTGAGGTTGACCTTACCACCATGAACAATACCTGTCGGGTCACATCCTTCGGGTTTTCTCCTAGAGTCACAGGCAACTCTATGAACCCGGCCACCTTCACCCTTTCACCCATAAATCCATACAGTGGTGTCATAACGGGTCTTAATCTATCTTCGGATATGTTCATTTTCTCGAAACAATTCCAATAGATTAGGTTTACCGAACTTCCATTATCGACTAGGATTCTGCTCATCGGATGTTTCGCGACCACTGCAGATATTACCATGGGATCATCATGGGGCACGACAATGTCACCCCTATCTGTCGGAGTGAACACAATAGGTTCTTCATTGACTTTCTCTTCCATCACAACATGAACCTGATACGCTCGCCTCGCGTAACTCTTACGGGAAGCGGAGGAGTTTCCTGCCATCGATTCCCCTCCTGCGATAACATTTATTGCTGGGGCGGTAGGTTCGTTATCTGGCTGATTACCCCTGGGGATAGGCCTAAATGCTTCATTCCGTGGCCTATTTCTTCCGTTATCATTATTTGGCACATTCCGCGGATGGTCATTCCTTCGATCGCGCGGAGGATAGTGGGGCCTTTCACTTCTCCACAGGAAGCGGTTGATTTTCCCTTCTCTGGCTAGTCTCTCTAGCTGATCCATCAGGTCTCTGCATCTTTCCGTGGGGTGACCGTGAGCAGCATGAATTCGCAGTAGGCGTCAGAGTTTCGCCCTACATCTCCAATCTTCTTTTTGGAGAATTCCAACAATCTCGTCCCCTCAATAGCTGCTAGTATCGCGGTACGAGGCTCATTCAGTCTGGTATAACCTTCATACCTGAGCCTAGGGGCCTTGTCTAATCTAACGGGTCTTGGAGAGCTCCTCTCAGATACATTTCTCTCTCTCTTTTTTTCTTCTCCTGTCTCCCGGGGCTGTACCATCTTCATTACTTCTTCTTGAGCCACATATTTATTGGCTTTAGCAAACAGGTCGGAAAGTGTCACCGGCTGATCGAGGGAGAGGGATTCTTGCAACTTCTCGGACCTCGTCCCTTGCAGCATTGCAGCCATGGCTACCCCTACTGGTAGATCTTCCACCTCCAAGGTTGCATCTCGAAAACGGTCTACGTAGATTTTCAAGGATTCTTTATTTCCTTGCTTAAGAGCGATTAGATAAGTAGCGTCCTTCTTCCTTTGGCTATTGATCATGAAGACTCTCAAAAATTCATTTCGCAATTGGTCGAAGGACGAGATGGAACCTTCGCTCAACCCATTAAACCACTTTAGCGCGTGTCCGGACAGTGTAAGTGAAAAGGCTCTGCACATGATTTCATCTTCCCACCCATGTAACAACATGAGGGACTCATAGCTTTGTATGTGATCGTATAGGTCTGCTTTGCCTGTGTAAGTGGCCATAGAAGGCATCTTGAACTTTTTCGACAAGGGTTTATTCATGATCTCTGGACTGAATGGAATTCTCTTTCTTTGACTATCATCCGGAGACACCAGTTTCCTCTTTTCCAAAATTTTTTCGACAACTTTCTCTACATTTTTTGACCCTCGAGTCGAGTATGCTCCCCTTCCTTCGGGACTAGAAGAGTCCGAGTGGTAAGCACTCCTTCCAGCACCTCCTATTTCGGGATTTGATCTTGTACCCTCGAAATAGTCTCGGGGGTCAGGACCCTTCCGTCTTCGTCGCTCCCAGACCTGTGATCTTCGGATTCATGCTCCAACTCCTCTGGAGAAATACTGCGCCATGTGGGAGAACTCTGCCGCCTAAATGCCACGGGGGAACTCTGTCGCCTGTGATCTGCGGGCGAGCTCTGCCGCCTATGTGCTGCGGGTGAGCTCTCCCGCCTGCGATCTGCGGGCGAGCTCTGCCGCCTAAGATCCGCGGGTGAGCTCTGCTGCCTATGTGCTGCGGGTGAGCTCTCCCGCCTGCGATCTGCGGGGGAGCTCTGCCGCCTAAGATCCGCGGGTGAGCTCCCCGCCTATGTGCCGCGGGGGAACTTTGTCGCCTGTGATCTGCGGGCGAGCTCTGCCGCCTATGTGCTGCGGGTGAGCTCTCCCGCCTGTAATCTGCGAGGGAGCTCTGTCGCCTAAGATCCGCGGGTGAGCTCTGCCGCCTATGTGTCGTGGGAAAACTTTACCGCCTATGATCTGCGGGAGAGCTCTGCCACCTAAGATCCGCGGGTGAGCTCTGCCGCCTAATATCCGTGGGTGAGCCCTGCCGCATGCACTCTGCGGGAGAACTCCGCCGCCTGTGCTCCGCGGGAGAGCTCTGTTCAGTCAGGTCTGCGGCAGTATTCACTTTCCGTAACCCCGCCATAGGGCGATTCCTTTGAAACGCGGTAGAGTTTACTCTCAAAGTCGTTGCAGGGTTATCCTCCAGATTCGCGGCAAAGTTCAGAATCAGTCCAGTGGCAGTATTCTGCGCCCCTTCAACTTGTCCAGTATTCGCCATGGTGGAGGGTTGACCTCTCTCGTAGGTCTGCCTCAGGGTGTTCTCCCCCACCATCTGCTGCACTTTTGAGGGTAAGCTAAACTGCGGGAGAGCGTTTTTGAAGAAGTTCACCATAGCCTTCAATGTTGTCGTCGTCTCCTCATTCTGACGCTTCAGAGCTTCAAATTCCTCCATCGAAATCGAGGCCACTCTGCCACCCTTTTCATTTTGCCTTTGTCCTTGCTCTGATCTGACAGGGGGACTCACAGAATTCTCTCCCCCTGCATACTCTGCTGTAGAACGTGTCCTCACCATTTTAATAGGGAATCTGACTTTTTGTTCTGATTCCCACAGACGGCGCCAATTGATGTTGCACTAAACGACAACGGGGTGATGCTTTCCACGTGTTGATGTTGCGCTAAACGACAACCAGATGATGCTGATGCGATGTCTTCCACGTGCGTCGAATCTTCTGCAAAAACAACGAAGATCAGAGAGGTGCAAGGATTTTTCACTGCACGCGCACTCCGATGATTAAGTTAGAAAGTTCTTTTGGAAAAGATTCTATGTATCAGAAAAAGGAGATGCAGTATCCAAGAGAGATCCCTCTTACCTTTTTCCATACCTGGTCTATTTATAGACATCTTCTAGGATCAAGTCGGGCTCCATGTTCTTCCCGGGTTTAAGGATACTTCAGGCACGTAATTATTCGGGTCTGAAGCCCAGGCGCGTGTCTGGGCTGCGACAGAGTCATTAGGTACTCTGTCGCGACTTGGAGTTGGACTATATGCGGGTGAGTTTGATATGCGGCAGAGTTTTCGTGACCTCTGCCACAATCTCTGCGGTAGAACTCTATCGCAGTTCATGCGGTAGAGCTCTGTCGCGATCCATGCGGTAGAGGTCTATCGCTACCTACTGTGTCGCGTAGAGACTCAACGACAGAGTCTCTTTCGCTTAGAGACTGTGAAATCCGAATTTTTTTAAAGGGATTTAAATCTTTGGACGAAAAATGCGAAATTTAAATGAGAAAAGATAGTGAGTCCGAGAAGAAAAATCGGTCTAAATTAATCCTGAACGTGTAGAAGGGTAAAATTGGTCAAAATATCCTAATTTCGGTGTAAATTCGATGAAGAAATTCATTAAAAATATGAATTTAGAAAATCTTGATCGATAAAGAAGAAATTATGGAATTCCGAGTCCAATTGGTCAAGATACGGAGATATTACGAATTTTTGTAATTTTCGCCTAGGACATTATCCCGAAAATATGCGAAAAATACACCGAAATGGTTAAAATAAATTAAATTAATTAATTAATAAAATATAACATAATTTTTGAGATATTTTGTGTAATTTATTATATTTTATTTGATTAAAATAAAATATAATAAAATAAAATATAATAATAATAATAATAATTAATAATAATAAAATAATAAAAAAAAGTAAAAAAAAAAAAGAAAAGAGAAAAACAGAATTATCGCGAAATCGCGACTGAAACAGAGGGAAACGAGAAGCAGAGGCAGCAAGCGAGTCGAGCTCCCATCTGCTCACCGGCGAGGGCCCCGGCGGACGCACCAGGCGGGAGGAGACCCAACCGACGCCGACCCTCGATGAAAACTGGCGAGGAAAACGCTGGCAACCGAGAGGGAGAAAGAGATCGAGAGAGAAAGAGAGAAAAGAGAGGAGAGAGAGAGATCGGCGACCGATGAGGGGAGGAGCGACCCACCACCGGCCAGAGGGGACCCCTGCGACGCCGATCCCGACGCAGATCGGCCTGAAACGCCGCCAAACGGCGACGATCGGAAGAAAAAAAATTGGGTGCTGTCGTCGGAGGAGAGAAGAGGCCGGACCGGCCACTTTCCGGCGAGCTTTGGCGAAACCGACCCCAGATCCATGCATCGGACTACCCCGCGAACAAGCTGGAGGCGGAAGCCAGCGGAGAACCGACCGAAAAAGCCCCGAACGGCGAGGGAAAAGTTGAACCGAAACTGAACCGGACTGAACCGGACCGGTCTGAACCGGACCGTACCGGTTCAGCCAAAAAAGAGAGGGAAAAAGGAGAAAAAGGAAAGAAAAAGAGAAAAAGGAAAAAAGGAAAAAAGGAAAAAAATTTTGGGGATACACCGAACTTCGGGTAAGTCGGTAAGAGGTCAATGTGACCGATTTAATTTTTGAAAAATTTATTTAAATTATATTTGATCGAAAATTCACCCGAAATTAAATATATATAATTATTATGCAGTTCGACGATAGATCACGTACGTGAGCCCGATCGAACTTTGAATTTCGCACTATCGCAAAATCTCGGGTAAGTAAAGCTCATTTACGACAATCTATATAATTATTGCGCATTAAAAGTTTATTTTACGAGTTACGGATTAAATTGGGCATTTAGTGGATTAAATCAAGATTTTTAATTAAATTGTCGTAAATGATATACGGCTATTCAAAGAGTTTAGAAAAGACCCAATAAGTACTAATGGGCCCAGTGAGCCCAATAAGCCTTAATGAAAGAATTAATAAGTGGAAACGGGCTTAAAACGGATTAAGACCCATTAAGGTGTAATTTGGCCCAATAAGAGAGAAATTGGTCCAATTAGCTAAATCGACCATAATAAATATGAGGAAAATATTTGTTGAATTAAATACGATTTAAAACGAGGTTTACATTGATAAAACCGAGCAAAAAGAGTAAAATCGATTAAAAGTTAACTTTTGATCAAAGCTTCGATATAATCACATATTTGGATATATTGAAATGAATTTAAGCCATATGTGATAAATTGAACTTGTTTTGCAGCAGCTCGGTCTATCGACACGTTTTACGAGGTAAATTCGAGCATCGAGGAAAGTGCTCTACATCAGTCGCTAAGAGGTAAGGGATATAATTTAGAGTAGCGTTAGTACTCCTTTATCCTTACCAGCTGTTTATGTATGAGAATTGGACGAAATGGATTTTCAACTGTATTCAAACCGAAACCAAAACCATTTCTCGAGTTTTCAGCATGTTTTATATATATGAGATACATTTTTACAGCATACATGTTTATAAAAGTGATTTTTCACTTCTGAAATGAAAGCATAGTGTTTTCATATGAGATTACGGGTTAAAGTCCCGATATGTTTTACGAAACCATATTTTCATGATACGGGTTAAAGTCCCGAGATAACTTTTAAGCTATATTTTCACAGTACGGGTATTAGTCCCAAGAAATAGCTATTATAACTATGCTTTCCATATTTACACGGGCTAGAGTCCCGCAATGATTTATGAAAACTATGTTTTTTATGAGAAACGGGCTAGAGTCCCGTAATGATTTATGAAAAATGGGTTAGAGTCCCGTAACGATTTTAATACACGGGTATGAGGCCCGAAATGATTTTGATAAATTGGGTAAGAGGCCCAAAATGATTTTTGTGGGGTAAAAAGGCATGATATGAAGAAAGTCAAAGGATCTGGGGTCGATCTCGTATGGAGACGATCGAGGATCTACCTAGCCGACGGTCAGAGAACGGGCAGGCTCTGACTTGATATGAGAAACGTGCGTATAGACCACACTTGGTGATGCACGTGAGTTCGTGCTTATAGTCCCCATTTAGTGGTGCACAAGAGATAGGGCAGCGTACGACCCTGATCCAGTCCTACGGCTCCCTGTACTATGGCCATGAGTACCCATGATTTAATCCTACGAGACCAGATATATGATGTCCTTCGGGACTAGTATATGAGACGATTGCCTGACCCTACACGATGAATTGACGGAATGATATATATATGTTTTCGCACATTTCATGCTACATGTTTTATGATTTTATTGAGCACATATTTTTGTGATGATATTTTAAAGGTAGCTATGAGTATGTTTTACGAAATGTGCATATGACAGTACGATTTCATTTTCAAAGTGATAAGCATGTTATGATATGCATGATTAAGTTTTGAGATGCTTTTTACTTGTTTACACGACGTAATATGCATACTATATATGAGTTTTACCAAAAAGATGCATAATGTGTAAACTTATGATTTAAGCATATTTTTACTGCTTTTATGAAATGTAAGCATCTCTACTCCAGTACATATTTATGCTGATTTGTAAAACCATGAGTTTTATCATGTTTTGAGTATTTAAAACTATTTTAAATGTTTCTCTTACTGAGTCTGAAAAACTCACCCCTCTCCTCTCCATCTCCCAGATTATCTATAGCGAGTCTACTGCACATACGAGACTGTGGTCGTTGACAAGGTAGTCTGACCTTTCATCGGATACTTTTGTAACCTTGAGGTACAGTCTTACTTATATTCCAGACATGTGATACATAATAGACACTATTGTATATAATAGTCGGGATGTAATAGTTGTAAATGATTCTATATATACAGAATGTATATAATGTAATGAGGTCCTGGAAGATGAAAAAGATTTTAAATTTAGACATGGACAGGAAAACAACATAGTTAATGGATAAAAAGTTTAAATTAGTCCAATTTTTTCACGCTTCCGGGGCGTGACAGAGACTCTGTCGCCTACCGAGCGACAGTGTCGGGTGGAAACTCTATCGCCATTCCAGTGACCGTGTCGCCAATGCTCTAACAGCCACGTGGCTTATATTTGTGTTTGACACGTGGCGATCTCTGGTTGGTTGATCATTGTACACGTGGATTTTGATAATAGGACCACTATCAGGATCAAAGTTAATTATTTAAAAATATAATTTTAATAATCTTTTATCCTACAATTAAAAATATATTCTTGACATATTTTATACTTAAAAATTAGGAAAGTTTTAGATTTTTAATTAATAAATTATCATAAAAATACAAAAAATGTCTACTATTAGTAACATGATGGGAATATGAAAAACAATAAATTCTTTTTTATTTATATAACATAATCACTTAATCTTATTGATATGCATAATATTTTTTATTTATTTTACATATATATATTATTTGTAATTAAATTTAAAATTATTTACCGTATCATATTATTTTGTTTGAGATTGGCTTCAAGGGTAAATCTGGAGTAAATTACACCCTATAATTTGGGTTTTATAATAAATTAATTCTTAATCCTTAAAACATAACAAATTGATCTTTAACCTTATATTATTGAAATGTATAAATCTTTTCGTCACTTAAATCGGTATTATTAATGTAAAATATCAGTTGGATTACAAGTGGACCACACTTGTATCCACTCAACTCTATTAAACTGTTGACTTGGTATTTGAAAAAAAAAAAAAAACTAAACAAAAACATAAATAAAAAATAAAATACCAATTTAGAAAGGTTGGTTAACTCTTGTGGATAGTAAAGAGAAATGCCAATAAGCTGTGCGTTTTGATGGTCATTATATAAGTTAACAAAATTTGGTTCACAAATACCTTTTTCCAAAAAAGAAAAATTTAATTCCCAAAAGCCCTATGTTGTTCTTTCTATTTTTGCAAAAAAACGGTTGTTGAGATCCCTTTGGCCTTCGTTGATACTCAATCGAAGAAACGTTTTTAAATAAAAGGTTAAATCATTGCCACTAGCGAAGTGATTTGCCGACAAGTAAGGACAAAAAAAAGAAAAGAAAAAGAAATTAATAAAAGTAAAAAAATAGGATAAATAGAATAAAGATAAAGTTCAAGATGAATAAAAAAAGCACTTTTATTTCTTATTAAATAAATAAGAAAAAATTAATAAATAAAGGAAGTATAAATTAGAATTAAAAAGCCAGAGGAAAATAAATAAAGTTTAAGATTTGTAGTTACAAAAAAAAATTTGAAGAGAGAGAAACTAAAATAAGAAGCAAATTGAATAATGGATATTATAATTTTTAAAATAAAAGATATACTAACATTTGCAAAATTAAAAAAAAAATCAAAATAAAAGAATTATTTTTTATCTTAAAGAATAATTGCAAATGTTTTTTTTTTAGTCAAACCTTAAAAAAAAAAAAACAAAAGAAAGCGGGTGAGGTACATAAGATGCCAACTAAGTGTGTATATATATATATATATATATATTTTTTTTTTTTCATGTGTAAATAAATTGACAATTAATGTCTGAAATAACGCTTTCAATGATAAAATGAATATTTCGATATGATAATATGATGTTAAGGATGAATTTGTTACATTTTAAAATTTAAAGACCAATTTGTTATAAAGCCTAAACTATAAGAATTACAAATATAATTTATTTGAAACCCTAAAATAAAAAGAAGATGTCAAAAAAGGACGAAGGTGACTCTGATGCTCAAATCAGTAAGTGAATGAGAGAGATGAAAGCAAGAAACAAGGCTTAGCAAACTAGAAGAATGGATGAGAAAATTGTGACTTCTCCTCCTTTTGGGAGAGATAAATTGTCTTTTGTACTAGGGTTGACCTAACAAGACCAACTTGAATAACATGGTTTCATAAGCCATGTTCGTTGTATGTAGCAATTCAGAATTGGTCGACTTGTCTTCCAAGTCATTCGATTAAGTTAACGTCCTAACTTGGCGTGATGTGGTTGCTTTGGTAGCTTGTGATGGCTCATTTTACAAGGTAATCCCTCAACGCATGCTAGAGATGATCAATTTTAATGAGGCAAGTTAGTGTTGGATACATTGAGGATATTGCAGGTCAAGTTCAGGTGAAGTGATGTCGTCTTGGCTATTGTTTTATTTGAATTGAAAGATTAAAATGTCCTTAAGTCTCACAACACCCTTATCACTTATAATACTTGATACTCAAATTTCAAAAATAAAACTTTAATTTATTATATATATTTCGATCTAATAACTATAAATTATGAATAAAAAGTACTTGAATTTTAAAATTTCTACTTTAATTTTAAGTTTTGTCGTAAGCATGTTTGGTTTAGTTTGTTAATTTTATTATGAATTTATTCAATTATAAATTAAATTTGTTGATTGATTTATATATTTAATTTAACTTATTAAATTTTTATATAAGTATAATAATTAATCATAATTATTTTTTTCTTTCAAAAAAACTAATTATAATTTTTTATTTTACCAACAATTTCGTAAAAAAATAAAAAAATTCAAGCACCATGCAATTAACAACTTATTTTTAAGAAAAATAATAATATTTTTATTAGGTATAGGATGATTATTGTATTTACAGATAAATTTGGTTCGCAGATAATTGAACTGTTAAATGGGGATCGAATTTAAAAATGACAAAGTAGCAAAAAAAGCCTTAATGTGAAACTTCAAACAATTGCAATAATGAAAAAGCCCATGGCCCAAAGGCTATATGAGAAATCATTTTGCCCATTAGGTCACTTAGTTCAAATGTTTGCTCTTTTAAGAAAACAATTGGGCAATGCGACCTCACATCCCCCTTTTTTTTCTTTTTCTTTTTCATTTCATGAGGGTGTGTTACGACTCCAATTTAAAATTTTATTTGTAAAACTCTTTTTGACTTGAATTTAAATGTAAATATTAACTTTTTTTTTTTCGATTAGAACATTTACAAATTAATTTATGCATACATCAATATTAATATTTTTTAAATAATCTTAAAGACGCATCTCTGCATTGACTTATTGCATTCCAAAAAATTAATTTTGTAAGTATTAATCTCAATATTTGAATTTTAAATTTAACTTAAAAGATAAAACTTGTTTACTAATAAATCCAATTTTTGAGGTTGAAAATATTGGTTGTTGATGCTTTGTTATTATATCTTTAGATAAACTTTAAAAAATGAAAAATCTTTGAAGAATTTTTTTTAATGGGATTTTTTTGACCCTTAAATAAATTTTATTTCATTACTTGCATTACTAAAAATTAATCATCTAATTTAGTGAATTGTTCCTATTTGAGTGATAAAAAACAATTCAAATTGAACTCCAAATTTTTAATTTAATAAAATTTAACTTCGGTCCAAATTTAATCATCACACTTCAGAAAAAATGCTAAAATAAAGTACTGAATTCTATATAGAGTTTATATATGATTATATATACTGTTATGAAATTATATATAAAGACATTTTGATAATTAATTATATATTGTTATCAAATTACATAATGACATATTGTTAATTAATAAATTTAATAATGTTTTATTTTTAAAATATTTAATTTTAAAATTTATAAATTAACGAAATAATATATTATATAAAATATAAAAAGTTAAATATATTAGAGTAATTATCTTATACATTATCAATAAAATTTTTTAACTCTACAAATGAAATTAAAATAATGATACATATCTTTAAATATATTAAATAAATAAAAAATAAATAAAATAAAATATATATTATCATCTTTTAAATTATTTTTAAAATAAAAAAAATTATTTATGGATTAAAAAATATTAATTTAATATATTACCCAATATACTATTGCACCTTTTCCCACCTTTTTCAACGAGAAAGGCAGTTACCGACGAAGTTGTTGTCCTTGCAATTTTCTTTACTTAGGAATTGGACACATAAATTAAAGCCGCTAAAACTGATTAAATTTACATAAAAGTGACAGCTGTCCATTGTGAGAGTAATAACTTTTCATTAAAAACCCTTAAAATTTCTGCCCACTTCCCGGGACAATTACAAATAAAGCCTGCTATCAGTCTATCATTTTTTAGGGCATTTCATTCATAATTCTTTTTTTTTTTTTCACTTTGGTCACTAAATTTTAAATTATTTTATTTTCATCTTAAACTAAAAAAGAAGAAGAGAAAACTATCAAATGAAAAAAATATATTTGATATAATTTTTTAAATACACGTGAAATAAAAAATAAAAAGAAATAATTTTTCTTATATTACATATTTTTATTATCATTATTATTTTATTTTGATTTTTAAGTAATTTTACCGATTGAATTGATGTTATTTAATTTTAAGTCATGACTTCAATTATAACTTTTAATAATAACACGTATGTATATATATATATATATATATATATATATATATAAAATTAAAATTAAATATAAAAATTCAATTTAAATTAATTTTTTATTATTGTAATTGAAATTGATAAAACTTTTAACATTAATAAATAATTAAATATTTTTAGCTAAATTAAAATTTAATTTATATTTACATGTATAAAACATAAAAATTTATAATAAAATTGAAATAGGTATGAAACTAAATTAATTTTATCCTAATACAAATGATTTTTTTAAATATTTATTTTTTTCATATTATAATATTAATCCCCGAAAAGAAAAAGAAAAATTCGGGGGAAAAGAATTAGGTGCGGGAGAGGTTAGCTGCGTTCTCAACCATCCTCCGACGATTACCAATCATCTTATTAGCGGGAGCAGTCGAGCAGACGGCTATTAAATTTAAAAACCCTTTCCACTTTTATCTTTTCTTTTCATTTTTTTTTTTAATTTTTATTTACAGAACGTGGGTTCGTTCAATCTCTATGATGCATCTATTTATAGACACACCCTATCGCTAAAGTTTACTCAATTACATGCTCTGCACTAGCCTTCTTTACACCTCTACTTCCTCATTTTTTTCTTCCTTTTAAGGTAAATAACTCAATATCTCTCCCAAAATATTTCCCTTTTTTTATATTAATTTAAAATTGAGATTTTGGTTAATTTTAATTCAGTTTAAGGTTTTCTTTTGCATTTTGTTAATGAATTTTTTGTTCTCAATTTTTTTTTTAGGGGAACTGAAATGGATTCCGCAGCTCTTCTCGGGGATATCGACTCGTTTTTTGACTCAGCTCCTCCACTCAAAGATTCCGCCGTAATCACCGACAACTTGAATCGATTCATTGAATTAAATTCTCCATCATCAGGTAGAAAACCTAGTAACTGATCAACTATGCATACGCATTTCTATGCCGTATTCATATATACGTGTACTTATATATATATATATATATATATCCCTTGTAATAGGAGAGGGAAAAGGGAGGAGGGTTGTGTGCGTGACATCTGGTGGAACTACTGTTCCTCTAGAGCAGCGGTGTGTTCGATACATTGACAATTTTAGTTCAGGGAATAGAGGAGCGGCTTCCACAGAGTAAGCAATTTAAAGGAATTTTGGATAAGTTGATACGTTTAATTGAAGGTGATTTTTTCAAGTGATTGGAACTTTTTTGCAGGTATTTTATAAAGGCTGGTTACGCAGTTATATTTTTATTTCGAAGGTCAATATCGTGTTTGTTGATTTTTATTTTTTTTAATATTAGTTGGTTATGTTTGTTTTGGACTTTAGTGGAAAGTTTTATTGGTTCTTGACTTGTTTGTCTGCAGGGGAACTTGCCAGCCATATTGCAGATCTCTTCCCGAGGATCCTTTGCTGGAATGTTTTGAGTTTGCTGATGATTTTGATATTCAAGGTTTGAGAGATTGTCTTTACCATGTTTGATATTTGGCTACATTGGCTTAGGACTTAGGATAGGCTCTTCCATATCATATATATGGCATATATATGGTTATTAAATATTTTAATCAAAGATTTTTTTTTTTTTTTAGGGTGGGGAGGGGTGTTGTTAATCATAGTTAATAGAATTGGAGTTCTTT
The DNA here is from genome assembly GCA_033439115.1 of Firmiana major. Taxonomy (NCBI): domain Eukaryota; kingdom Viridiplantae; phylum Streptophyta; class Magnoliopsida; order Malvales; family Malvaceae; genus Firmiana; species Firmiana major. The sequence continues at coordinate 46,419,561 of CM065909.1, forward strand.
ATTTCATGCCAGTTTTTCTATGTGTTAAGACATTGATCTGTCAACTTTTATGTGAAATATATGGTATAAATTGTTGGTGTTTCCTACTGAGGTTATTGGGTTATGTCTAATATTTCAGTGCGGCAATCACATTCTGAAGCAGTGAAGGGGGCCATTAGGAATCATCATGCTGTATGGGCTGTTATTATGCCTAATTCATTTTTCTAATTTTCATCTTTGACCGTAGTGTAGCTTTTGGCTCTTTTAGTTCATGATTGCAAGTCTAATCAGCAAAACATTTAGCCCCTTTGCACTTTGTTGCAGGCAGTAGCAGGTGGTCTCCTTTTGAAACTACCCTTTACAACCATCTTTGAGTATCTTCAGGTTGGCTTCACTAAGCTTTGATATGATTCCTTGAGGTTCATAGTTGTGACTCATTGCCAATGTAACAATTTACCCTTTATTGGTTTAACTTCTGGAAACTCATAATGTGTCTTTTTGTGGTGAAGCATCTATTGCATGGTTAAGTATGTTTATAACTTTGGCCTGTGTTATATGCCTTTTCATGGGTGTTCTACAATTTTTGTTAAAACAGCTTTAACTCAATGATCTACCATCATTGCTTTTGGAGAAAGAACATAGCAATAAGCTTTGGCAGAAAAGGGCCATAGTCTCTATATTAATCAATATATGACTTGGAGAGAGATCTTCTGAAGTAAATTTTAGGAGAAAATGCGAGGCAGTGTACTTTTTCCATATTTGGTAATTACGGCCATTAGATAATAGCTTTTTCTTTGTACTTTTTGTGAGTACACTTAAAGTATCATAAATTCATCCTGTACAGAAACCATCTCTTATACCCTGAATGGTTTTTCTTGCAAGCGCAGATGTTAAGGATCATTGCATTATCAATGCGAAACCTTGGGCCTCATGCAATATTTTATCTTGCTGCTGCTGTCTCAGACTTTTATGTTCCATGGAAGAGCATGGTAATGTTTCAATATAATGAAATCATCTTCCTTTTGTGTACTGAAATATTTAATCTTCTATCCATCCCTTTATTGTTTAGCAAAAATACTGATTAATTGCATAGGTAGAGCACAAGATTCAGTCAGCATCTGGCCCTTTGGACATGCGACTTATGCAAGTGCCAAAGATGCTCTCAGTGCTAAGGACGGAATGGACTCCCAAGGCTTTCTGCATATCCTTCAAGGTCAGACATGGTGGTGCACCTTATTTTTTTGCTTTGGAAGTTAGGACTGATTGAAAGTGGTTGTTGAAATGAGTGTTCTTTAGTATCTGTCCCGTACTGTGAGTGGATTGCCAATGGACTCTGATCTATCCGGTTTTTGTTCAACAGCTTGAGACGGATTCAAAGATTCTCCTAGAGAAGGCCAGTATGGCCCTTAAAAAGTACAATATGCATTCAGTTGTAGCCAATGAACTGTTGACCCGAAAAGAGGAGGTCACAGTTGTCACTAGTAATGGGAATATTTCAGTTCAGCGTGATAAGACTCGGCCTGGTTCTGATGTGGAGGATCCCCTGGTTGAACTCCTTGTGGACAGACACTCAACTTACATCAAAGATTTTAGCTCATGATCTTTAACCAAACAGGAGATGCTTGATATAGACACCACAGCTTTCATAATCGCTTTTACCGAAGTTCATTCTTTTAAAGGTCTCTATCCGATAATGCAGTTTTTCTTTACTGTTACAAAATCTGTAACAAATTGTTTTCCTTCAATGTTACAATGTCTGTAACAAGTTGTTTTCCTTCATCATTTGTAACTAATTGATCTAAGCCTCGGTAAGTACTCAAATAAAAAGGATTGCAGATCCTGTAATCTAGGAACCGATAAACTGAGCACCATCAGTATGGCTAAACTAGACCTAGCTGAAGCTTCTGTTTCTTTTCCATCTTTAAGGAAAATGGAATAATGAATGTTACTGGGAAGTTTCCCGTGTCAAATTCTAATTGCTCATTTTCTTTCTTCCCTTTTTATTTTATTTTTTATATTTTTTTGAGTGCCACTTTTAAGGACGCTGAACATGACATTTTGGCTTTAACAGAATACTGCAAATATGGCTGATATCGGATGGGATTGAATTGATCTAATACAACTTAACCGGGTTTTTAATGTTGTAATATGAATTTGTAGTTCATATTCAATTTAAATAAAAAAAATTATCTGATTTGATCCTTATTTTAATCAAATTGAATTAATTTAATTTAATAATATCATGATTCGAATTTGAATTAGATTTTTTTATTATTCCAACAAAATCAATCCAAAACTCTGGTTAGAGTTGATTTTTCAATTCTCTCAATTTTTTAACTGTAAATATGCATTTGTACCAGACGAACACCAAAGATCCGGCCTGCACCATTTGTTAAACTGGCCTACCTGTATACAATTGTAGCATGGCAGCCGCAAGCTAATTTTCCAAGTCTATGGTCCCTAACCTAATGCACACGCCCTAGTTTTTAGCACACCAAGCAGCAGGCCTACAATATGATCATTACAGGTTAAGTTTAGCATGAATTTACGTCTACTCTCAATCTATTTGCTGCATTCTAGCACTCCTGTGTGAAAATGCAGATGTTCACCTGTATTCATTTGCTTGATCTGTTTAGGCACTGTGTGCACCAGCACATGCAGTCGCAGACATCCAAGAGAACGCGCGCACACATACAAACACAAGTGGAGAGAAAGGAAACTTTCAATAGATTATCAATTTTCTTTATTAATCTAGTAACAATTTTATATACAGTTTCTCCTTTTCCTTTCATTTAAGCGCAAATATATGTATATCGGGATCCAACACCAGCAACATAGAGAGTTAAGCGCTGGTCCACATCTACAACATTTTCTACTGAGATTCATCTACCGTATCAAGTTCAAGGCCTTCTGCCAGCTAAAAGCTGATTTATAACCTTTTTCTTTTCCTCCTCTGCTTTCTTCGCATCTAATCCCTTTTCTTTAGCACAAGGGTATGCTGCTTAAGAGTGTTGCTGAAGTGTTCCATTGATGCCTTCTTTTCATTTGCTAAGATTTTTCTCTCTTCTTCAGGGTCTATCTAAAATCCATCCAAATACAAATTCTGAAACACGTAGCAACTATATTGGAAAGACTCACAAGCTGTTTGATTGAAATATAAAATAATGATATGAACTCAAATTGCGTGTAGGGTAATGAAGAATAGTAACAGCAACGGTCCTAAGGATTTTGAGATGCCACCCAGAATTAATTTCAAGCTCAGGACATAGGCCTTTCCAAGTTCGTCAAATTCTAAATTGGGAATCTATTTCTTCAATGCTAAACCATGTGTACTTAAATTGGATTCCAATGCCTTCACAGGGTATAATTACCATAAATAGGATGGTAAACCAGGCAAGTGGAAACTCTAGAATATTTTTAGAGAGTACCACTAGTACATTTACACTATTAGAGAAATTTAAAAAATAATTAGGTACCTTAGTATGAGAAAGACGGCGGACACGAAGGTTCAACTCAAGTTGCTGCTGCTCAGCCCAAGCTGCAACAGCCACATCTCCCCGCTGATCCCAAGCTTTTCGCTTTTTTATAAGCCACTCCATCCGCGCTTGAGATGCCTGAAAGAATGAAGAAATTGAGGAAATGCCATCATTAAGAGTCTAGCTATTGAGGCATAAAATAAGGACAGAATTCCAAAATGTGATAAGGCACAAATTTTAAGAACAACTGGAATATCACCATAATTAACAATTTAAATAAGACATGACCTCTAACATAACTTCTGTATTTTTAATTTGACAAGTCATATTTTTTTATTTAACTAAGAAATAATACAAGAAAAAAAAATGAATGAAAGCACTTATCTAGGTTTTTGGCAACAATGGTCTGTCTGCAGGTTGCAAAGTTAAAGAAATTTAAAAACTTAAGTCAATAACCCATGTATTTAAAATGTAAAACAGCAAGATTATAAAATTTTAAATTATGAAATGAATTTGAATTGATGATATTAGATCTTTCACTGAATAGCTTGCATATACAATGTCAAGTTTGATTATTCTTTGAACTCTTAAAATGATCACAAAGTTCATAGTGTTATAAACCAATTTAAAAATAAAATAAAATAAATATGATCACAGCTCAACTAGAAAATGCAAAACATCTAAAATTCTAAATAGACCCAAGTTCCATAAAATTGCATATCTTACCTTCATCGGATTGACTGGGTTATCCATATCATATTGCCTTCGTCTCTCCACATCTATGAGCAATTCATAAGCAGCTTGAATCTTAATGAATCTTGCTTCAGCAGTTTCACCTTCTTCAAGAGCTCCTTTACCATCATAGACTTCAAAATTGAAAATAGATCAGTTAGTAAAAAACTAGCAAATGCCAAATTTTTTAAGAAATTGGTGAAGTGGCAATATATTTCCAGTGAACTAGATAAAAACATCTTTATAGCATCCAAAAGGAGTAATGAACCGGTTAAACTTAACACTGACATTTACACTCTCCTCTCAACAGTCTCAATATGCTGGGTTCTTATTTAATGCAGTCACAAGCGTTACACATGGAAAACATCCTCCCATGAGAGATACCCCAAACAATTCCTAAGAATGAAATCTTCCATTACCGCATAACCATTAACCACCTTGCAGTCCAACATATCATTTACTGCTACTACACAAAGAGCCACTAGATTGATGGGCAAATGCTTAAAAACACTTGACCAAGTTCACTTATGAAACTTAAAACATTTTGAAATCAATATAAAAAAACGCATACCATCAGGATGATAGAATTTGGCCAAGCGTCTGTACGCAATCTTTATCCGTTCTTCATCGGCATCCCTTTCTAACTCTGTTATTTAGAAATCAAAATTCCAATATAATTTATCAATTAGCAAACCAACAAAAAAAATGTTAAAATCTTTTCTGCAATATAACGGAAGTAACAAAGGAATGGAGCTTTTCCCTTCAAGCCAACACGCATGATAAGGGTATAATTACCAAGAATTTCATAGGGAGATTATTGATCGGTCCAATTCGATATCCTAACGACAGTTCTCCTTTGATTGACCCGAAACCAGGGTTCCTTCCTACTCAAATCTCTGGAAAAATCGAACCAAGGAGAGAACGAAGATGGTCTAAAATTAGGGTTTCGAAAGGAAACCCAAATTCTTGATCGAGCTTGATGGAAGTGGTGGTAGCTACTACAACACATCAACGAACAAAAAACCGTGTGCGGTCTACAAATTGTCCTCATTTTCTCTTTTTTTTTTTTTTTTGGTGGGGGGGGGGGGGGGGGAAGAGAGAGAGAGAGAGAGAGAGAGAGAAAGAGAGGAGGGAGGGGTAATTATGAGCTTGAATTATTAAAATTAAATAAAGAAAACGAGAAAAATATTTCAAGAAAATTGAAAATTTTTAGGGTTCTTTTGGGGTGAAAATTGGGGATTTTGCATGGGCTGAGTTGGAAAGCGAAAAAATGAAAGAAGACGTGAAGGTCGTGGAGAGGCTCAAATAACGAACGTTTGAATCAGAATGAATCCTAGGGGTTTTTTTTTTTTTTTTTAATTCATTTTTTTTCTTTTCTCTACCTAAGAATTCTATTCATTTTCATTTTCATTTTCATTTTTCATAAAAAATATAAATATTTTGACTTCCTTATTTCTTCCTTTTACCGGGAAATTTGTAGTTGGCTGGCTTCAATAGGTTTATATTAGGTTAGATATACGAGCATATTAGAATCAAATTGTTTTTTATCGAAAAATTAATAATTATTTCAATTTAATTTATTTATTTTAAAATTTAATTTGAAGTATTTAAATAATAAATTTAATCAAATTTAAATATTTTAATGTTTGATTAAATCAATTTATAAATTTAATCAATTTTTTAAATATATATTTTAATATTTAATTATTAAATTATTATTTATTATTTTTACAATATTTGATTAAAAATTATAAATTGAGTTTATCAAATAAATTTTGAATGCCTTAAATATTCTATTAACTTAATTTGAAATATATTTTGAATGAGTTAAATATTCTATTAACCCTAAACCCTTAATAAACCCTAATAAAACCAACACCTTTTGCTTTTGCTTGAGTCTTTCTTTGGCAACCAGTCATTGGCAGATATTATTATAAAGATAATGACACCTGTCAATAAAATCTTCAAAAATTATAGGTAAAATTATAATAATAACAGAAATTTTTTATTTATTTATTTTTTTAATATTCTTAAAAGATACATGTTTATTTTTTAATTATTTTTTTTTTACTTTTTCTTTTTTTTTTTTCTCTTAGATAAGTGTAATCAAATTTTGAATTTTTTATTGTACTAAGCAAATTACCATAAAAACTATTATTTTGTCTACTTCACTATATACTTTTCAATTCCATTTGCTCTACAATTAGCCCTTTTTTTAGCTCATTTTATATGATGTTTGAACCAAATTTTCAACTCCTCTTATGCTAATTAATAGGTATTTTTTCCAAAAAAAAAAAAAAACTATTTCTCTTCATTGCTGTGCTGATGGTATTTTCTTGTCCCCCTAACTTCAATAACCCAGAAAATGGCAAAAATAAGGTCGTCACAAGCTGGTTCTGTCTTCCAAACAATATAGTACTATACAACACCAGTAAATCAACTTCAATGACCTAAAATTCTTCTTGATACACAACATAAGGATTCATATTTACAGGTTTTATGCTCAAGAAGTTTTCTTTGATAACATTATAAGCAGATATTTATTGAAGTTCATACAACAACGACCTCCAAAAATCCATTTGCTTACCAGTTGAGTGCCAAATTTCTGGTGACTACATCCTACATATATTGCTGGCTCTCCAAGTTCTATCTTCAGAGACTAGGCAGGTTCACGCGGACGGGCAGCCCAGAGTGAACTGAGTGCACGCAGACGATGAAAGTATTCCCCTAAGGCAAGTAAACCTCGAGCTGCTTGACGGGTTGTTAGGATTCGAATCATCTGTTGCAATGTCTGTTGGCGAAGATGATCAGCCTGTTGGGAAGAGCACATGCAAAACCAAGTAAACAGGTGTAAATTTTAGGGTAATATACTCGAAGATTATTCAACATTCTAGATGTGGACTCAGGTTTCAAAAGTTAAAATGGTTAATTAGCATTCAGTTGAGCGCATACTGGGTGCCTAACAACTGCTATAAGACTGCGAGGATGGATGAACTCCACATTGAAAATAGATGTTGATAAAGCCTGAGGCAGTGCTCGAGCGAGCAATGATTGTGGAAGAACTGAGCTTGTCATTTAAGACTCTGAAATTTAAAGCTTTTATATTTGGGATGGAATCTTAAACTTACAGCTTAGTAAAGATCTAAAAAAAGTTTTCACTAAGCAAATTTATATGAAACAAAGAACCCCCCACTCTCCCTCCTCCCTCCAAGTTGTGAAAGCATCAATGACATCAGCATCCTCAGATTCTAGAGCAGAGCTTGATATAAACAGCAATTCCCAAAAACTAAACCTGCATTATTGTTTTTATTATTTCATGTAGACCTAAGAAATTTGTTCAGTGGGCAGAATCATTTCCCCTCTTGGAGCAATCAGGAAGTCATGCAAGCAATTTGCTACAAGCAAATCTCTGTCTCAAAAAAAAAGATAATAAAGAGCCAGGACCTTTTCTTCCCCAACCCCCACTGCTCTTAAACTTTAAAATAAAGAAATTACACACAATTGATGAAAAGAAATGAATAGGTTCAGAGGACTTCATAACAACTTGATGTAATGCTGTCCAATCAAAAAAGGTTTTTTTTTTTTTAATAAATGAAAGGAAGTAGACCTGTGAACGTTCCAGTTAAGAAAGCAGAGGCTATGAATGATATAAAAAGGATCAAAGCTAGGGAAAAGAATGAGTGGATGAGAATTTCTACTGACGACCCAAGAAAGTAGAGGCTATGAATGATATAAAAAGGATCAAAGCTAGGGAAAAGAATGAGGGGATGAGAATTTCTACTGACGACCAAACGTGAATTTATATATTAATTCATATAACCTACCCTAGTATTGAGATAAAGGTTATGATGATGATGATGAATAAATAAAGGAGCAACAAATTAGACAATGAAAAAGTAGTGATACCTGGTTTACAAATCCCTCAAGGGCTTCTAATTTATCTATTGCAGCAGCCATCTGAGCTCTGTAGTTTCCCGAACTCAAATCAACTGCTACACTCTGTGACAGATTCTGCTGGAGTTTATCTATTCCTTGGGAAAGAGCATCTTCAGCTTGCTGAGAAGATTGTCGAAGGTTACAGACCTCCAAATGTTGTTGATCAGTCAATGGTTCAATCTGTGGCGTGACAACCTGTACAAACAGAAATCACTATTTCATAATTCATGAGTAGAAAAGTTTTTTAAATATTGATGCATCAGCCCTACAATAGTTAATTATCATAAGTTATTGACCTCAGTAGGCAGCTCATATATGGCAGTGGCACTTCCAGGAACAGACAAAAGGGTCTCAAGATGATAAAGTAAAGCTTATCTATAATAACCTTTTTTTTAAAGTTTAAAGACCATGCAAAAGAAATTAATGACTTGAAATATCTGAATAAAATTTCACATAGTTAAGGATATACATACTTATCACCACTTGACTCTTTACTCTTACTAATGCAATAGGTACCAGGTGAAGCAGCAATTTATCTCGAGTGGCCAAATAAAATGCACCAGTTTCTGCAACCAATTCTCACAATTTAATTAGGATTGGTCATTCTGCTCGGAAGAAAATATTTCCTAGATGGACAGATCTCCATGATTCTACTCTCCAGTCTGCAGTCTAGATGATTTATGAGAGAATTTGGGATGAATTACTCATTGCAGGGAAAGGCCAGAAAGAAAATTGAGTTGCATCTCTCTTTACACACTGTTGGTATTGCCTAACCTTATCCAGCTGCCAGGACAATTAGTCATATGACAATGCAATAGTGGACCTGCTAAATAATACTCGACAATGAAGCATGCTCAACAATATTCAGCAATAGAGGGACAATTAGCATAAGTACTACCAATAACAAATTGGCAGTATTTCAAAAAAAAAAAAAAAGAAGTTATATGAGATTGAGCATTACATTTAAAAGCTCTGATGGTCGGAATCCTCCAATCCAGTGGAAAAAACGCTCAGCTGAAGTTCTCCAAATGCCTGAGATCAAATAAAAGACATCTGCCTTCGCAGCATCTGCTTTCATGCGGAACAGATTGCAATAGTGGTTCAAGCCACTTTCTACCAGTATATGTAGCTCTATATCGGTAATGTGTGCCTGGAGCGCACCTCTAAGTTCACAAATCTGTTTATTTTGTTCTTCAACCCAGTGTCCATATTCCATCTCAAATGCAGTAATCCCTGCAAAATTCACATGAAACTATTCTAGAGAAGAAACCAAGATGTGGCACTTTATATTCACATGAGAAAAATGTGATATTGCTGGATAAACCAGTACTCATAATTGGCTACTGGTTGATTTTGCAAAAGGTAAAATATTTCTAGTTTCTTGAAAGCTATATCAAATAAATCTTCCATAAAAATCATGAAAACACATTCACAGACGTCTTTTGCATTGTAAGACCTTGAATATCAATTTCTAGTGAAAAAGAACACTATGCAAATGACATGTTTAATAGAAATGGGCTCCTATTATAGTCCTATTCACAAGTCCTATCTTTCCATAAGATTCTGAGAAATTCTGATTAGAATATAGAAAACATACAGAGATAGAATTTGTTCAAATAATCTAACTGAATGAATGCTAATCCCTCTTCCAAGTGTCTAAAAGATCCATATCTAAGGGCCAAAGGTGGGAAAGAGTAAAGAGAAACATAATTAAAAGAAAAAGAGGCTACTTTTTAGCAGTAGGGAAGGGATCAATTAAACTGGAATTTGGGTAGAGAAAGGAAAAGCATCCGTTATGCAGCAGCAGATACCATTTATCATTTACTAGAATTATAAAATTTTGAAGAGCAAAATGTAGTAATGATATTAATATTGCGCCTCTCCATTAACTGATGAAACATTAGCAAAGACTCGTAAATTAATACAATTTAGTTTGAGATTATATACAGATTGCTCATCTGCATTTCAATCATGCAACATCATTATGGGGAATGTTAGAATACCAATAGAATGAAAAGTATCCAAAATTTATTTCAAAACTCATAGTAGGAGTCTTAGATAGCATTATTTTTACAAACTAATAACTTCCATACAAGACATCAGTGAACGAAACCACTAAACTATAAAAATCACCAACATATCCTACAAAGCACTGACAAGATGAGAAAATCTTGCTCATTACAGAACAAATATATTGCAGTCAATAAGATGCCGGGAAGCTAAATATTCTGTGAGCCAATTAGGTCACAAACCTGAGTTTACAGTTCCAGATAGTCCAAAATAACCAGTATCAGATGCACTGCTTATGTATATACCCTGCATGAAGGCATTGCATAATTAATTACGTATGCCACATCTAGAAACCTGATTAACAATTTATGAAGAACAAAAAAAGAAACCTGATTACAGAGATATGTTTTTTTCTTGGAAAATAAAGAAATGCATTGTTGATTAAAGGTGAAAACATACTGGGAGAAAGGGGGAGAGAGAAAGAATTTTCACTTCACCTGCTGCCTAGCTCTTTCTAGCTCTTGCTCCAACTGAGCTAGTTTTAATCGACTTGATTCTAATTGTTGAACATAGGCCTATAAAATTAAATCATAAGTACTTATATATGACCAAAATGAAATAACTACCATAAGCAAATATTTTATGTGGAATGCATTTCCTGTCTACCTTTTTCCGCAGACGACTTTTACGAGCAGCTTCTCGATTTTGTGCCAGACGTCTCTGTATCTGCACATATTATGTGTCTTTAAATAAATAAAAAAATTGAAACAAGTAGGAGACCCAGACGTACTAATAGATTTAGAATGTAAAACAGCTTTTACATGGCCGCAAAACAGGGACTACATGGTTGTTCGAAACTCAATATGAAAAGCATTTTCTACTTAATAATAACAGACTCAAATAATTTTTTACGACATTCCTTTTAAAAAAAATAATAATAACAATAATTCGCTATTTAACTGCGGGACAGAATTTATTGTATATACGCATTGCATAAAAAATACATGCTCATGTCTGAACTTAAAATTATAATACTTTGAAGCATATCAAAAGCACAAATACTCACGAGTAGTACATATGAAATAAAGGCTAGTCATGGATAAATAGTGGATAAAAAGCTAACATTTGTGAAATGTTCTTGAGGGGAGGATCTGGTATTGGGGGGAGAGAGAGAGAGAGAGAGAGAGAGCAGATGCTGCTAACTCATCACCTTATCAGTGGGCTTGTTTGTTTCCTGATCACTTCTCGAAGGTTCAACTTGCTCACAAGATATATATTCAGCCTATGATTTAAATCAGAACAATTTAGTTATAGCCTGCAACTGGAGAAAAAGCTTAAGCAACCAAGCAAGAAATAAAACTGAATGCAACTTCACCTTGTTATCTAGCCTAACATCCACCTGTACAATTGTGGATGATCCAGTATTTGGACTATTGTCACCATTGAAGGTGTCTCCCCACCTGCTTATCTGGTGGAATTGATCATATATCGCCATCCTTCTCGACAGTTCAGTTGATGGAGAGCTCATACTCTATCAAGAAACTGGACCAAAGAACCAAAAACAGACAAACAGCAGATTGATTGATTAATTGATAGTCTTTAGCACCAGAAGAATGTATAACAAAAATTACATGAGACTTGTCCTCTAAAGTAGAAACCAAATCTTGGGTCAAGGACACAGAATCAGAGATTTCAACAATGATCATACTGTTTCCTTACCTCTGTCTATAGATAAATCTCCATGGCTCACACAAATGCCTGAAAAAGAATATTCAACAAAAATCACCTCAATATTAGCAAAAGTGGGGCAAAAGTCCCAAGAATTACCAAGCATGGTAGGATTAGCAGAAGCAATATGACAAACCGACTAAGGAACAGGAAAGTAAGAGGTATGTGGAAGTGAGCATAATATATATATATATATATTTTCTGGAACAGAAAAGGAACTTAATCAATTGAGTTATGTTAAGAGCTCCCTCCCTTCCTAGTACTCATTACAATTAAGGCTGTGTCTGATCAAGGTTTCAGGTTTTCTCCAAAGGCAAAACAGTGACCAAATATAAGAAATTCCTATCACTTACAAAAGAATATCTGTAACTGGACATCACACAGCTGTAAACATAGCAAAGTTATGAAAAAGATGTTCCTACTTCCCTTCTGAACCTCAAAATAAAGAAAGACTGTTCAACATTTTCAAGCCATGACAATTCCCTTTACATGAAAATTTGAATATGAGAAAAACTGCAGATCAACAATATCGCATTTCCAGAACCAAGAGATGGAATCAAAGCCACTAAAATATGAATATAGTCTTCCTAAAATATTGCCGACAGAGAAACCCATATGCCTAAATCTACATCCAAGCATAACGAATGGCAATAGAGAGTCAACTTGATCAACTAATAACCAGATAGAGGGAGATGAACTAAAATACAAGATAACCAGCTCAACTTTTCATTCAGCTCATGCTCTTAATTTCAAAAGCAAGTCAGCAGACTCAGCTCATGCTCTTAATTGGCGCCAAATACATGTTACAACCATCCACCAAGTGAACCAAAGTTCCTACTTAGCCATCATATACTAACCAAGAAACCGAAGACAAGAACATGGTCGGCAAAAACTCAAACACCATACCAGTAGACCACAAACTTACCTAAGTAATGTGATCAAACAAGGAAATGAAAAAAAAAATTTCAACTTTCTCATAAACCCAAAAAAAATATATATATTGAAAATTGATACTAACCTTTCTTATGGATCAACTGAGCTTCCAAAACCCAAAGTTCTTCAATCAAAAAAAGCCCAAATGAACGCTCAAAATTATGTTTTTGTCTGTAAAAACAGCACCTTTCACCACTCCTTGAAAGCAAACAAGGAATCAAAAGCAACCCACAAACAAAAGTACTTAATAATAGGTTAGAAAATGGAAGAGGAAAGGATGTGTAATATCTATTTTCTTAAAACACTACAGTCAAACGTTGGCCTCTGAGTGTTCCCACTTAAAGCTACAAAAATATAAATAAGTAAGCAAAAGAAATGGCTACAACTTTGAAAAAAAAAATAAAAGAAAGAAAAATGCGCTTAACTTTTTATCCTACGCACCCCACATTCCCTTAACCTACGCCACTTATTACCTCAATTTGTGTCAACTTTATCGTCCACAAATGACGTCATTTTCCGAGAAAAAAAAGAATAATAATAAATCTTTTGTTAAGAATTACGGTATTAACATAAAATTTTAATTAATTTTATGAATAGCAAAATTATGAGAATAAAAGATAAAATGTATAATATTAAAACCATTATTTTGAAATTGATTTTATTTTATAATTAAAAGTTTTGCTCATTAGAGTAGAAATTAAAATGAAAAACAGAAAATATAATATTTCTTTTCATTGTGAGTTTGGTAAAAAAAAAAAAAGTAGATGGAAAATATATTTTCTTTCTTTAATTGCTTAATAGAAATGGAAAGTAAGTGAAAAAAATAAAAAATAAAACTATTAAAGGTAATTTAATATTTTCGTTTGATTTACTCACATAAACTATTTTTTTTTTTTGATCTTTTCTCTCCAACAAATTGTATTTTGTGATAGGAAAAAAAATATTTCCCATTTTTTAATTTTTTTAATTGTACCAAATATTCGGTTGATTTTCCTTCTTTTCACATTTTAGTGGTACCAAGCACACTCAAAATCTTTTGATATTTTAAATTTAGATTCTTCATATTATTTTAATACCTTAAATTTAGATATTTTTGAGTTTGTATTTACAAGAGACCTTTTAAAATTTAATTTTTTTATTAAAACTGATTATTTTCTTAAAACATAATTTTTTCAAGCTCTAATTTTACATAATTGATGTTGCCTACCTGACAGCAACTAGAAAATGCCCTTCGCGTAGTCTGATTACACTAACGACGAAAGGATGACGTCGATGCAATTTGATCCACGTGTTCTTCGTATATCCTGCAAAAACAACAGGAATCAGAGGGGGCAGGGATTTGTCCCTGCACGCGCACTCCGACGATCAAGTCAGTGATCGGGAGTTGGTGTATATAAGAAAAAGAGAAAGTATTGCTTAAATCAAAGGGTTTAAGTGTTTCTCCCTGTTTTTTTCTTTTTTGGATCGGATCCTCCTTTTTCAGAGAGCTCACCTGGTATTTATAGGTTCCTGAGGCGGTTCGGGCTGAGACCCAGGCGCGTGTCTGGACCGCGACAGAGTTATAGAGCACTCTGTCGCGCCTCGGGCCATGCAACCTACGAGGGAGTAATCTGGTGGCAGAGTATGCATGGAACCTCTACCGCTGCTGTGCGGGAGACCTCTGCCGCTATCTGCGCGGGAGACTACGCCGCATGCTGTGCGAGAGACTATGCCGCATGCTGTGCGGGAGACCTCTACCACGGTCTGCGCGGGAGACTTCGCCGCATGCTGTGCGGGAGACCTCTACCGCGGTCTGCGCGGGAGACTACGCCGCATGCTGTGCGGGAGACCTCTACCGCGGTCTGCGAGGGAGACTACGCCGCATGCTGTGCGGGAGACCTCTACCGCGTGAGGTGCGGGAGTCCTCTACCGCGTGAGGTGCGGGAGACCTCTACCTCAGGCACGCGGGAGACCTGTGTCGGGGGAAATGCGGAGTCCTGTGATGTGCATGGGCGATGGAGGTCTGCCGCTCACGATGCGCGGCAGACTGTGAGGCGGCAGACTCCTCTCGCATCAGACACTCTGTCGCACCTCTAGGAACGGTGTCGCATGGCGGTTCTGTCGCCAATCTGCCACGTGGCCTGTTCTTGGTTCGACACGTGGCAGACGGATAGTTGCACACGTGGATCTGGTGACACGACCACCATCAATTGCTCCCCACTCTTTGGCGAGAATTTTTCCCCCGAAAGAGGATCTGGGTCTGGCGTTTCTCGGGTCGGGTCGGACCTCCGCGTGTGTGTGTACCCAGGTGAGCCGCTATAAATACTGGGCCCCTGACGTCCTTGTCGCTACTGAATTCTCTCGCAAGGACACTCTGTCGCCACTCTACCGCAACTATGTCGCATATATCTCACTGTGTCGCAAGTCTGTCGCAGATTTCCACACTCTGCCGCGAGTTCTGTTTCCATTACCTTAGGTAATTTTTCGTAGCCCGTAGTCCCACTTCTTTGATCTACGAACTTCTAAGATGGCTGGACATGGCATAGGAAAGCAAATCGATCTAGGCGTTAAGTCGACTTTAAAGGAAGCCGACGTCCAAGACCTAGAATCCCGATTTCCTTTATCCGAGGGATACACTTATAGACTCCCAACCCCTCAGGAGAGCGACATACGTCGTGTGTCTAACGGGGCTGTCGTTTTTAGGGCAGCTTTGGAGTTAGGACTCCGCTTCCCATTGTCCGACTTTGGGGCTTCCTTCCTTAGGACGCACAGGGTATCCCCGGGGCAACTGCATCCTCATGCATGGATGCAATTGGTAGCATTCACTGTGCACTGCCATTTAAGGGGCGTCCCTCCGTCTCTTCCTCTTTTAGAAGTATTCTTTAGGCTTCGAGGGAGTCCCGGCTTAGTGCCTTACTCGCTTCAGCGGGTGTACCAGCCTGGTTTTGAGAACCGATTATTCGAGAAACCTGCTAACAAGCTTCATGGTTTCGAGACAGAATGGCTGGTTGTGGAAGTGCCCGAGGGCCTGGATATCCCCACTCGTTGGGAGAATAGGCGCGAAATCCCCAAGGGTCCCCGGGTCGTCACACTTAGGGAGCAGTTGTCTTCTGACATCGACAAACTGCTAGTCCCTCATCCCCTTAGCCTCGACACCCTTGTATCAAATGAAAATTTGATATTAGCAGGCTGGGGTGTGGGTCCGGTCCCTGTTGCCGGACCCTCTGTTCCGTCGTCGGATCCTCTGCCTTCGGCTTCTCCCGAGTTGAATCCTGAAGCCCCTAGGCCGCAAGAGGATATAGGGGGCACCAATCTGGAATCCAGCTCTGGTAGCGAACCCTTAGCCGATCTCACTGGTTGGGAAGGGTTCGGCTCCACTTTCATGGTGCTCCCGGACGACGAGGGGATAAATATCGAGTCCCTTCAGGAGCACTTAGACTCTCCTGACGGTAACTTTTATTTTTTCCCGCTGCTTATCATTTTTGATCAATTTATCAACCACTGATCTTCTTTTTCTTTTTTGCAGATATGAGTCATTTTTGGCAATCATTAGGTCGCCAGGTTTCTGAGGCTGGTCCTTCCAGCGCTCCTGCTAGGAAGAGGCATCGTTTGGCTGACGATGTCCCAAGTGAGGCACCGGTCCCCTCTCATCCACCTCGTGCTCGGACCCCTCCTGTTTCTAGGCAGGCTATGCCTCCCCCTCCTTCAGAGCAGAGAGATCTCTCTCGGGATAGGGGGAGAGTTGCCTCGTCTTCACGGGGGGCTTCCGGGTCATCCGGGCGATCACGCTCCGAGGAGCGCGCGGAATGCAATATCATTCCATCTCAGCGGAAGAATAGAAAGCGCCTGTACATCGAGGGTTCGATAGGAAGCAGACCGATATTGCCGAGGATTGGTCCTGCCGACGAGAGGCCCTATTCCGTGGATGGGGGGAATATTATGAGGGGCCACGAGTTCTGGGTCTACCCCGGGGTTCGTGACAACGACATTTTGGACACTCTCAGGGTGGCCTCCCGGTAGAGTTGGTCCACTATCCTTCCTCGAGATGAGGCAAGGATATTCAGAAACTACCCCGAGGGTGAAGACTTAGCCGATATCGAGGCGTTGAGGGTAAGTTTCTGATTTCTCTTCTTTTTGATTGCTTTTTGCAGCATGCTTTGAATCTAACATTTTTGCATTTTTTCGCAGCTGGCTCAACGAACCGTGGCAAATAATGCCCAACATCGGGCTTACTGGGAGCGAGCCGACAGAGAGATCTGGGAGTTGAGGGACAAAGTCATGGAGTTACAGAACACGGTCAACAACTTGTCCCCTCTTCCGGATTTAGTTCGAAGCCTGGAGGAGCAGCTTACTAAGGCTCATCAAGACCTCGGTCTTGCAAAGGGGGATCTCACGGTGGAGACGGCCTGGTCTTGTAAACTCCAAGAGGACCTGCAGGAGGCTCATTCTGAGTTAGACCGTATGCAATCCAACTACAGGTCTATGCTCACTCGGAATCAAGAGCTCGAGCAGCGTGTTGCTGAGTTGGAAGGCCAAGCTGCTCCTGTACTGTCCTAGGCCGAGATTGACAGCGTACGGGCCGAGGCCGTAAAGGAGTATCGTCTCTCCAAAGACTGCTTGAGGCGGAAGGAAGACTTCTCCAACCCTTATGTTAAGTACGGGTTCTACCTGGCCCGATCTTGGCTAGAAGCACACAGGGAAGGAGAGGAATTTCCTGAGCTCCAATACACCCATGAGGCGATGCTCTTTGAGGCCCCTGATTGGACCAAGTACGAGCCCGAGGCTGAGCCTGCGGACGAGCTGTTCAAGAGGACTGCTCAGGACGATCTTGTCAACCTTGCTGGTCCTTGGGAGCCCGCGGATCTGGACGGTGCTCCTGAGCCTATAGAAGCCCTCATCGATTTAGACGGCGAGGAGGGCGAGCAGTCCCTTGGAAGTGAAGGTTTTGCAGCTGATCCCCAGCTTCCTCCTGGAGAGTAGATAAGGATTTTTGCTTTTTTGTTTTTTGTATTTCATTTCAAGTACTTTGTTTTTTGTTTTAACTTTGTACCTTTGTCGAAACGTAATTGTAAAGATCTGCCAAAGATCTGCTTGTATCGACACTTGAATGAAATGAAATTGAGATTTTTGTTCATGCTTTGCTTGTATATAGCTTTGCATTTATATTCATGTATGCTCCCCAATTCTTGATAGAAAGGTATGCTTTCAGGAAGAATTTTTTGTGCAAACGCGTAGTTGTTTAAGGCTTGAGTACTGTGACGTGAAAGCGTCTTTAGTTTTATAGCCTTAGTATTTTGATTACCTGGCCACAGTGACGCGTAGCGTCTTAGGCCTTTATGGTTAATTGAATGTTTTATGCCTGGCCTTAGTGACGCATTGCGTCTCAGACTCTCACGGCTCTTTTGAGTATACGCCTGGCCACAGTGACGCGTTGCGTCTCAGGCTCTTACGGCTCTTGTGTGGATGTATATATACCTGTTTTACAGTGATGCGTATATGCCGGGCCACAGTGACGCAAAGAGCCTCAGGCTCTTACGGCTCGTCTGAACTACGCCTGGCCACAGTGACGCATAGCGCCTCAGGCTCTTACGGCTCAGTTGAACTACGCCTGGCCACAGTGACGCATAGCGCCTCAGGCTCTTACGGCTCAGTTGAACTACGCCTGGCCACAGTGACGCATAACGCCTCAGGCTCTTACGGCTCGGTTGAACTACGCCTGGCCACAGTGACGCATAGCGCCTCAGGCTCTTACGGCTCGGTTGAACTACGCCTGGCCACAGTGACGCATAGCGCCTCAGGCTCTTACTGCTCTGTTGAACTACGCCTGGCCACAGTGAAGCATAGCGCCTCAGGCTCTTACGGCTCGGTTGAACTACGCCTGGCCACAGTGACGCATAGCGCCTCAGGCTCTTACAGCTCCGTTGAACTACGCCTGGCCACAGTGACGCATAGCGCCTCAGGCTCTTACGGCTCCGTTGAACTACGCCTGGCCACAGTGACGCATAGCGCCTCAGGCTCTTACGGCTCGGTTGAACGGTCTACTTTGGGTCTGGCCCACTCAACCTGTATTGTCCGCTTTGGGTTTGGCCAGTTGGTAGCCTGCGTTCGCAGGGCCCGAACCAAGGGCAGCCCTCACGGTTTTAAATCCTGCCACGAGATTTTGACTTATAACAAAAAGATAATTCATATATCGGTTAGGTAATGACATCAGGTGACAGTGTAAGTAAAACAATAGTGCTTGGGAAGGAAGATGTAGTGGTTAATTCAAATACAGCTTTAAGTGATTTGAATTCCACGTTTTCCCTATCTTCTTCCCTTGTAGAGTTTCCAGAGTGCAGGTGTTGGGTCCGATCTTGCATCTGATTCTGTAGGGACCTTCCCAGTTGGCTCTGAACTTCCCATCCTCCTTCAGGGCATTCGTGATCTGCGACTTTCTGAGCACTAGATCTCCCTCAGACATTGGCCTATCTCTCACCCGGCTATTATAGTAGTTGGCCACCCTCTGATGATAGGATGTCAATCGAATAGCCGCGATTTCTCTATGTTCATCGAGTAGGTCCAAGCCTTCCCTTAGAGCTTGTGAATTTTCTTCCTCTATTAAGGGTATCACTCTTGGTGATAATGCTCCAATTTCTACGGGGATCAGTGCTTCTGCGCCGTATACAAGGCTGAATGGCGTTTCTTTAGTCGACACACGACTGGTGGTACGATATGCCCATAAAACACTAGGCAATTCGTCCACCCAGGCCCCTTTTGCTTTGTCTAGCCTGGTCTTCAGCCCATGGAGGATGGTCCGATTACTGACCTCGGCTTGTCCATTAGCTTGAGGATATGACACTGAAGAGATCCGTAGCTGAATGTTGAGGTCCTTACAAAAGTCACGGAAGGCGTTGCAATCAAATTGCTTTCCATGGTCGGCATTCAAGATGCGGGGAATTTCAAATCGACAGATAATGTCTTTCCACACCATTGCCTCCACTTTCTTCTCCGTGATTGTGGCTAAAGGCTCTGCTTCAATCCACTTTGTAAAATAATCAGTAGCCACTAACAGGAACTTTCTTTGACCCGTGGCTAATGGGAAAGGTCCAAGGATGTCCAACCCCCATTGTGCAAAAGGAATTGGTTGTACTGTGCCTTGAGAGGGAGTTACTGGGGCTGTGGTGATAGGCGCAAACCTCTGGCATTTGTCACACCTGCGGGTTTGGTTCATTGCATCCTTTTTCAGCGTTGACCAGTAGAATCCCGATCGCAGTACTTTAGCAGCGAGGGCTCTTGCTCCTAAGTGTTCGCCGCAGATTCCTTCATGCACTTCCGCTAGGGCATATCTTGCTTGTTCCGGTCCCAGACATTTTAGCAGTGGCGATAAGTATCCCCTTTTGTACAGTTCTCCGTTGATGAGTGTGAATTTCGCCCCTTGTATTTTCAAGCGACGAGCCTCGTCTTTATCTTGGGGGAGTGTACCCTCAGTGAGATACTGTTTAAATGGGGACCTCCAATCGTCTCCCACCTGAATGTCACACACTTCGACCTCTTCAATACTAGGTCGTTCGAGCCTCTCCACCTTCACCGTCCTTCCTCGTGTTTCGACGGAAGAGGCTAACTTAGATAATGCATCAGCATGTGTGTTTTCGGACCAGTTGATCTGTATCAGCTGAAAGTTTTTGAAAGTCTGTGCCAGAGGTTGGACTTTCTTCAAGTAAGGGACCAACATCGGTTCCCGTACCTCGTACTCTCCGCTGAATTGGTTCACCACCAATTGAGAATCACTGTGTGCTATCAAGTGGTGAACCTGTAGCTTCTTCGTTAACATCATCCCTGCTATCAGAGCTTCATACTCCGCTATATTGTTCGAACTGGAGAATCCGAACCGTAGGGAGTATTCAAGGGATTTTCCTTCAGGTGAAACCAGGACTATACCCGCTCCGCTTCCGTTAGCACTTGATGCCCCGTCGACATGCAGCAACTAGGGGTGAGCCTCCCCTTCACTGCTGTTGCTTGGGATAGTGCATTCTACGATGAAGTCGGCCAAAGCTTGACCTTTGATAGCCTGCCGTGGTTGGAACGTGATTTCGTATCCCCCAAGCTCCACTGCCCATTTCACTAACCTTCCTGAGTGTTCAGGTTTCTGAAGGATCTGTCTTAACGGTTGATCTGTCAAGACGGTGATAGGGTGTGGTTGGAAATACGGGCGCAACTTTCGCGAGGCCATCAAAAAGGCTAATGCTAGCTTTTCGGCCAGCGGATAGCGGGTCTCTGGATCCAATAACACTTTACTCACGTAGTAGATGGGACGGTGCACCTTTTCATCTTTCTTCAGTAGCACCGCACTGACGGCGAAATCGCCGACTCCCAAATACATATAGAGTTGTTCTCCTTCCAGGGGCCTTGTTAACAAAGGCAGTTGTTTCAAGTACTCCTTGAGGTTTTCGAAGGCTTTTTGACAATCTTTCGTCCATTCGAAGTTCTTTCCCCCCCGTAGAGTTTTGAAGAACGGCAGGCTCTTTTCTGCTGATTTTGACAAGAAGCGATTCAGAGCTGCTATCCTGCCTGTCAATCTCTGGACCTCTCTTACGGTGGTTGGGGGTTTCATGTCAATGACAGCCTGTACCTTCTCAGGATTTACCTCAATGCCCCTGTTAGTGATCATGAAGCCTAAGAACTTCCCTGATCTTACCCCGAATGAGCACTTTTCAGGGTTTGGCTTCATGTTGAATCTCCTCAATACTTCGAATACCTTGGACATTTGATCAGTATGAGACCCTCCTACGCAGCGCTTGATTATCATATCGTCCACGTAGGCTTCCATGGTATTTCCCAGAAGATCTTTGAACACTTTGCTCACCATTCGTTGATAGGTGGCTCCCGCGTTCTTTAAACAGAACGGCATTACCCGATAGCAATAGGTTCCGTCATCGGTTATAAAGGAAGTCTTTTCTTCGTCTTCTGGGTGAAGCATGATTTGGTGATACCCGGAGAATGCATCCAAGAAACTGAGGAATTCGTAGCCGGATGTATCGTCTACGAGTCTGTCTATCCGAGGTAGGGGGTATAAATCTTTAGGGCAGGCTTTGTTCAGGTCTGTGAAATCAACACACATTCGCCACTTCCCACTAGATTTCTTTACCATCACTACATTGGCTAACCACTCAGGGTAGTAGACCTCTCGGATGAATCCGACGCCTAGGAGTTTAGTCACTTCTTCAGTGATTGCTTTTTTTCGCTCCGGGGTGAAACTCCTCTTCTTCTGTTTGACGGGTCTATGTCCGGGTATGATGTTAAGCTCATGACAAATCACTTCGGGACTAATCCCGGGCATGTCTGCCGGGCTTCAGGCGAAGATATCCGAGTTTTTCCTCAGGCACTCGACTATGTCGTTCTTTAGTTGTTCGCCTAGTTGGGTCCCGATGTATGCCTTCTTTCCCCCATCTCCCTCGATTAGCTCAATGGGTTCTGTCTCCTCTACCGGCTGAGGTTTGGGCGGATCGTCGATGCATAGGGTTTCTTTCCTCTGTGCTACCTTGTTGGCAGTGGAAGCGAGATAACAAGTACGGGCGCTCTTTTGGTTTCCTCGTACTTGCCCGACTCCGTTGGGGGTCGAAAACTTCATCAACAGATAGCAAGAAGATATTACCGCCCTTATGTCATTCAGCACAGGTCTGCCCAAAATCATATTATAGGCAGCAGAGGTTGACCTGACCACCATGAACAATACTTGCCGGGTCACATTCTTCGGGTGCTCTCCGAGAGTCACAGGCAACTCTATGGACCCGGCAACTTTCACTCGCTCCCCCTTGAATCCATATAGTGGCGCCATAACGGGTTTTAACCTATCTTCGGATATGCTCATTTTTTCGAAGCAGTTCCAATAGATCAGGTTCACTGAGCTCCAGTTATCGACCAGGACCCTGCTCACCGGGTGTTTGGCCACTACCGTAGATATCACCATGGGGTCGTCATGGGGCAGGACAATATCACCTTTGTCAGCCTGAGTGAACATGATAGGCTCTTCATCCGCCTGCTCCTCCATCACCACGTTAACCTGATACGCTTGCCTAGCGTAACTTTTGCGGGAAGTAGAGGAGCTTCCTGCACTTGAGTCCCCGCCTGCAATGACATTTATCGCGGGGGCTGTAGGTTCGTTGTTTGGCGGATTAGCACGGGGGATGGGCCTGACTGCTTCGTTTCTAGGCCTATCCCTTCTGACATCATTATTTGCCCTCGTCCGCGGACGATCATTCCTTTGGTCGCGCGGAGGATAACGGGGTCTCTC
Organism: Firmiana major; assembly: GCA_033439115.1. Lineage (NCBI taxonomy): Eukaryota > Viridiplantae > Streptophyta > Magnoliopsida > Malvales > Malvaceae > Firmiana > Firmiana major. The sequence continues at coordinate 46,442,604 of CM065909.1, forward strand.
GCTCCTCCATAGGAAGCGGTTGATCTTCCCTTCTCTGGCCAGCCTTTCCAACTGGTCCATTAAATCTCTGCACCTCTCTGTTGGGTGACCATGTGCACAATGGAATTCACAGTAGGCTTCGGGGTTTCGTCCTACATCTCCAATTTTCTTCTTGGGGAATTTCAATAATCCTGCCCCTTCGATGGCTGCCAGTATTGCAGTGCGAGGCTCGTTTAACTTGGTATAACCTTCATACCTGAGCCTAGGGGCTTTGTCAGTTCTCACGGGTCTTGGGAAGCTTCTCTCGGGTGCGTCTCTCTCTCTTTTCTTTCCTTCCTTCGCCTCCCTGGGCTGTATCGTTCTCATCACTTCTTCTTGAGCTACATATTTGTTAGCCCTGGCAAAGAGGTCAGAAATCGTCATCGGTTGATCGAGAGAGATGGATTCTTGTAGCTTCTCGGAGCTCGTCCCTTGCAGCATTGCAACCAAGGCTACGCCTACTGGTAGATCTTCCACTTCCAAGGTTGCGTCTCGGAAGCGATCTACAAAGCTTTTCAAGGGTTCTTTATTCCCTTGTTTAAGCGTGAGTAAGTAGGTAGCGTCTTTCTTCCTCTGGCTGTGGATCATGAAGACTTTGAGGAATTCATTTCTCAACTCATCAAAAGAGGAGATTGAACCTTCGCTCAACCCGTTGAACCACTTGAGAGCATGCCCGGACAATGTGAGAGAAAAAGCTCTGCACATAATTTCGTCCTCCCATCCATGCAATAGCATGAGGGATTCATAACTCTGAATATGGTCATAGGGATCCGTTTTGCCGGTATAAGTAGCTATAGAAGGCATCTTAAACTTCTTCGGCAAAGGTTTGTTCATGATCTCCAGGCTGAATGGGATCCTCCTCCTTTGTCCGTCATCCGGAGACACTAGCTTTTTCTTCTCGAGGATCCTTTGGACGACCTTCTCCACGTCCTCCGACCCTCGAGCTGAGTAAGGTCCTGTCCCTTCTGGTCTAGAAGAGTCCGATTGATAAATGCCTCTTCCAGCACCTTTCACTACGGGACTTGATATCTCGGGACCTTCTTGTGGGTTAAAATCTCCTTGTCTCTGTTGCTCCCCAGCTCTATGTGCCCTTAGGTCATGTTCCAACACTATGGGAGATGAGTTGCGGCAGGTAGGGAGACTCTGCCGCCTAGGTGCTGCGGAAGGACCCTGCCGCTGAGCGGCCAGAGGAGAGGTCTGCCGCGCATCGGGCAAGGATGAACTCTGCTGCCTATTAGAGGCGGGAGAGCACCGTCGCATATCTGATGTGGGATACCTCTGCCGCGTGTTGTCTGCGGGAGAGTTCTGTCGCCGTTGAGCCGCAGGGGGACTCCGCTGCACATTCGGCGAGCTCTGCCGCTCATAGGACAAAGGAGATGTTTGACGCATGGGAGATGCGGGTGAGCTGTGTCGCCTATGAGTCTCTGGCGAACTCTGTCGCCCGGGAGCTACGGGCGGACTCTGTCGCACCTGAGCCACTGGAGAACTCTGCCGCCTGGGAGCTGAGGGCGGACTCTGTCTCGCTGGATTGGCAGTAGCGTTGCGTGGCGTTCCTGCCTCTTGTCTAATGTTTACCAGGCTGGAGGGCTGACCTCTCTCGTAGGTCTGCCTCGGTGTGCTTTCCCCCACTAACTGCTGCACTTCATGGGGTAAGCTGAATTGGGGGAGAGCTTCTTTGAAGAAGTTCACCATGGCTCTCAGTGCTGTGGTAGCCTCCTTATTTTTGCGTTTCAGGGCCTCGAATTCCTCCAAGGAGACTAAGGGTTCTCCTTGAGCCCTTTCACTGTGTCTTCTTCGCTGTTCTGATCTGACAGGGGGACTTACAGAGTTCTGCCCTCCTGTCAATTCTGCAGTTGAGCGTGTCCTCACCATTTCGATAGAGAACCTGACTTTTTGTCGAGATTCCCACAGACGGCGCCAATTGATGTTGCCTACCTGACAGCAACTAGAAAATGCCTTTCGCGTAGTCTGATTACACTAACGACGAAAGGATGACGTCGATGCAATTTGATCCACGTGTTCTTCGTATATCCTGCAAAAACAACAGGAATCAGAGGGGGTAGGGATTTGTCCCTGCACGCGCACTCCGACGATCAAGTCAGTGATCGGGAGTTGGTGTATATAAGAAAAGGAGAAAGTATTGCTTAAATCAAAGGGTTTAAGTGTTTCTCCCTGTTTTTTTCTTTTTTTGATCGGATCCTCCTTTTTCAGAGAGCTCACCTGGTATTTATAGGTTCCTGAGGCGGTTCGGGCTGAGACCCAGGCGCGTGTCTGGGCCGCGACGGAGTTATAGAGCACTCTGTCGCGTCTCGGGCCATGCAACCTACGGGGGAGTAATCTGGTGGCAGAGTATGCATAGAACCTCTACCGCTGCTGTGCGGGAGACCTCTACCGCGGTCTGCGCGGGAGACTACGCCGCATGCTGTGCGGGAGACCTCTACCGCGGTCTGCGCGGGAGACTACGCCGCATGCTGTGCGGGAGACCTCTACCGCGGTCTGTGCGGGAGTCCTCTACCGCGTGAGGTGCGGGAGTCCTCTACCGCGTGAGGTGCGGAAGACCTCTACCTCAGGCACGCGGGAGACCTGTGTCGGGGGCAATGCAGAGTCCTGTGATGTGCATGGGCGATGGAGGTCTGCCGCTCACGATGCACGGCAGACTGTGAGGCGGCAGACTCCTCTCGCATCAGACACTCTGTCGCACCTCTAGGAACGGTGTCGCATGGCGGTTCTGTCGCCAATCTGCCACGTGGCCTGTTCTTGGTTCGACACGTGGCAGGCGGATAGTTGCACACGTGGATCTGGTGACACGACCACCATCAATAATAAAAAATCATTTCCTTCGGTCATTTAATATTTATTATTCTAAAAAGAATTTGGAAGAAAAAAACGAAATTCACACGTCCTTCTATACAAATTGAGATTAACTAGAAAAGTTTTTCGTTATGAATATTATGTAATCAAACTCGACAATAAACTTTCAAAAAGGTATCTTGTTGATTCTTTTGTTATTTAACATAAAATTTTTGATATTATTAAGCTTAAAGTATGTGTTAGTTTATTTAAATTATATTTTAAATTTGACATAATAAAAAATCTACACAATTTAAGATTAAATATCTCAAAAAATGGTATCAGAGTAAAATTATAATTAATCAAAGTATTGATATTTAATGTATTAAGTATGCTTTGTATGAGTGTTATTAGGGTTTTATTTGATATTATTTTTATGGTACGATATTAGGTTATTAATATGGTAGAGACTTGCTTGTATTTATTTTTGTAATGTAGTAAAGAAAGATTGTTTATATCACGAGTTTCTTTGTTTTTAAATTTTTATAAAATTTTTGTACTTCCAAAAAAATAAAAGACAGATTTTTTTATTATATTGGATATATAAGTATTTTAATATCATAGGGATTTTTTTTTTGTTGTAAAAATTGAAGATAATAGCATTTCAATATTATAATTTTAGCGAATCTCCTAAAAGGGACAATTAGTTAAAAAGTTTTGCCTTTTTTAATAAAAAAATTATAATATAAAAGAGATATAATAATTATTAAATCAAATTTTAATTTTTTTTTTCACGCAATTGCAAATTTTACAGGTAGAGAATGACAATGCTATATTCTTAACATGATAACCATTTCATGGAATGATAATTTTTTTGCTAAAAAATAACCAAACTAGAAGAAAAATATCGTTAATGGTGGAATCTGAAGCAAAGAAATAGCTATTTCTCCCAATCAAACGTTATATTAAAGTTTGAATAGTGTATTAAGACTATTGCTTTTTGGAATTCGATTTATGTATTAAAAAATAAAAAAAAAAGCAAGAGTATAGAAAAATCTGCTCAAAATAAAAAATATAAAAAGAAAACAGAGAAAAATAATTTGTTTAGACTCTAATTTCACTTAGTTTAAATGATTTCTTGATATTTCCAAAAGAATATTTTCTTGGGCATTTAATCTTTGCTGCTTGGAAAATGATTTGACAACAAGTTTTCAAAAAAATATAATCAGGCAGATTCCTTTATTATTTTACAAATGGTTTTATTAAATATAGATTATTATGTAATATATTATTAGTAAAATTATTAGATTTATAAGTGAGATTAACATGGAAATATAGGTATTTTTTATTTTTAATATTTTTTAAAGAGTATATATATTTATGTGAAGTCTAAAATTTTTAAATAATATATTAAATAATAATCTATTTAATTAATACTTTCATAATTATATATATTAAAATATTTAAATTAAATTTTAAATTAAACGTTATCACAAACTTTTCTTATTATGATAAATTTAAAAATAAAAAAATTATCCATTTATAAAATTAAAATAAATTATTAACTTATTTTAAAATTTACAAACCTATTTCACTTATAAAATTTTAAATTTATAAATTACTTATTAATAAAAAAACCATAAAAATTTAAATCCAAATATTTGGGCACAAATTCAAACCTTAACCACCTTTACGCACAGACTTAAATAATTTGTGGCTTTGGACTAAGTATCTCGCTACATTTACCTTCGGTATGGATTGATTGTCTTCCGTTGCGTCCCACGTGATGGAAAGTGATTGGATAGTGAGTTCCGTGGTTGGTGAACATAACGGACAGCCACATTTTCGTAGACTTTTCTGGTAGTACATTTCCATTTTCTAGAAACAAAAGGAAATTAATTTGTTGCGTTAAATAAGAGTTCATGCTACATTATTTTGACGATATAGTTGAGAACACGCGTTTAAATATATATTTTAATAAATAATTATTTAATATAAAATAAAATTTTTAAATTTTACAAATAAAATTAAAATGATGACAATTGACAATTAATACCTCTAAAAATATAAAAATAAATAAAGTGAAATATTTGTCATTATTTTAACTTCGATTGTTAAATATAAAAATTTCATTGATGATGTATTAGATAATTATTCATCACTTAATTTTTTTTATAACCAATTATAAAATACAACGAAAAAATTAAAATATTCTTTACAATTATTATAACCCAAATCAATTTATCATTTAATCTCTATTCATAACTTTTTAACTTTCACAATCTTAAACCATCACACCTAAATCCCATAGTCGGTCGTCGCATTCGATGGTCAAGAATGGTTATTGATGGTGAGATAAATGATTAAGGGAGATTTTAGTCTTTTGGCTTTCACCCAAATGTGACACAAAAAGGCTTGTCAGGGATGACTCAGTGAAGCCCATGTTTGTGTGTCAGCATTAATCCTTGTTGCCCCTGAGTCCGCGTGCCTAGGTCAGCGAATCAAACACCAACCTTCCCTTTCGTTAGCGACGACCTCAAAGGTTAATGCTTCACCTTGGGACCAAGCAAGGTTTGGATGGTTTTGGTGCAATGATACACCACGATCTGGTCAGTTAACTTGGGTAACAGCTCAGCAAGGTCATTTGTCTACCATTTGACCATGTCATCCCTATAGGGATAAGGATGCCACGTGGACATGCCCAGCTGGAACCTCACGTCTTGCTCTATATAAGTCTTAAACCTCTCTAGAAAGAGTTTGGACACAAATAAGAATAGGAAAAAGGACTTAGGGGCATTCGCAGGTGACATCCCTTTCCACCATCGACCTTAGAGCCATCTTCACTATCAACATTTTGATGCACTAGGTAGGAGGCGCTTCTTTTCTTAGCTACCCATTTGTTGTTAAGTATGGCCCCCAGAAAGAGAGCGGTGGAGGAAGGGGACCATGTCGCATCTATGAGTCCAGCTAACACTCATGACGATCAATTCAACAAACGACCACCTCTTACAGTGGAATAGTTTGACCAACTTTCTTAGCAGTTGCATAACCTCACGGAGCTGGTTGAGAACATCCTTACCCATCCCCTGATAGAAAGGCAGCCCTCGAGAAACGACATCGACTAGCCACTCTTTCTCTGGCGTCCCAGTCTACGGTGGAAGAAGAAGAAGCAGACACCGACTCTTCCTCGATGCCTAAAATTCTTGGGAAAACAAAGGCCAAAACAGACCACCTTCTAAACATGAGGAAGAACCAAGGAACAATGCTCCCACTCCGACGACGAATGAGCGAGCACATGACCAGCTTGAGGCTAGGATGGAAGTGATGGAGAAGCAAATGCAAAGGAAGATGTCGGTACATGTGGATGACTTCAAGCTGCTAGAAACCTCACCGTTTTCGTAGGAGATTGACCAAGCCTAACCCCTATTCGACTTTAAGATGCCTGTTATTAAAGCGTACGACGATACTTCTGACCCTTTTGACCATTTGAAACTCTTCCATGCTAACATGTCTATGCAATGAGCAAATAACCAGTTGTTGTGCAAGGTGTTCCTAGCCACGCTTAAAGGCGCACCCCGAGCTTGGTACTCAAGATTGGCCCCAAGGTCGATTGGTTCATTCAAAGAGCTTGGACACTCTTTCCTTACCCATGTCATTAGTAGCCGAAGAGCTAAAAAGACTACCCCCAGCTTGATGGTTGTGAAACAAAGGCCCGAAGAGTCACTGAGGGAGTATGTCATGAGTTTCAATGTAGAAGCACTCCAAGAAAAAGAACTGGAGTAGTCTATGGTGATAGTTAGTCTGATGAATGGTTTGATAGATGACAAGTTTTATTTTAAGCTCTCCCTCTAACTAGAACCCCCAAAACTCTGCCAGAACACTTGCACAAGGCAAAAAATACATTAATGCGGAGGAAACCTTTGTAACCAAGCTGGGTAAGGAAGAGGGAAAAAACAAGCAGCGAAGCTACAAGAAAAGGGGGCGAGAGGTTAAGAAAGACCAAATGGGAAGAAATTCAATAAGGCAAGTGGGTACTCTTATAGAAGAAGTCCTAAGAAAAAAATATGATTAATACACCCCTCTGAACATTACAAGGGAGAGGATCCCAATACAGATTGAGAGAGACCAACTATTGAAATGGCCAAAGGCCAATGAAACCAAATCCCCAAAGGTCTAGGCATAAACATTGTGCATTTCATCATGACCACGATCACACAATTGAAGAATGCATAGATCTGATGAACGAAATTTAGAGCCTCGTGAGAAGAGGAAATTTGGACAGATTCATATGAAGCACCTCTAGGCAAGAACTGGGAAAAGGTGGATACAGACAAGGAGGCTATGGCAGTTGACCTGGTAGAAACCACGCACTACCTTGGACCACCCACCAAAGGTGCCACAGGAATCAAGGGCACAATCGATCTGAAGAACAAAAAAGGAAAGAGGTAAAAAACAACCTACAATGAGTATAATTAATGTTATCATAGGGAGTTCCCTGACCTCTTCTAGAAGAAAAATAGACCGAGCTACTATCAGGACTATAAGGTTCGCGGTGAAAAAAATAAAGTCTTGAAAAGATGAATTGGTCACTTTCTCTACAGAAGACTTGGAAGGATTGAGTTTCCTTATGATGATGCTATAGTGATAAGTGCGATTATCTACAACCATATGGTGAAGAGGATCTACATTGACAACGGGAGTGTTAGCGATGTGCTGTGCTACGAAGCTATGAAAAGCATTGGAATCACAAAAGATAAACTCAGGCCATACCCTGCTTTGTTGGTGGGACTCGAAAATAGGCAGGTTTTAGCCGTGGGAGTTATCACTCTCCTAATCACTTTTGGCATAAAACCAAGGACTGTCACAGCCATGGTGGACTTTATGGTTGTTAAAATCCTTCCAGCCTACAACGCCATTTTGGGGAGGCCTAGCCAAATGGCCATGAGGTAGTTGGATTAACCCCGCACTTGAAAATTAAATTTCCAATACCTCAAGGGATTGTAAAGGTCCAATGTGACTACTCCATAGCCTGAAAGTGTTACACCATAGCGTTAAAGGTGAAAGAAAAGACTAAGGAAATGTTTACTATAGAGGTGCTTGATTAAAGGCTTAAGCTGGACCACAACCAACTTGAGCTAGCGGATGAACTTGTCAACTTCCTTTTGACGAAGCCGACCCAAGCAAGACCATGCAGGTTTGCTCTAAATTGGCCAAAAAAAGGGTTTATATAACTAATTAAGGATACGCCAGCTTGTTTACATGGAAACCTAAGGATATGCTCAGTGTAGATCCAAGAGATATGGTTTACCACCTTAATGTTAGCCCAGAAGCTAGCCAATGTGGCAAAACAATAGGTGTTTCGCACCAAAAAGGCATGAAGCCATTAATAAAGAAATGTCTAAGCTCTTGAGTGCCGACTTCATTAGGAAAGTGTGAAACCCGAGAATTTCTTAAGAATTTCATGTATGATCATGAAATGATGTTTATAAATGAAAATTAAGGTATTGGAAGTGAAAAAGTTAGTAAGGTTCAGGTTTGCACTAAACCGAGAAAATGGGCTTAGAATTACAAATAAATTCGGATTAAATTCATAAAATTCACAAAAATTATTTTGAGACCATAGAAAATTAATATAAGGTGAAATTGACTTGAGAAATCAAAATCAAGTGGAAATATGGAGGTTTCGGGGATCAAATTAATTTTTAAGGTAAATTGAAAACTTAACCATTTTGCTCGGTATTGACCAAATAGCGCAAAATGGGTTCAATCGGGAAATTTTTCTTAAATAAGTGATCCCCAACTTTTTATGAAACATACTAGGGACATAGTATAACACTTGAGAAGTGGACATTTAGAGAAAATTGGACTAAAACTATGTTTTTAGAATTTTCCAAAACAGGACAGAAATTTATCTTGCTTCAAATTTCTGACCTACTCTCTAACTTTGTCAAATTTAAAGACTTTAGTGGCATTCATTAAATCCCAACTTCTCCAGTATTAAATTCAGCTTGTAAGCTTTCTGGAGGCACAAAGTTCAACCTCATTTGAAATTTCAGCTGAGAGATCTCACCTCTCCAAGTTGCTCCAGGCGTCATTCTCATCCTCTCCTTGTGCGAATTTTTCGGCCTCCTTCCGGCCAAATTCAGGTGTCGGCAAGAAGGATAAAATATTTCTATACAAGTCCTCTATAACATATAAAAAATTAAGCCACAAAGAAGTTCATTTTATAGGTGAAAAACTCAAAATAAAAACGGTTAACAAATCTGCCATGTTTTTGGTAAGTGAGAAATTTAAGATTTTTCATTCTTTTATCGGTTTTTGAGCTAGTTTTTCATGGTTTTGAGCTATATAATTGTTGAATTTCAGTTTAGGATCAATTTTGTGGAAGAAAAATGTGGTCAACCTTGGTCAAACCCGAGGTAAAATTGATGGATGATGATAAAATTCATATATGTTGTTATTTGATGTTTTTGGAAGGTTTTTAGTTAAGTGGAATTGGATGATTTAATTTCTATTAAAGATTTGAGATCTGGACAGCATAGTGTTGATGTGTTTGTGGAGAAATTTTGATGGATCTAAGGTTGTTAACAGTTAAATTTATACCGAGAAAACTCGATTTATAGCTTAACTCAGTGTAAAACTGAAAAGTGAAAGAATTGAAAATTTGGCAAAGTGACCAACATGATTTATGGACTTGAATGAGTCATAAGGTTAATGAAGTAATGAAATGAGAAATTAAAATAATGAAATTGGCCGAAAATAGGACTTAAATCGGTAAAACCGAGAAAATCAAAAAAGTTGACCGAAAAGTCAAAATTGGTCAAACTTCGAGAAGATAAATTAAAATTGAGTATGTTAAGATGAAATTGATCAATATATGATAAATTGGTATCGTTTTTGACAGCCCAAGAATTTAGCACGCAAATCGAGAAAATCTCGAGACCCGACGATTTTGCACCGCCCCAAGGTTTACGAGGTAAGGGGTGTAATTTAGCTTAATTCTGACTTATTTACGTTCATGAAATGATTTATAAAATATAATTATGTTCATGAAATGATTTATAAAACATAATTATATTCATGAAATGATTTATGAAGCATATTCAGATTTATGAATGATTTACAAAACATATTTATGCTCATGAAATGATTTGATGAAGTATGTTTCGTTTTATGAAATGATTTATAGAGTATGAAACACATGAATGTTTTATAGTTTTCTATATGACTTTATATTCATGTTTCAACGAAAATTTTGATGTTTTTCGAATGTATTTAAGAAAAGAAAAAGAGATTTTGAGACTAGAAGGCTATTTATATGCATGGCAACTACTTGTGACGCTCCGGCTCCGTCACTTGAGATGCCGATACGTAGGACCCTTATAGCGCTTGTCTTCACCTGTGTGGTGGTTGACTCGCTACTCGTGGTCTATGATGATGATTTCTGATAGTATCTCGTGCCCGCGCAGCACGCAGAATGTTTTCCGCTCGGCAGCACCATCGGTGCCCGTGCCCTAGCTATGTGCTAATATATGATAAGAATGAGAAGATACTACCCATGTTTATGATTATGATTGTTGTATGACCCTGATCCAGTTTACAACCCCCACTATGGTCATCGGTATGATTATGACCCTCTACGGAGGATGACGTATATTGCATGACTTAGATATAGCCTAGTCTCCATGTTTTGATGATGATGTTCTTATGAAAGAAAGAATGATGATATTCTTATGAAAGAAAGAATGATGATGTTCTCATGGAAGAAAACGTTTTACATTTTCATATGAAAAGATCTATATGATGATTTTACGAAATGAATTATGTATGATGAATATTTCATGAAAGAAAACTATGCATGATGATGTTTTTATGAAAGAAAGTATGATTTATGATTTCAGATAAAGATTTCCATGATGATTTAGTGAAAAAAAACATGTTTTATGTTTTCAGATGAAAAAACATTCATGGCATTAAAAAGGAAAGTATACGCATTTGATATTTTCCTGTATGAATGTTTTACATATGATATAAAATTTATACGTACGATTGAATGATTATTTTTCAAGTAAGTTTATGATTTGATTTTCAGAAGTAAAGTATAAAAGTATACTTGCATGATTTTCACATGCTTTTTATAGTCAGAATTATTCTAAACATATTCTTTACGGAGCTTTTCCCCAGAAGCTCACCCCCTTTTTCCCCATCTCAGATATCCTGCAATAAGTGTTACGCAGCTATCTACGAAGGACGTGTTCAGGTATAATAACAGATGTTTATTTCCAGATATGTATAATGTACAGATATGTGGGTGTATAATTATTACGGGATGTAATCACTGTTTTTATGGATTAGTATGTAAACGTTCAAGAAACAATTAATATGTAGATGTTACTTACTATTTAACGCATGAGGTGGTTGGAATATACGAAAACTAGAAAATAAATAAAGAAAGAAAGAAGTATTCTATACTGTACAGGAATACAACCTAAGTAGAAAAAAGAAAGAAGAAAAGAAAAAAAATTTGCCCTATTTTTCGCGCTTCCGGGGCGTTACAGAAAGCACATTACCCTGAATGGTTGTCAAATGTGGTTATGGTAAAGAAACAAAATGAAAAGTGGAGAATGTGTATAGATTTCATCGACATTGAATAAAGTCTACCCAAAAAACTGTTTCTCTTTGCCAAATATTGTTAAGTTGATAGACAACAGAGTGGAGCACGGCTTGCTAAGTTTCATGGATGCCTACTCTGGTTATAATCAAATTAAGATGTTTAAGGAAGATGAGGAAAAAATGTTGTTTGTAACAAAGAAAGGCCTATGTTGCTACAAGGTTATGCCATTCGGCTTAAAAATTGTTGAGGTCACAGACCAAAGACTAGTTAACAAGACCTTCAAAGACCAAATTGCAAAAAGTATAGAGGTGTACGTAGACGTTATGATCGTAAAAAAGTTTTAATGTTGGAAATGCACTTGGATAACTTGACAGAAGCATTCGACGTATTGAGGAAGCACAAAATGAAGTTTAACCCAACGAAGTGTACCTTTGGAGTCACCTCGAGAAAGTGGTCAACCAAAGGGGAATTGAAGCAAACCCTAAAAAAGTCAACGCCATTTTAGAAAAAGCCCTCGAGCTCAATAAAAGAAGTGCAAAGGCTTACAGGCAAGACAACAACCTTGAGTCATTCATGTCTATGTCAGTGGACAGATCTCTCCAGTTCTTTAAGACTTTGAAGGGCACTCTAAAGTTTGAGTGGATTGAGCAATGCCTGAAGGCCTTTTAAGAGCTTAAGGCATTTCTCTCTTCCCTGCCCATCTTATCTAAACCCTAACCTAAAGAACCCATGTACATGTACTTAGCAACGATCGACCTGGCAGTTAGCTCAGTATTAGTCAGAAAAGACAAGAGACTTAGAAATTAGTATACATCGTCAATAAGGTGCTCAAAGGAGCTGAGGTAAATTATCAAAAGATTGAGAAACTGGCATATGGTTTAGTAATGTTAGCAAAAAAACTTAGGCCTTACTTCTAATCAAATCCTATCACAGTCTTGATTGACTAACTGCTCAGGCAAATCTTCTAGAAGCTTGAGGTATTAGGAAGATTAATTAAGTGGGCAATAAAGCTCACGGAATTTGAGTTGCACATTCAGTCTAGTTATGCTCTTAAGTCATACGTGATAGCTGACTTTATGGTCAAATGCACGATGGAACAAGAAAGGGCCAAAGAAGACCAGAAACAAGATGAGCTGAGGGAAGAGGAAGCATGAAAGCTCTATGTTGATAGCTCAACAAACAACAAATGGAATGAGGTTGAGCTAATTTTTATCAGCCTTAAAAATGTAAAACTCCACTATGCCTTGAGATTCAAATTCAAAACTACTAATAATGAAGCAACGTATGAAGCCCTCATAACAAGGCTTAGACTTGCAAGGGAATCGAAGATAGAAAAGTTGGTGATGCTTAATGACTCCCAGTTGGCAATGAACCAGGTCAAAAGAGAGTTTGAAGCTAAAGAGAAAATTGTGGTCAAATATCTGGAGAATATCAGGATACTTCTACAGTGCTTTGAAAAATACCAAGTCAAGAGAATACCAAGGTCTAAAAACACCGTGGCTGACACCCTATCTAAACAAGCCTCAAGAAGCAACTCGGACCTAGTTGTAGAAACATATGTAGAAGAAAAAGAAAGAAGTAGTGTGAAATGAGGAGGAAAAGTTAACCACTTAGAGGAAGGGGTAGAATCTTAGATGAGCCCATTTATTAAGTACTTAACCACAAATGATCTACCAGAAGATAAGAATTAGGCCAGTGCTCTCAGAAGGAAAGTACTAAGGTATACAATCATCAACGACAAGTTTTACAAAGTTCCTTCAACTTGCCATAAATGAGGTGTTTATCTCCAAAAAAATTGGAATACGCACTGCAAAAAGCGCACGAAGGGATCTTTGGAAAACACCTTAGCCCCAAGGCCCGTGCACATAAGATCTTGAGACAGGGATATTATTGGCTGATGATGCACAAAGATGCAATTGATTTGGTGAAGAAATGTGATAAACGCCAAAGATTTTCCTCCATTTAACACCAACCCTCTTGTGACCTCTCCCCAATCATAAGCCTCTAGCACTTCATGCAGTATGGGTTAGATGTCTTAGGACCATTCCCGCCAGCCTCAAGACAAAGAAGGTTTATCCGATCACCGTCGATTACTTTACCAAGTGGATAGAAGTTAAGGCCCTTACAAAGACCACGGAAAAACAAGTAGAGAGTTTTTGTTGAAAAAAATATCGTATGCAGGTTTGGTTTGCTAAAAGTGATAGTCACAGACAACATAAAACAATTTGACAACCCAAGGTTTAGAAGCTGGTGTGAGGACTTGGGTATAAACTTGTGATTCACCTCGGTGGCACACCCTTAAGCCAGTGGTTAGGCCAAAGCCGATAACATACTAATCTTGGAAGCCTTGAAAAGGAGGCTTGATGAAGCTAAAGGAGCATGGGCGGACGTGCTGTTAGGGGTTCTTTGGGTGTTGAGGATAACGGCTAAAGTCCTTATAGGTGAAACCCTATTCAACCTCGCCTTTGGAACAAAAGCTGTGGTGTCGGTAGAAATAGGCGTCCTCAGCCTAAGAGTGGAACTAAGCTTCGAAACCAAGAATGAAAAGGCATTGAGAAACAATTTGGACCTGAAAAAAGAATAAGAGATAAGGCTCTTGTCACCATGGCAATGTACCAGCGTACCAGCGTAAGATATCAAGATACTATAATAGAAGGGTTAGATGCAAAGTGATCAGAAAAAGGAGATTTGGTCTTCAGGAAGGTAGAAGCCTCTGGAAGAGATGAGGCAGACAAGAAACTAGCCTTGAGTTGGTAAAAACCATATGTGGTGAAAGAAGTGCTCCGAGAAAGGGAAAGCTTCAAGCTATAAGACTTGAATGTGAAAATAATCCCACAGACCTAGAATATAGATAACTAAAAAATCTACTACTAATAAGTGGGGTGAAACGACAATCTAGTTAAGAGGCACATTGTAACACAATATTTTGTAAAGAGTTTTATGATGACTGTATTCAAACATCCTTTTGTACAACTTTCAACAAGGTTATTAATGGAAATCAACCTCTTTATATTCTGACTTAAAAGCTTTGAAGATGATGATTTGTCTCGTAGGAAAAGGGTCAAGGCCATTCTTTATAAGGGCTTTCATACTACAACTTAATCAAAGTATAAGAACAAAGTTAAGATCACTAATTAGCCTTCCTCAACGAAAAAACTAACCACAAAAACGTAAGGCAGAAAGTCTTTAGCTAGACTTAGTTTGTGCTCGACTTAGGATTAAAGGAAGACTCGACATAAGGACGACTTCACCTTGGAACCGAGGTAACGGAGGATCGATCTACCTCTGGCCTTAACTCTGAGCCAAGGTAATGAAGGCCCGATCTATCTCGACTTCACCTCGAAACCTAATGAAGGTCGACCCATTTCAACCCACCTTGTAGCCAAGGTAGTGGAGATCCGACCTAGCATGAGTTAGCTCAAAGCCAAAGTAATAAAAGCTCGCTAAGGTCAACCTCCAAAAAGGCAGAGACGACTAGGGTCTGAGGTCAATGTAAAGAAGTTGATCAGGTCAGCCGTACGAGACCAAGGAGGTTTAATTTAGGTTGGCCTTACCTCTAGGTTGAGGTTAACCAACAATCAAGTTTTCATAAAATTGAAGAGATAAAAAAACATTTCCACAAATATTTTCTTAACAAAAATAGTCTTAAGAAAAAGGAAGAAGAGATGAAATCGTAATACCTTATCCCCTTCCTTGGCTACATCGTCGACCACCTTGGTTCTAATTTCCTCAACCTCATAGGGACAGTTTTCAAATCGTCTATTGAGACCATGGAAAGGTTGAGGTCAGGATACATGTGCTTGACTTTGTCAATTGCCAAAGCAAAAACACCTCATACTCCATCGGCATCAACCCTCTTAGTAGCAGCTGCAAACTCTAAGGTATTTTGAAAATTGGCTAAGGCTTCTTTAGCAGCCTTCTGCACAGCTTCTTCAATTTTCTCCTCGGCTTGACTTAGCTCCTCTTTTACCCTGCTTAGCTCTTTACCTAGACCTCTTTTTCAGATCAGCTGCTAGAAGCCCGAACTCACGATTCTCAGATTGAGTAGCTTTCAGACTCTTATATAGGGAATGAGCCTTTTCATTGTAGGTACTATAGTTCTTGAGAAGTTTTTTCACTTGCTCTTCTATCCACATAGCAAAGGCTAGGGCTAATAATGCATGATGCAGATTGGAGCTGGCATTGATCAAGCACGAGGAGTTCAACTTGTCTTTATCTGCAAACATAGAGTGAAGATAAATAAAAATAACAGAGGAAATGACACAACACAAAGTCTTACGAAGAGGTTATCGAAATCATTTTCTATGGAGGTCAGGTTGTCAATAGCTGTACATTTTCCATGGCCGTATCCTCCATCGTAACCTCAATAGGAGTCTCCTCGATGTCACGAGTCCTCTTTAAAGGTAGAGTAAGAGTATACATATCAGTAGCAAAGACCTTCCTCTTACCTTTGAAGCCCTGACCTCGGTTTGGTTTCACTGCTGATGGGTGAAGTAAAGGAGCAAGGGGTTCACCCTACTAAAACCTACGCCTACTGGTTGACGGTGAGCATGTTGGATGAAATCAAAGACGTTGCATTTGCTAGCCATACTTGCACCAAGAGAAAAGACGAGGTCATAATCAAATGATGAAACAATCACAGAAGAAATGCTAAGGTATAAAACACCAACAAGTTACCAAGTTTTCTTTCGGACTTAAGGAGATTCAACACTTCAGGAGAGATCAAGCATTTAACATCTAAAAAGACTCTCCCATAATCCTTCAACTTATTTATCTCACGAAAAGCCTTAAGCTCTTCATCTAAAACCTCACTAATCTTGTCAACCCCTTCCCCTCATCTGACTCCGTTTAGTACACACTGCCTAACTAGTTGGGCTAATCAAGCTAAAGAAATGGAGTTTTTAGGTTTTATTGGAAGATAGAATGCCATTGAAGAGCTTCTTACGAGAACGAGTTGTTACGTAGTACCGGCTCTGGTTTACAGGACTGACCTTTATTTAGGAAAAACACTTGAATAATTTAAGGGTAAGAAGAAACCCAAGGCCTACACAAATAACTAAAAAAGCAATAACATGATGCCAACTATTAGGGAGAAGTTGAGAAACTGCCAAACCATAGGAATTCAACAACTAGACTACGAAGAGGTGAAGAGGAAACCTAAGACCTAAGATGATGGCGTCACGATACACCCATAATTTTGTATCGCCACAGTCTTGTGTAACCCTATCATAGTAGTGTGGAAGATCTATTTTAAACTCAGGAGGGATAAATTGACCATCACAGAGCTCAGCAAAGGCCCTCTTAGTAAAAGGTTGGGGCAGACCTAAGAAGAGCCTTTCCCTTCAAAGCTTTCATTATACTTAAGGAAGCTTGATGATGAGTAAGTTCTCTGATTTGAACCTGACCCCAGTTAGGGATTACGACGCTCGTGGCCTGAAAGCTCTTCTCTAAGGATTACTTTTCCTCGAGGGTCATTGGCTCAAGCAGTTGAGCCATTTGGGTATATGATATAAGGGCACCTTGGTTGGGGAGGCCAAGCCCACAAAAGCTATGTCTTTTGAGTCTTCAGCGTGGTCGACAAGTTCCTCAAAACCAACTGATCCCAGCTCGACCTCGAGCTCGCACAATGCTGCCTAGCTACTTTGGCTGGATCGACTAATAACTTTTATAGAAGGAGAGGACATCGAAGACTTACCTAGACAAGATTAAGTTTGGATGAAAAATCTGAGTCGAGAGGGCGAAGGCAAAAAGTGAGAGATTTTTAGCAAATGAAAATTGTGAGTGAAGAATGAAAGTGATCTCCTTTTATATAGATGAAGCATGGAAGACCAAGAGTCCCCTAAGGAGCCTAAAAGGCTGCCTAAGACCTATATTAGAGGAACCACCCTTAGATCGACCAAAAACCATCTAGAATGTATCCATCTAGACGGCAACGATAGGGCCACATCATAAAGCACAAAACGAGGGTGTTAGACTTTAATACTCCTCGATTCCCTAATCGCCTTCTTATCTTCTTTTCTTATTTTCTCTCCTTATTTTCTTTCCTTGTTCTCCTTCCTTGCACCATCATCAACGATGGTGCAGTCCAAGGATATGACCTATAGACACTGCCTCAGGCCCACGAGGTCGATCTCACTCGAGCTCGTAAAAAAAAAAAGAAGGAAACTTCAAGTCTAATTTTAGGGGGGACAAAATGATGGTGAGATAAATGATCAAATGAGATTTTAGTCTTTCGACTTCCGTCCGGATGTTACACAACCAAGCTTGTCTCAAAGATGACTTAGTGAAGTCCACATCAGCATGTCAGCATTAATCCTTACTACCTCTAGGTCCGATCCTAGGTCTGCGCATCAGACACTGACCTCTTCTTTGATCAGCAACGACCTCGAAGGCCGACGCTTAACCTTGGGACCAAGCAAGGTTTGGATAGTTTTAGCACGATGGTACACCTTGGCCTGGTCAGCTGACTTGGGTAACAACTCAGTAATGTTGCCCGTCTACCATTTGACCACGTCATCCCTACAGGGATAAGGGTGCCACTTGGATGTGCCTAGCTGGAAACTCACATCTTGCTATGTATAAGCCTTAAACCTCTCTAGAAGGAGTTTGGACGCAAATAAGAATAAAATAAAGGACTATAGGGCATGGGCAGGTGACCATCCCTTTCCACCATCGGCTTTAAAGCCATCCTCACCATCAACAGTTTTCTTTCGAAAAAACCACCAAAATTATTTTTTTACTTCCTCTTTCTCTATATCCAATTAATTTTAAAAAAAAAACAAAAAAAATCATAGATTTAATGCCCTTTTGATGGCCAGATGCAGCACGGTGGTGGCATTCCCACCGTGCCGCTAAAGAAAAAATAATATTAGATTTATTTTTATTACTTTTTTTTATTTTTTTAAGCTTTTCAGATAACTTTATTATAACACATAATAATCATGTTATTGTATTTACATAAATTTTAGACATTTATTAACAAAAATATTATTAGATATAAAATAATTTGAGTAAAATTTTATTATTTATTTTTCAAAAGTACAAAATAAATATTATAAATTTCATAAAATATAAATTTTAACATAATGTCTTTAATGATTATTTTTCTTCTTCTTAATATATTTCATCTTACTATTAATACTACGATTTTATCAAAATATTTATCTCACTAATAATTTTAATCTCATTGTTACAGTATCAAATTTTACTGTTAAGTAATCTATTTCATTCCATCATTGTTTTTAATCTCATCCGCTCAATTTCATCCCTTATCTAAATGAGCTTTAAGGTGATATTAGTTTTTGTAGATATGAGATTAGTTTTCGTAGCTTCAATCCCAATTTCATCGTGTTTTTACAGTTTTGAAAAATAAAAAAAGATAGAAATATAAAAAAAAAGAGTAAAGGATGGAATTTTTTGTTTTTTGAGTGAACCACGGTTGCCAATAAACCACGGTAAGATATAAGGGTCAATAGTCGGATTCCAAATGGAGGAAGAAAAAAAGTAGAAAAAGAAAAGGATAATTAAATAATTTAAATTAAGTTTTTCTTAAAAGAATAATTTAAATTAAGTTAATAAAGTATTTTTCCTTAAAGATATTTTTGTCATAAAATTAAAAAGGAGTTGTATAATCAATTGAGTTGTTTATAAAATTTCTCTTAGTTTTTTTTTAATAATTTCGCAAGAGATGAAAATGTATTGATTTAAAATATATTTTAACAAATAAATAGATTTTATCCATTTAAATTTATTTACAAAAATAAAATAATAATTCTAAAAGTTTTATATTAACAATAAATCAAATATAGATTTTAATATGAAAAAATATTATTTTTATAAAATATTTAGATTTTTTTTTTGCTAACATAAAATATTTATAGTTGAAGAGTGTCAATTATGGAAGGATAGGCTTTGGCGCCGCCCGCCTTTTGACTTAAGGGGATAGGCGCATGGGACCATGGTTCTAATCATGAATTCATGACTTTTACAATAATATAGCTTAAAAAAGGTAACGTTAACAATTGGACGTCTAAAATCTTTTGTAATGTCATTTTCTTAATTGATTTAACTAAAACTAAATATATTTCAATTTTTTAAAACCCCAATTCAAAAATAGAAAAAGGGAATATAAATGATGAAAATCTATTAAAAATCATCTTTATAAAAATTGGATAAATCAACTGGACTAATTCCATTAAAATATATTTAAACTATAAATAAATGTATATTTAATTATTTAAAAATGTTTTTAAAAAATTCGTTCAACTATCCAAAACATTAATTAATAATCACATCGTGAGTTTTGTGATTAATTATTTCAAGTGTGAAATCAATTAATAATAATTGTTATAAACGAGGAAAGGGTGAGTTGTAGCGTGTAACACATTTTAGTGATTAAAAAAATAATAATAAAGAACATAGAGAGGATCTGATTCTACCAGAAAGTGCAAACTCTTTCCTTCTTGATGGGTATCGATGAGTAGAGAGGTTCTTCGTTTTTTGGTTGCGTAGGAGAGAATATTTCACCTCATATTTGTATTTATATTCTCATATTTATATTTATATTATATAAAATTATATTTTATCATATAAAATATAAAAATTGTATTAAAATTTATATTGATATAAAAAATATGAAATTTTATTTTTAATTTTTATCATATTTATATATAATTTTAATTTAATTTTAACTCGTATTACTTTATATTTTTATTTAAATCATTTTCATATTGTATTATCGAGTAATGTTTAAAATTATTAAATCTATATAAATGAAAAAAATCAAAATTTAAACTTAAATTTTTTTAAAAAATAATAATCATGCAATTAAACTTTAATAATTTCGTATAGGTCTCTATTTGCTTTTTAATTTTCTTTTCCATTTTGAACTTTTTAATTTTCTTTTCCATTTTGAAAACCTAAGCAGGTGGTCGTTTTGGGATTTTCATCTACTTTGAAATATAGTTAGGTATGATGGGAATTTCATGGAACCTAGCTAAAAAATATTTAATAATAATTTAAATAAAATTTCTTTACATATTTTGGTTTATTCTGCTTTAAGTATATATTATTTTAGAAGTTACATGTTGCTCGGATTCAAAAGAGAGTATCGAATATATAACCGATTTTGTGAAGAATATTATATATATATATATATATATATATATATGAAAAAAGTTTCATTTAAATTACTGTAAAACAAATTTAATTTAGCACTATTCATTTTTTTATGTGATTCTCATTTTTTTTAATCCGACATTTGATTTTAAATTTTATTTATGTAAATAATCCTTATAACAAATTTTAAATTAATAAAAAACATTTAAGTATTTGTTTGATAATAATAAAATTTTAACCGTCAATATATGTTAATTGATAGAGATATAAATTGATTCGAAATTCTATGTATACGACGAATATTATTATTTTGATAAATTTAATAATTCATTTGTAAAAATATTATATATATATATATATATAATCAAACAATGCGAAAATTTAAGAGTCAGAGCAGTATACCATAAAAATGCTGAAGTAAAAGACGGATCATTCCACTCTATATCTAAATATGAAGGAGTCCCAAATGGCTCTCGACTCTACACTTTTTCTTTTAGGTTTAAAAGTTATTAAATTATCTTTTAAGAATTAAAAAGTTTGAGGGATATTTTTGTCTATTTATTTAATCTTTTTTATTTTTATTTTTTTAAATATTTTAAATAAAAAATAATATAATTTAAAATAATATTTAAGGCACTTGACATTTTGGATTTTTCTTTAAGATATCTCAAATTATCAAGATTTTCCTTGAAGATTAAAAAGTTTTGGGAATACTTGTATGTTTTCCTGTGAGCCTATTCAAAATTTCTTATTTACTTATTTTTCCTTTTCAAGTATTGACACTTTTTTTCTTTATATTTTAAAATTGCTAAATTATCATTTAAAAATCAAAAGGTTTTGAGGATTTTTTTTTTCAATTATTTTCAATTAAAAATAATAAAATTTAAAATATTTTTTAAGATTCTTGTCATTTTTTATTTTTTATTTAATATTTTCCAACTTACCGAGTTGTCCCTTAAAATTAAAAAAGTTTTGAAGATATTTTAGTCTTTTGAATTGAGCCATTTCTAAATTTTTTGTTTTATTTATTTTTTACTTTCAAGAATTTCTCCATTTGACACTTATTCCTACCTTATGTTTTAAAATTACTAAATTATCCTCTAAGAATTAAATGGCTTTCGGGTTATTTTTTTCGTTTTAATATTTTCTATTTTTTTTTTAAATTTTTATGCTTCCTTTCAAATATTTTAAACTAAAAATAATATGATTTAAAATGATTTTTAAAACATTTGGCATTTTCAATTTTTTCTTTAATATTTCTCAAATTATCAAATTGTCCCTTATTAAAAGGTTTTGGGAATATTTTTGTCTGTAGCTCTTAGCCTTTTCTAAATTTTTTTATTTTATTTATTTTTTGTTTTCAAGTATTTTAAATTAAAAATAATTTTATTTAGAATGATTTTTAAGAAAAAAAAAAATATCAAGCGCGAATCCGATAAGAGATTTTTTGCTTAACACTGATTTGATTTTTCTTTTTTATGTTTTGAAATTCACCAAATTGCCATTTAAGAATTAAAAAGTTTTGAGAATAATTTTATCTTTTGAATTAAATCTTTTCTAATTTATTTTATTTTCAAATATTTTAAATTAAAAATAATATACTTTAAAATGAGTTTTAAGAGACTTGGCACTTTGGTCTTTTTATTTAATGTTTTTTTCATATTACAAGTTGTCTCTTCAAGATTAAAGGGTTTTGAAGAATTTTTTTCTTTTACTTTGGGCCTTTTATAATTTTTTATTTTTTATTTTCAAATATTTTAAATAAAAATAATATAATTTTTAGAATGCTTTTTATAAAAAAAAAAAATTCACATTTTTTATTTCTCAATAAATCAAGGCAAAAATATTTAAAACAACAAAGAAACATAACATATATAATTATTAATTAAAAGAAAATTTATACCTATACATTAAGAGAATTTTTTTTTTTGGAGGTTAATGTCTATCTATCTTTATGGGTTAGATCAAATGATTCTGGTGGGAATATGGGTACAGATTTTGTTTGTTAGATTAGAGATAAATGAGCTGAAATTTTGTTCTGTAAATTAAAACAAATCTATAAGTTGCACAATTATAGTGCTCATACTTTTATCATAATCCAATCTAAATAAGCAAGTCCAATAAAAAAATATAATTAGTTTAATTTTACGATTATTATCCAATGTACTGTTAGTGAAGTATTTTGATTTCACAAACGATATTAAGAGGATGATACATATTTCATTTTATTTATATATATTTAATATTTTAAGTGACATATGTGTCATCATCTTAATCCCGTTTATGAATTTAAAAAACTTCTCTGACAATGTATTGAATAATTTTATATCATTTTTTAGATATATATTTTAAAATAATTATCTTATACACCTCCAGTGGAGTATTTTGACTCTACAAGTAAAATTATGATGATTACACATGTCATTCCGATAAAAAAATAATAATTTAATATTTTTATCAAAATTAAGAAAGTTTTTAGTATATTAAATAGATGAAACAAAGTTTAAGTAATAAAAAATAATAATATCATATCATTTTTTTAATAATTACAAAATATTTAATACAGAATAATTGAAATAAATTCGAGATAATATAAATTTTTTGTAAATCAATTTATTTTTTTATAAAAAAAATTTGAATTCAAATTCAGAATAAGATGATCTATCAACTTAAAAAAGAATTAAAAAATTTAACAATTAAATTTAAAAAAATATTTCTTTTTTTTTTCTTTTTTAATTGTGTGGGATTATTTTATGTTTAGTAGTTGATTATGAATATAAAGCTGGATAGGATCGTAATCCAAATGAAAACACGTTAATCGGGTTAGAATAAAAACTAGCTAGCGAAAGGGTTATCATGTAGATCAGCAAAGTAGTTTTGAGATAAAAAAGAGCTCATCCTTTTCTCTTTTTTGGAGGCTGTGGCTATCCCATCATCGAAATCATCTCACAATAGCCAGCAATTTGCACGTATATCCGCCATCGCTATCACTCTTTCATGCTTTCACTTTTAACACATGTTGACCCACATTAATACGTTGCAAACAAGGATTTTCTCATCCCCAAATGGCATGGCTAGGCTAGGTAGTTGATGATTGAATGCCAAATGGAAAAACTTTTTCTTTTGCCTCTTCTTGCTCCAAGAGGCAGAACAATGAAAAGGACTGCCATTCATGGAAATTAAAGAGGCACGTAGCTTCAGGTAAGAAAAGGGGAAAACCCCATCTTCCCATTAACAGAAAGCAATTCAAGGGTTTTCTAACCCACTCTAAAGCTCTAGAAAAAGCGGGAAATCTCTCGTCTGAATTGCATTTGCATTTCGTGTAAAGTTCTTGATGTTGAAACTTTCCAATTCTAAGTAGGTCGAGCATTTCTCATTAGTTTTTATTTATTTATTTTATTATTATTATTACCTTTTTATCCATTGAAGATATATATCTTACTCTTCTTTCCAGTCATCTTAATTATTTCGGGCTGTTTAAGATATACTTGACCAAAAAATTTCAAAGTACTATATTTGATGATGAGATATATAGATTTTGACTTGATTAACTGTGTCTATACTATAAATATTGAAGCTTTTGGTATTTGATCAAGTATATTCTAGTTTAGATTCTACTTACAAAACTCAAGTGAAGAAAGATATTAAGTGTCCATTTGCAGAAGGCAACCTTAATTAAAAAAAAAAAAGTTTTAATTAAATTGCGATGCATGACATTGGGTATTTGTTAATGCAAGCTTTTCTGTATATTATTGCCACCAAGCAGATGAGCACTGAGATGTTTTTTTTTCTCTTCTAAAAATCTTAACATCATTATCGTTAATAATTAAGATTTTGCCAACTGAACAAAGCGCCTTTTGAACAAAATGAGTTCACAAATGTACTTATAAAAATGAGTTCTTATAAAAATCTCAACATCATTATCATTGATAATTAAGATATTACCAACTGACCAGAGCACCTTTTGTCTTGTTATAAAACTAAGACTATGGAGAGGGAGAGATAAAGAGATTCTGTGTCTACAGAGGTAAAGACATCCACCATAGAAATTAGGTCATGTAGGAAGTGACTTCACTTTTTCTTTAATGCTTTGAGGTGGGAAGTTTTGGATTCTTTCTTTCCTTCTTTTTTCCCCTCTGATCAGCTAATGGCATCTCCCTTTTCCTACCTCCCATTACTCATGGAATCTAAGTGGTCTCTTTTCTGTATTATTGGCTACCAAACATAAGATAACTTTAAAAAATTGGAGAAATGAATCTCCTCTGAAGCAAATTGATGAATGAAAGGCATTTTAATTAATTTTGTTTGGATAAGTTTCTGCTCCATCATTTTGTTAATCACAGGCAAAATAACTTCACTAAGTACACCCAAAATGTACCAAGAGCTTGGCATGCTTAGCTAAGGATTCTTTGAATCCATGATATTCCTAAGTAATTATAACAAAGTCATTATTTGGAGAAAAAAACAAGAAGTAAATGAAAATATTTATAAGACCAAGAAGAACATATGAAGTAACAGTCAGCTTGTCACCATCTTCCACGATGAAATATGAATTAAAGTCGTGCACAACTTTGCTGTTATTATCACAAAGCAATATCTTTTGTGCTTGCAAGGCAAAAACATGGAAACATTTGATGTAACGTTGTTCATTAATATCGGTGATTAGACCACACAGGATATAGTATAATTCTCCACTTGAAGACGTCTTGTTTTTTCGCCCTTTTGCTTTTTAATAATTAAAAATCTACTTGGAATTGCGTTTTGGAAATGAGCTCCCAAGGCCGAAAGAGGTTTGCTAATAAGCTAGGTATAAAAGAGAAGATTTTTGGGTACCTATTGGATTTATACATATCTCATCATTTCTCTCACCAGACACTGAAACAATTTCAAACAAAATTTTCTTCAAATAACTTGAGATTCACTTTTATTGGACTTCAACCAGCAAAAGTTTCGCATAGATAGACTTCAACAGTAGTGTTTAGTTTTTTTTAGTGCAACGAGAGCTTCTGATTCTAAAAAAATTAACTTCAAGTGCTAGAAACTCCAATTTCGAATTTTCAGATCTTTCATTATAATTCTCCTTTCAATGCAATTTATGTTCACAATGTATATCAATAAGAAAAAAGAAGAAGTTAACTATTGTTTTTCCTGTTTGATGGGAAAAAAGTACAGAATATAAGTGGCTGTACAAATATTTCCACAGGGTACCAAGTATAAAGAAAACTATGCTGCAGTATGATATATTCACAGGCATGGAGAAAGTAATCAATAATTAAATGTTTTGGTTTGATTCTGCATTTGGGTTTTTTTTTTCTTTCTTTTCAGTATTCTTTTTCATCCGTCCTTCATGTGTTCATGGAGACATGGATACTATTCTATGCTAAATCTGGTGGCTTGAAAACAAGGAAAGATTTGAAGCCAGTGGAATTGCTTTTATTTTCTATCGATTTTTCTTTCTTCTTTCTTTCCCTGATCATGTGGCGTGGCCAGAAAGTCTAAAAAGTGCAAATTTAAAGTGGCAAAGCCACTTAGATTCTCAAAAGTGGGGTTCTTGAGTCTGATGTAACCATTAATAAAAAAAAAAAATCGAAGTGGGAATACTCTCACGTGCGCGGTCGTGAATGGTGGCTCTGGATTTTGCTGTTTAGAGGGCTATAATGAATGGAGATTTTAGCTATAATACTGAGAATTTTTCGATTGTCACCTTATTATAGGGCAGCCCTGGAGCATTGGTGGGGTAAAATTCCTACCAAATATTATCAGGGCTCGTCAAACTGATCAAATGTCGCTCTCTTATTCTCATTCTGTCCTTGGTCAAATTTGAAGGGCGCCATTCCATCGACATGTCACCTTTCACTTCTGTCAATCTCGGTTAGATTTCCTTGCCACAAATACAAGCAAAAAAGGCTATAAGAGATCACAAGCACATGCTCAAAGGGTTTTAGTTGCCCCTGTTGTCCAGAACGCAAACACATAGCTAGAGAGTAGAGACCAGCTTTGTATGAAACATGGAAATGGTGCATTTTGTTCCAAATTATTTAGGTACCATGTTAGCATTAAGAAGATCTATGAACTTGCAACTCTTTCCATTTTCACTTCTTAAAAAAAAAAAGAAAAAAAGAGCCCCCCCCAAAAAACAATTATCTTTCGTTTCATTATTGATCAGATCATTTCACTCACGTATCAAGATTCAAGGTGCAAATTTTGTTATAAAAAGGTATCAATTTGATTATACATTAACTAAATATGTGTTTATTTTTTTTTTTTAACAAAATGTGTCACTGATCTATATTCAGGCAAATCTTCAATTAAAGATGAATATGAATTTGAACTATGATCATGAAACTGTTGCAGATACAAATTTTGAGAATTTGACTAATTTTAGGGCATGCTCTTTTGTGTCATTTATATTGTGCCAATGGAAATATTAGTCTTAAATCCTGAAAGAGTCCAAACAAAACAGGTGGTTTAATCTTGAACTAGGCTTGGCTGACAACTTATGTAAGAAGTGGGCTCAGGGTTGGGTTTTAATGAACCAAAAAAATAGCTGATTGGGTGTCCAGTACGAGAGGAAGCTCCTCTCCCGCCAAGGGCTAGTACATCCAGATATAACGGCCTTAACGGTCAATCAGCTGTTCCTTTCCCCAAAATGGAAACAGCAAACTCACACAAACAAAAATAATGAAAAAAATAAATAAATAACAGAGTAATGAAATGAAATGAACTTGATATTGTTTGGTTCTTGACTCTACAGAGATCCCAACAAATTAGGAAGGAGACAGGTATGGCTGTTAAGATGACTAATCTTTTCTGTCACTCTCTCTCCCACACATGTGCTAGATCGTTTCCAATGCGTTCTTCCATTTTTCTGGCTGTTCAGATTTTACTCTCACCATTTTTGTTTTTCCCCATGTTTTCTGATCAATGTGATACAAACCCTTTCCTTTTCATTTTGGTTGCAAGCTTGTCCCTTTCAGTACATGGTGTAATTACTCAACTCAACTCAACTCTGATCTGAATAGTTGATTATTAAGATTAAAACAATTGATGCATGATAGTTTGAACCGTGTGATTAAAACTAATAGAAGTTAATATTATATTACTATCCCTAAAATTTAGGAGTCACTATTTCTAAAATTAAGGAACCATATTCACCCACATGATGGACATGGTTGAGAGTGGTAGTTATTTACTTAAATTAAAATATGTTCTCTCTCTCAGAAAGATATACGATAATTTCATCTACTCCGTATACGTAAGAAAAATCAGAGTTAGAGAGAAACCTGTTTTTTCAAAAAAAAAATTATTTGCTTTCATAAGAGCTTCTACAATGACTTCTTCATTAACTCCCACTGTAAACAAATGTATGTAAATTATTTTTTAAATTATCTTAAAAAACATGAGACATTTAGTTTAAAAAGATCCTGTGATGTATGTGTAAGTGATAAATACATACATAATTTTTGTTTACATGTGGTATCCGAGCAAGGTTATTCTAAATTAGATATACTCTGCGAAATATTTATGTCCACTTTACGATTTTAAGGAGATATTCTAAGAAATCGAATAGAAAATTAAGAATTAAAAGTGTATAATTCTTTGTCAAATACCCATATAGATTAGACTCTCATGAAAATTATATGTCTTGATTATTGTTAAATATATATATATATATATATATATATCTAAAATTGATATTCTTTTTAAGCATTTTTATTGCTTTCATTAATTGCTTCAAACAAGTCGTTGGCCATTTTACATAACGTTTTGATAACTGTAGCATGTCATTTGGTGTTAAATAGTTGCGACACTGTTTCTGATTATAAATAAGTATAAATGATAGCAACTATGATTAAAAAGTTCTGGATGAGTTTAATGTTAAACATAAATAAATTTTGTTATAATGTTTCTAAAAGAAGTTTAACGCTAAAGTATAAATAATATTAACTAAAGTTTGCGTGCTATGTTAACATGTGTATTGTTTTTATTTCAATATATATATATATATATATATATATATATTATTTGTCTTGATTGTGATTAATCGTAATAATAAATTCATGATGATTTTAATGATGATTTAATAAAGATGATGTTGATTAATGATAAATGATGATTAATGAGAATAATAATCATGTTTGTTCAACATCACAATTCTGTATGAAAGTTATTTTATTGAGTAATCTTATATTTTGTGTGATTACGTGAATGTCGATAGATTGTATGATTATATCATGATTGCTCTGCTGCTATATGTTAAGTTCTTGATAATGTATACAATTTTATATATTTAAGTGTTTACCGAAAAATTAAAGTTTAATGTAATTAATGATATTACGAAAGAATATATTTATGTTCAATTAATCATAAAGTTTTTGATCTATTAAATAATAATAATAATAATAATGAGTTAAAAATTAAGTTTTCATTAATTGTAGAACTTAAGAAATTTACCCAAAGGTAAATTTATTATTCAGTAATTAATGATATTAAAGGAGGTAAATTAATATTTTAATTGAATATGTTAATTATCCAAAGATGAAAGACATGTTCAATTTTAAATATTTAATTACCCATTAAAGTTACATTTAACTCATTTAAAGGAAAATATATTGTAAAATTTACCTAAAGGTATTTTACTTTGTATTTGTGTTATGTATATTAATACATGTATATTGTAGTATCTACCCAAAGGAGAACTACTATATATCTTAATGATTGTTTATTGAATTCATCACGATTAAATGTGAGCTTTATTGTTATGTTCTTGTAGTTATTGCAATTAATTCGCATGCGTCATCTGTTGCCGTGTTTAATGACATGAACTTTTCAGAATGGCAAGAGCAAGTTGATTTCCATTTAGGAGTTTTGGATCTCGACTTGGCTCTCATTCAGGACAAACCTCATGTTATTAAGGATATAAGTAGTGAGGTAGAGAAGACACATCATGCTGCATGGGAAAGAAGCAACAAATTATGCTTAAAGTTTCTGCAAATGACCATTGCCAACCACATTAAGACTACGATTCCACAAACTGAGAATGCTAAGGAATATATAAGTTTTGTGGAAGAAAGGTTCCGTTCTGCGGATAAGTCACTCGCTGGTACCTTAATGGCTGGGCTTATGACCATGAAGTATAATGGATCAATAAGCATGCAACAGCCTATCATCGAGATGACTAACATTGCTGCAAGACTTAAGTCCTTGGGTTTAGCAGTAGAGGATTCGTTTTTGGTTCAGTTTATTTTGAACTCCTTGCCTCCTGAATATGGGCCTTTTCAAATTAACTACAACACTATAAAAGACAAGTGGAATGTTAATGAATTGGCTGTGAATCTTATTACCATTTGTTTGTAAGCTTAACACAATCTGTACATGAAGACTTCTTTGATCAAATCAAAAGTTATATTTATTTAAATTCATCATAGTTTGTTTACAAACATCTACGTTCGCATCCACAGATACGTGTCCATATACATTACTGTACTTACAAAAGTTTAGATACAAAAGAATGACTTTTTAAGGTATACCTTTCACGCAGAATGAGAACTCAGCGGTGATATGGTTGCACAAAAGAATCATATTCACACGTAGTGGTCCTCGCTACTGGAGGTAATATGTGGAGGAGAAATAATGATAAGCTCAAAGTGGTAAGGAATAGTATGTGGCATGTAGATAACTACACTAACTATATGAGCACAGAAAGATCATCATACAGTGGCAATAACATGCAATAAAGTCATAGTCGGTAAACAATGATATACCAAAAATGTAGAAATCATGGTACATCATACACTAGTTTTATACGCTTCATACAGTAGAGTAGAATTATTTTCACATATAAAGAGAGTATTTTAAAATTTCTCTTTCATGCAATAACCCAAATCAAAATAGTCATTTCAATAGTTCAAATAGATGAGACTAGATAGTACATGCTAAGGGCAGTATGACATATGGCCATTGTCAGTGATTCCAAGCATCATTGATAAGGTGTACAAGAATATCAGTCGCCGTGGGAGTGGTCAGCTACCCAAACGGCTCACAGTATGTCCGAAGACAGAAACACGATACAACGTACTCTCATGCGTGACGCACGGTACATCATATTCCATGGATCAACAGTAATAGTACAGTAGTAGTAACAGTAACAATGTAGCATGATTAACCAAGGCCCTCGTCTCAAACTGGTGCGAACCAGGTAGTGTGACATACAGTCAACACGCGGTTCAAGCACATTTTATCCAGCATACATCAATAAGCAACTCAATTTCTTCAAAGCAGTCTTAAAACATTGTTCAGTACACAAAAAAATTTCAAAGGGAACTGACTTATCATTTTTCGTTTTAATGCCTCAGAATGCAGCACATGTCAATAAAAACTATGAGTTTAGTTTTCGAATGATATATTAGGCTATATCAGTGTAAAACAACTCTATTGGGTAAGGTTGGGCCGTTTTACTGGAGGCTATAAATCTATAATATTTATAGATATAAAAATGACCTACAATTATATCTATGATTCATCAGTAAATATGTACACATAGCTATCTCTAGCAGCTCACAAAAAAAATTTCCTTACCCTAGTGGCAGACGGTTGTTTCTTTTACATCTCAGTACGGTGAGTCAATCGATCCGTTCTAATTCATTCTCTTTTCTGAGGCTGCAGAAAATTACCAGTCATCTCTATTAATCTTTACAAGCTCATAATTACATCACTATATCAAAATTAAGTTTGAGCTTAATTTATCTAAATCGACAATTTCACTACAAAATGGACTAGGCATTACTATATTTTCATTATTGCATATTTCCTATATTTTATTAACTTCACATAGGTTTTTCTTTCCTTTTATCTTTGATCTTACTTTCTTCTCTACTTTTTTTTTTGTTTGCTTCTTTCTCGTTGAAACCAAGCTCCGTCTTCAAACAATAGTAGGACCGTTCAATATGGATTCAAGGGACTTCACAGGGATGAAAGCTACTAATGGCAAATGGTGCAGACAAAAAATAATAGGTGAACAGTGCAACAAGGACTACAAATAGTAAGCACGCAGTAGAGTGGCAGCAGAAATCAACCCGAACATGAAGCTTATCAGCACACATCTAATCTCGGTTCACGGTCCCTGGCACCAGCAGCACCATTCGAACACCACTGCCTCAACGTGTTTCTCTCCCAACGGTGCTATGTACAACCTGGTCTCGTTTCCAGCTTCAACTCAGCTCGGTTTAAGCTTCAATGTCAGCCCCCAAAGTCACGTCAGTTTTTAGAGCTCATTTTAGCCATTTTTAGCTCCCTTCTAGGCAAACTCCCTTATTAAGAGAACACACTGCTTCCTTGTTTATGGAGAAAGATGCAGCTTTTTGCTGCTGTTTCGGTTCTCTTCACAAAAACCACAATGCTTCATTTCTCTCTCATTTTAGCAGCTCAACTTACTTACTCTCGTTTTTTACCACTTATTTTCTCACTGTCTCGGTTAGCTTCATTATTATATTTAGCAACCAACAAAATGTTTCAACCTTATACTCTTCTTTCTTTCTCTCGTTTCCTGTCTATATATTCTCGGTCAATCTCCTCTGTTTCCAGCAACCAACACATTGCTCTCATTTCTTTTCATTCCCTGATTTCATTCATCAACTGCTCCCATAACGTTTCTTTCCTGCTCCTGTTTTCTTCTTGTGGAATTTTGCTTATTGTATTTGACTGCAAGCTATTGGTTTCCTAAATTAGAATTGATTTACCATATCTTTAGGATTTTCAATTATTTATCCTTAGTTTCCTTTTATGTAGAATAAAATATTTTGTTGCCTTATTTTTAGCATTGTCCATTTATTTTTCCTCTTATTTATACTTATCCTTTACTCCTAAAAAGAGAAAATAAGAGAAATACATTATTCTCTAAATTCTACAAGGCATAAGAGCTAGTCGGCCTGAACCATTGACTTTGTCTGAATAGCCACCATGGCTAGGAGATGGGAAATCTCAGGCTCTGAAGTATTATCCGGATATCGAGGTGCAGATGCTGCACTAACTCCCAATATCCCTGAAGGCCCTATAATTTAGATTACTGGGCACAAGTTGAATGACCAGAACTTCGTCCAATGGTCGCAATCTATGATGTTGTTTGTGTGTGGCAGAGGCAAAGAAGATTACCTCACCGAACTTACAGCAAAACCTCAAGAAAACGATCCTACTTTAAGATCTAGAAGGTAGACAACAGTATGGTCATGTCATGGTTGATAAATTCTATGAAAAAGGAAATAGGTGAGAACTTTATGTATTACAAAACAGCAAAGGAAATATGGGATGCTGCCAACGAGACTTATTCTAATGTTGACAACACCTCAAAAATTTTTGGAATCAAAAGTTTGCTGAATGATTTACGACAAAGAAAGCTGTTCGTGACTTAATACTTCGATGCCTTGACAAGACATTGACAGCAGTTGGATTTACTAGAAGAGCAGATTTGGAAGTGCCCAGAAGATAGCCAACAATACAAGAAAATTATTGAAAAAGATCGGGTCTACCATTTTCTTCTTGGGCTCAACAAGAACCTAGACGACGTGAGAGGAAGAATTCTTAGTATCAAGCCTCTTCCAAATGTCCGAGAAGCCTTCTTAGAAGTCCGTCGAGAAGAAAGTCGAAAGAAAGTAATGCTATGCTATCAAAATTCTCCTACTATTGTTGAAAACTCAGCCTTTAAAGTCCAAGGATATCCATTTAATCGTGAAAATAGCAGAAGAACAGGCTAGTTTGTGAGCACTATTGAAAAGTCAGGCATACAAAGGACACTTGCTGGAAGATACATGGAAAACCAGAAAATTGGAAGCCGGCATGTGAAAAAGAGGGTTGTGGGAATGTGGTTGCCACAAAGCCTCAAACCTCTTCAGAAACGCATCCATTCAGCAAATAGCAACTTGAAGTCCTCCAAAAGATGTTTCAACAAACTCTTCAAAGTACCTCTGCAACCATTGAAAATAGTTCACTTGCCCAAAAAGGTAACTTCTTACATGCACTAATTATTCAACGAGAAAATCCAAAATCTTAGATAATTGACTCGGGGGCAACAGACCATATGACAGGAGACTTTTCTTTCCTCAGTAATTATACTATATGTTATTGTAACTACTCTATTCGAATAGCTGATGAATCTCTCTCTAAAGTAAAAAGCACAGGATCTGTTGTGATTTCAAAAAATATTACTCTTGAATTTGTCCTTTATGTTCCTAACCTCAATTGTAACTTGTTTTCTGTGAGTAAGTTTACAAAACAATGAGAATGCATTACTAAATTCTCTCCCAACTTGTGTGAATTTCAGGAATCGGGCTCGGAGAAGAAGATTGGTAGTGCTAGGCTGTGTGCTGGACTTTACTTCCTTTCGGTTGATAGAGCCGAGAGACACCAATCACCATAAAGACCTTGTATGACCTTGACCTCTAGCAATAATAATGATAGTCTAGTCATGTCGTGGCACTATTGGTTAGGACATCCAAATTTTTTGTGTCTAAAAAAATTATTCCCTTCTTTGTTCAATGAAAAATCTGAAATTTTTCAATGTGAGATTTGTCAACTTTTCAAGCCTACTCGTAACTCATATTTTAGCCTTCCTTATAAGTCATCTCAACCTTTTTCAGTAATCCATAGTGATATTTAAGGGCCATCTAGAATTAGTAATATTACTGGTTCTAAATGTTTTGTCACATTCATTGATGCTCATACTAGACTCTCGTGGGTGTTTCTAATGAAAGAAAAATCAGAAGTTGGGCAAATCTTTGAAAATTTCCACAACATGATCCTTACCCAATTTCAAGCAAAAATCCAAGTCCTCAGAACAGATAACGGAAGAGAATACTTCCATACTTTCCTTGGTGCCTACTTGTCCAAACATGACATTATCCACCAACCTCTTGTTTCGACACTTCACAATAAAGTGGAGTAGCCGAACGGAAAAACAAACACCTCTTGGAAGTTACCCGATCTCTTATGTTAGCATATAATGCCCCTAAACACCTTTGGGGTAAAGCAGTTCTTACTACTACCTATCTTATAAATAGAATGTCATCCCGAATACTTAATTTCAACACCCATTGTCAGAAACTTTGTGCTACCTACCCACAAACCAGAATAATTTCCTCTATTCCCATGAAAATTTTTGGATGTACTGCATTTGTTC
This sequence comes from Firmiana major, assembly GCA_033439115.1. NCBI lineage: Eukaryota > Viridiplantae > Streptophyta > Magnoliopsida > Malvales > Malvaceae > Firmiana > Firmiana major. The sequence continues at coordinate 46,477,313 of CM065909.1, forward strand.
ACATAAGTCAGCAATATCGAAGCAAACCTGATCCTAAATCTCTTAAGTGTGTTTTCCTTGGCTACTCACCAAACCAAAAGGGGTATCATTGCTATTCATCACTCACAAAAAAACTCTACAACTCCATGGATGTCACTTTTTTCGAAAACCAACCCTTCTACACAAAAAATGATATTCAATGGGGGAATCATACTCAAGAATATCAATTTTTGGCCACTGAATCCTTAACCCCACATCCATACAGCCTTATCAACTCTGAAATATCTCAAATCCATCCAGCACATAACACTCCAAATCCTCCTGATTCGATGGCCAAGCAAGGGATAGCAACCAAGGAGTTGATTGTGTACTCGAGGCGCCATAAAACTCAGAAGGATGTAGAGGACTGTACACCTCTGAATAATTACCAAGAATCTAATTCGAGTTCTGAGGAACACAAAATTCACACAGGTAAGACCTCTCTTGAACTTAAAATTAAAACCAAAATATGTGAACCTTCTGCTGATCTAGATATACCTATTGCCTTGAGAAAAGGTGTAAGGTCTTGTACCCGATACTTAATTGCCAAATTTGTCTCCTATGAAGAGTTGTCACCAGCCTTTCATGCATTTACCAGTAATCTTGACAACATGCAGATTCCAAAAAATATTCAAGAGGCTCTCAAGGAACCCAAGTAGAAGTTAGTCGTGCTAGATGAAATTCAAGCACTTGAAAAGAATAGAATGTGGGTAATCACCGATCTGTCCAAAGGAAAACATCCAGGTTGGTGCAAGTGGATCTTTACAATAAAATACAATGCAGATGAGATGAAAACAAAAATAGGTTTAAAGCCCGTCTTGTTGCAAAAGGATTCACCCAGTCCTATGGTATAGACTATGAGGAGACATTTGCACCTATAGCCAAATTAAACTCGGTTCGAGTCCTACTGACTTTGGCAGCAAACTTGGATTGGCCCCTTCACCAACTTGACATCAAGAATGCCTTCTTGAATGGTGACTTGGAAGAGGATGTTTATATGAAAATCCCTTCAGGATTTGAAAATTAAGGCACTAGTGGGAAAGTTTGCAAGTTTCTAAGATCTCTATATGGGCTCAAACAATCCCCCAGAGCATGGTTTGATCGACTAACCAAGGTGTTAAAAAGATATGAATTTTTGCAATGTCAAACAGATCATACCTTGTTTGTAAAGCTTTCAAAAGAAGGAAAGCGGGCTATCATCATTGTGTATGTGGATGATATCATTATCACATGAGACTACAACGAAGAAATTTATGATGTGAAAAACCTCCCAGCCAAAAAATTTGAGGTAAAGGATTTGAGGTTTCTCAAATACTTCCTTGGGATGGAAATAACTCGTTCAAGAAAAGGAATCTCTGCTTCTCAACGTAAGTATGTATTGGACTTACTAAGAGAAACCAGAATGATGGGGTGCAAACCGACAGACACACCAATGGACTCAACAAACAAAATTGGTGAAACAGAAGGAGACTTGCTCAAGGACAAAGGACGATATCAACGACTTGTGGGAAAACTCATCTATCTTTCCCACACTCAACCTGATATTGGGTTTGGAGTAGGTATGGTAAGCAGGAATATAAATAAGCCTACCAAACCTCACTTAAAAGCTGTCCATCGCATTCTTCAATATTTAAAGAAGAACCCAGGTGAGGGCCTCTACTTCAAGAAGACTACAAATAGAGATATAGAAGTGTACAACGATGCAGATTGGGCTGGGTCCATAATAGATCGAAGATCAACTATAGGGTATTGTTCCTATGTTTGGGGAAATCTTGTCACATGGAGAAGTAAAAAACAGGCAGTGGTTGCTAGAAGCAGTGCAGAAGCTGAATTTCGTGCTATGTCCAATGGAATTTGTGAAGGTATTTGGCTAATGAGGTTACTTGGGGAGTTAAAAGTTCAAGTTGGATGCCCTATGAGGTTGTATTGTGACAACAAAGCTGCCATAAGCATTGTCAAGAATCTTGTTCATCATGACCGAACCAAACACATAGAATTGGACTAACACTTCATAAAAGAAAAAGTTGAAGGAGGCATTGTTAAGATGGTCTATACACCAACTAGCCTTCAATTAGTTGACATCCTAACAAAGGCTCTTCCACGAAATAAATTTGAAACTTTGAAACCAAAGCTGATTGACATACATAACCCAGCTTGAGGGGGAGTGTGAAATTCTGCTTATTGTATTTGACTGCAAGTTGTTGGTTTCCTAAATTAAGATTGATTTACTATATCTTTAGGATTTCCTATTATTTATCCCTAGTTTCCTTTTATCTAGAATAGAATATTTTGTTGCTTTATTTTTAGCATTGTCCATTTATTTTTCCTATTATTTATATTTATCCTTTGTACTCCTCAAAAAGAGAAAATAAGATAAATACATTATTTTCTAAATTATACACTTCTCATAATCCCTCTCTCAGTCAAACCTCACCTACTCCAGCTTCCTTTCACTCTTGGTTTTGTCTTTGTTGCTCATGTTACTTCAGTTTCTTTTTCTTCCTCTTGGTCAGGCTCCATTTTCAATAGTTGAATCTGTCATCAACAGTCAGCTACAACCTTCCCTTTAAATTCGGTTTTTGCCCTCACCCACTCACTCAATCTTCTATCCTGGTTTTCCAACCACCTTCGCACGTATTCTCTGTTATCATTTCTTTTCATTTTCCAGGCTATCGCCCACTCCACTTTCCTCTATTTTCGGTTTGTTTCAGTTGAAATCATTTCATTCCTGTTTTCCTTTTCTTTGTTGCAGCTTCAATATGTAGTATATCATATTATATATATATATATATATATGTATTTGTGTTTTCTCTCACCTAGTGGCAACCATATCTTTCGTTGACTTTTCCCTTCCTACCGTGTGGCATAATCATCATTCATTTCTATTTCATTTCATTGTTCCTGTAGCCATCATTTCATTCTTTTCTTTCATCCATCATTTCACCATTTTTTTTTTATTTCTTTCAATGCTTTAGAACATCATGCTCACGTCCTATTGTTGCTTCCAACTCTTTCAGATAAGTGGTGGGGATTTTGGGATTCGGGATTGGCTAATCCGTGGAGGAAGCCAATCCGTGGAAGAAGCCAATCCGTGGACTTTTTGTCTTTATTTATTTATTTATTTATTTAATCTGCTCCAGTCTTATGTCATTTTTATACTGTCTATCCTCCATGGTAAAATATTTTATTTAATTAAATTTTCTCTAAATCTCACGTGTTAAATATAAATTCAATTATTTTTTTATTTTTATCGTTTATTATTATTCTAACGCAGCAATGTGCCTGAATTGCAACACTCACATTTTGCAATTTCCACCAACATATGCATTTTCAATTCCATTTGTTTACTTTGTTAATCATAATTATAACCGAATACAAAAAAATTCGTGGAGTTTATAAAGAAAATGTTAGAGAGATAGTACTTTGGTGGTATAAGTTTAGGTACACAAGGAAATATAGAAACCATAATGGTGTAGGTATCATTATAAACAATAGTACCAAGTGGGCGTTGTATAGGTTAAGAGATAAGAGATAGGATTATTTGGTTAAGTTGGTTCTTGGAAGGGATATTTTGAATATTATTAGTGCATATGACCACATATAGGATTTGATGATGTTAGTAAGCGATAATTTTGGGAGGATTTAGATAAAGTAGTACAAAAAGTGTTTGTAGGAGAAAGCCTTTTTATTGGCATGACCTTAATTACCATGCAGGTGTTAGTAGAGACTAAAGAGAGTTTTAAAAGTGTAAATAAGAGTTTTAGTTACGATGTAAGAAACGAGGACATATATCTATATTTTGCTTTATCTACTATCTAACCTTAATAAACACACTATTTAGAAGGAGAGAATCTCATCTCATAACCTTTAAAAATGGTTCGAACGTAAGTTAGATAGATTTTTTTTTTCTTTAAGGGATAGATGCAATTGTCTGGAATGCAAAATTATCCTTGGTGAGAGTCTTTTCACTCAATATTGACTTCTACTCCTAGACATAAGGATCCTTAAGTAGTATCAAAGGAACCAACTGAAGGAGCCATAAGGATTTGATGGTAAAAGCTAAAAAAAGATTGTCATGCATTATGTAGAGATAATTGGATTCAGAAGGAAGATTGGATAGTAAATGAGAACCTAAATATACTATGAAATAAGATGGTAAAACACATTCGAAAGGTGGGCAAAGAGATACTAGAAGTATCAAATGAAAGAATACCGATTGAAAATTATGCAACATGGTAGAATCCATTAGTTAATGAAGCTATTAAGATTAAGCAAGATTGTTATAAGACCTTGAGGAAAAAACACCAAGAGAGCTTTGCAAAAATATAAGTTAGCTAGAAATAAGGCAAAAAAGGCGGTGACAGAAACAAAAGTAAAGGTTGCGAAAGAGATGTATGACAAGTTGGACACTAAGAGTGGAGTGAAAGAGATATACATATTAACACAAGTAAGAAAAAGGAGGAGTCGCGACTTAGAAATCATGAAATGTGTTAAGGATGAATACCAAAGAACTCTTTTCAACGACAATGACAATAAAGAAAGATGCGTGATTATTTTGATAAAGTATTCAGTGATGGACAAAGTCAAAATTTGGAAAATATCTCACTACCTCTTGAGGATCTGAATTGACACTTGATACGGAGAATTAGAGAGATAAAGGTTAAGGAGGCACTAAAGAGGATGAAGACATGCAAACCTATTAGGCCTGATGATATTTCAATTGAAATTTGAAAATGCCCTAGAGAGATAGGAACTAGGTGGTTGACAAATCTTTTCAAAATAATTTGACACTCTAACAATATGCAAGATGAATGGAAGAAAGTTGTCTTTATACCTCTCTATGATAACCCAAAATTTCTCATTTTTGGGAATTTATTTCAAGTATAAAAAAAGGTTCAAAATATATATTTAATATAGATATATATTTAATTAAATGTATATATATAATTATCTATAAATATATAATTATATATAAAGATAAATAAATATTTAATTATATATATATTTTTAAATATATTTATGTATTAAATATATAAATATTTAATATATATATATATTATAACTTTTCGGCAAGCTTCCTTTGAAAGCTTACCGGGTCGAAGAGGGGTGTGCATAGCAAACCTTTGTTTAAAAATAATAATAATAAATAAAATATAGTAGAAACAAAGGGGAAACTGATGCTGACAAGGGGAGTGTGAGCGGCGCCGGCCATCCCGCATGCCTATGTCGTTCCGTTTGCTGTCGAAAAGAGGCAGATCTAGAGGAGAGAAAGAGAAATAAATGAGGAAGAGACAAGATGAATGAAAGGGGATTTTTAAGCCAAACCACCCCCTGTCGATGCTAGATCTGGGCTTCACGAGGTTACCCGACTCGACCAGAGGAAGACTAGGCCATGAACCGGTCTGACGACCCCTAAACTATGGATAACAGCTAAATCGATTCGAACCAATTCAGCAAAAAATGAAAGAGGCTGAACTAGTTCAACCTGAACTAGTTCGGCCTAGTTCAGCCAGAGAAAATAGGAAAGAAAAGAAAAGAAATGAAAGAAAGGAAAGAAAGAAAAAAAAGAAAATTTGGTGTCTTGGTTTAAGGATAAACTAGTAAGAAAGATCGTACAGGCTGTTTTAATTTTTCAAAAATTAATTTAAATTTATATTCGACTGAAACTAGTCTGATTTCGATATGTATAAGTGAAGCACAATGATAGATGATGAACACGAGTTCAGCCAAACTCGGTGTATGTATGCGCTACACTTGAAACCTGTAAATCAGGAAAGTAAACCTCACTTGATACAATTTGTATTAGCATATAAGGTAAGTAAATTTTACTTGCTACAGTAGCTATAGTATTTTATTTAATTAAATTGCATGAGCTACGATTAAATTCATAATTAATGAATTTAAATATAAAAATGAATAATCGATTTCTGTATGAAGTAGCATATTATGTAATTAAATTGTATAAGTTACAAATGAAATTCCTAATTAATGAGTTTAAGTATGAAATCTGAATTCTGCTAATTAAATTCATAAATAATGAATTTAATTATTAAAGCGAAAATTAAGAAATGCTTAAGGATTTCATACATAAGCGGATCGAATGACTTACGAAAAAATTATAGAGTGATAAGGAAAAATTTTGAACAATATATCAAGTTGGTAGTTCCCTTTTAGGATGTAAAGAAGTATCATATGGGATAATTCTAAACTTAATAAATTCTAGTTAAATCCATAGATGTAAGGTAGCATTATGTGGAGTAAATTTAAGTTCTCGAACAGAAATCAAATAATGTTTGAGGATTATAAGTATGAAAGAATACGTGATTGAATTATTGATAAGAATATGAAATTGAGCAGTGATTATTGAGATACGGAATAACACCATGAGGTATAAGTCAATTCCATATATGCGTGGTAGCATCATATGGAATAAAATGAGTTCTAAAACATAAATCGAAGAATGTTCAAGGATTATGTGTTACCGGTATGAGTGACTGATAGAACAATTGAAATTTCGATTTATGAAAATATTGATTGATTCAAATAAGAATATCAAATAGATATGTGATCCTTGGGGTGCAAGATAACATCTTAAAGTATAAATTAATTCCTTTGATGCGAGGTAGCATCGTGCGGATTAATCAGATCCTATAGTAAGAATCAAATAATGTTCAAAGGTCCTAAGTGTTATAAGTATATGGAAATATTTGTGATAAGATTATTGGAAAGAATATGTTCTTATGTGAACCTAGTTTTGTATTACATTTGCATCTTGATGCATAATATGAGTTTTGTGGGATTTAAAAAACTTTCATTGGTTTATACCTACATTAAAGAACCATTAAAATCTCACTTATGACATGTTTTGAAAATATATGATATATAAATATCTATGTTGCAGGTTTAAGCTAACTCTGCTTTTATCTACATTGTGATTAGAATGGATTTTAAAACATGCATTCAGATAACTTTTACAGCTAAATGTTTTGCCTTAGCTGACATGCGATAATAATTAGCCATAACCATTTTTGACCCATGCTGACGAGGTATATAATAGTTACAATGATGTAGCCTACTATTTGTGGTATAAATAGTAATGTTTCGGCCCATGCTGACAGGGCATATAATAGTTAGTGGTGTTTCGACCCCTACTGATGGGGTATATAATAGTTGACAATTTCAAGCCCTGCTGATGGGCTACAATAGTTAGTAATGGTCATATATTTTGAGATTCTAATATTTTCCTAATCACAAGTTAAAATAGTTATCATATGAAATGTGTTTTAGATTTTGTAATATATATTAAAATGTGTTTTGAAATGTGAAAAATGTTTTGAAATGTGAAATATATTTTTAAAAATGTTTTACAAATATGAGCGTGGTTCACAGAACATATCCTATCTAGATGAAATGAATATGGTGTGGCCCCTACTAATGAGGATGATAATAGTTAGTGATGTGGTGGTCTCAGCTGATGGGATATAATAGTCTATAGTGTCCTTGCTAATGGGTTAGAATAGTTAGTAAAGATAGTATGAAATATAATTCAAATTGTGAAGTGGGTTTTAGAATATGAAATACATTTTTAATTATGAAGTGTGTTTTGGAATATGAAATAGTCTCGAATATATAAATATATTTCAATGTGATATATTGCGGATAAGAAATATGTTTCGAATATGAAATGTGTTCTGAATAAGGAATATATTTCAAATAAGAAATATGCCTTGAATACGAAATGTGTTCCGGATAAGGAATATGTTTCAGATAAGAAATATGTTTCAGATATGAATATGCTTCAGACATAAGACATGTTCCGAATAAGGAATATGTTTCGATATGGGTTATGTTTCGAAATTAGATATGTTTCGGTATGTGATAAGTTTTCAATATAAGCTATGTTTCGAATAAGAAAATGTTTATGATATATGAATATATTTTGATAAGTGATATTTTTCGAATTATGTGATGTGATTTCAGAAAATGAATGTGTTTTAAAGATAAATGTAGATGTAAGCAATTTCAAGAGAAAAAGGCTTGCACGTTTGGAATGCATTAAACTTTGGTTTCTACAATCAACTATGTTTTCGAATTTCGAACTCTTATAGCTGTATTTAGTTCCGGGTGGTCAGGTTTGATGGACAATCGGAGTATTTCAAAATACCTCTCTACTTAAAAGACTTACGTCTAGATAATTTTCTAATCTATAAATTCAGGAAAAGTGTAACCTTCGATAAGTTTCGAAATGTGATTCGAATAAGTGATATAAAAGAACGATCGAATGTGAATGCGTTAGACATGCGTTAGAATTCAATTTCTTATATCATATTACTTCTGTACTTGTGTAGTTTGCTTACTGAGCTCCCCAAACTCACCTCCTTATAGTTCCATTACAGGTTTAAACTAAAGGCACACTGGCATTGACATCAATATCGACTTCGAAGTTAATGTTTCGAAGATCTTGCAGCTCATATCAGTATATGTTTATACTGTTTAATTATATTTACTTTTAAATAGTTACCTTTCAGTTCATGAGTCAGGATGTATATTAAGTTAAAATACAATTATAAAAGTTAATCATCGCGTTATGAGATGTAAATGAATTAATATTGATAATAAATTCATTTATTATGATTGAAAAAATAAATATAAAATCAACTGCCTTATGAATATAAACTGTTATATCTCGTCCTTTATAGGTTGGGTATGACCAAATATAAGGCGTTATGCTGTCGAAATTTTATTGAAATCGATAATTGCATCTCGGTTTAATAAATGGAAGTTAATAAGAAATCAGACTGAGACCTTAGGTTCAAAACCTTAAACCAAGCTAGATAGTTTGAGATTTAGAAATATTATAAGACTGCACTTACATGACAAACAAGTGTTAAAGGAAAAAATGAAAAATTTAGCACAAATTTTCATACTTTCGCAATAAGTTACTGAAAAATTGCGTCCTTCGAGTCGTGACACTCTTTAAAAATACAAATGAGATATTTAAAGTTACTCCAACTATCGAGGTATAAAATTAATGAGGCACACGATGAAGCTCTAGGAGAGCGTGATAAAATAGAGATTAAGGAAGATGGTAGAGTTATCAGAGAATCAATTTGGTTTTATGTCTAGTTGATTCAACTATGGAGGTAATACACTTGGATAAACAACTTGTTGAGATTTCTCGTGTACAAGGTAAAAATCTTCATACAGTTTTTATAGAATTTGAGAAAGCATATAATAAAGTGCGTATGAAGGTGCTAATGAAGAGAAGAGTTCATGTGAAATATATTGAACTAATTAAAGACTTGTATGGAGATGCAATGACACATGTGATAACATGAGGAGGGAAAACGAGCGAGTGGGACTACATCAAAGATCGATGCTAAATCCATTATTGTTCGTTACAATAATGAACGAACTAACAAAATCTATTCAAGATAAGGTGCTTTTGTGTATGAGTTTGAAATGATATTGTTTTGTGTATTCAAATTAGAGCGGAAAGTCAATGTAAAGTTGAAACTGTAAGGACAACGCTAGAATCAAGAGAGTTTAAATTAAGTAAAATGAAGATTGAATACATTGAATGTAAATTCAGTTCAAATAAAGAGGAAAATCAAAACATAATGATATTAGATGTTGTGAAAATACCAAAGCGAGTTCATTTCTGATATTTAGGGTCGCTCATCAGATTGAAGGAGAGATTGATGGTGATGTGACTCATAAAATCTAGGTAAGTTGGAGTTAGTGAAGCGCTACGAATGTGTTATGTGATAGAGAAATTCTGATATGATTGAAATACAAGTTTTATAAAACAGTTATTAGACCAACATCCGCTATATGGTAGTGAATGTTGGGTGACTAAGAGAATGCATACACAAAAGATAAGTGTAGCATAAATGTGAATACTATAGTGGATGTGCGGATATATGAGAAATGATAAAATGAAAAATGAAAACATTTGCAAGAAGATTAAAGTGACACATATAGAAGACAAGATAAGTGAAATTCATCTACGTTGGTTTGGACGATTAGAATGTAAACCTGATAAAAATAGTCAAAGTTAAAGGAAAACCGAAAAAGACTTATAAGGAAGTCATTTAAAAAGGTACAACGATACAAGAGTTGAAAGAATACACTGTCTTAAATAAAAATGAAGGAAGAAAAAAATTTATATTAACAATTTAACGTGAATTTATATATATTAATTCATATTATCGATCATAATCTATAAGATAAAACACTGATAATGACGATATATAAAACTAAAATCCTCCATAAAGGCGAGGAATTTTTCTTCACTCCCTGCATTAAAAAAAAAAAAAAAGGTGATCCCGGAGTCGAACCTTTTATTAGAACATAATTCTGACACCCTCTAATTAATTTTGTTTTATAAATCTTCCTGTTGAATGTCATCCACCTAAAATAGAAGTAAATTTTACCGTCAAGGAAGATTAATCTTTTTGTTTTTTCTTCTAGTTCAAAGTCTTCTTACATACCTCTCAATTCTCGCATAATCATTAGTCTATGTTCGTCATTAAAGTACATCTGAGTTATCCCAAATTTCTATGAAATATACTAGAAAATTTGTATCCCATAATTTTACTTTTGTTGTGACTCATTATCAACCTAACCTAGTCATTGTTAACGAATCTCTTTGAATCTACATTTTTTCTTTTATTTCCCTGCACCTGGGTTTGATTTTAATAATAAAAATAAGTCTATCAAAAAAAAGTTTTACCAAAAAAAATCTATAAAAGTACAATTGTATGTATATTAATATTAAATCCAATAATTATATTTTTATCTTTGAAATATAAAAATTTTACAAATTTAAACGTTTGAATCCTAACACTTATTTATATATATTTTATCAATCATCTATATATATATATATATAAAACCTTGGTCAAACATGATTGTACCTATGAAGTTCACGACTCGAAATAATATTATTTGAAACGGATTAGAGCATTTGTTATCATATATATATATATATATATATATATATATATATATATATATTAGAGTTATTTTCATTGGTTTTATTGCTAAATCATGTCAAGCAACCGCTAAGATGGACCCTCACACTACAGCATACTTTGTTGGAAGAACATTAATTGGAAAAAAAATCAAAACAAAAGGCAAATTTAAATATGTGAGAAAGTGAGAATAAAATAAAGATACTTCATAAATTGAAGGAGGAATGGAAAGCTTAGGTGACGATTGGGTCCGAGAAAGAACAATATATTCAGAACAAATAAGTCTATATTATTATTTGATTTTAATAATAAAAATAAGTCTATCAAAAATTTTTTTTACCAAAAAATATCTACAAAAGTACAAATGTATGTATAATAATATTAAATCAAATAATCATATTTTTATCTTTAAAATATAAAAATTTTATAAATTTAAATGTTTAAGTCCTAACACTTATTTATATATATTTTTTATCAAACACCTCTCTCTCTCTCTCTCTCTATATATATAAACTAGGTCAAACATGATTGTACCCACGAGGTTCACGACTCAAAATAATATTATTTGAAACGGATTAGTGCATTTGTTATCATATATATATATATGAGTTATTTTCATTGGTTTTATTGCTAAATCATGTTAAGCAACCGCTAAGATGGACCCTCACACTACAGCATACTTTGTCGGAGGAACATTAATTGGAAAAAAAAAATCAAAACAAAAGGCAAATTTATATATGTGAGAAAGTGAGAATAAAATAAAGAAACATCCATAAATTGAAGGAGGAATGGAAAGCTTAGGTGAGGATTGGGTCCGAGAAAGAATAATATATTCAGAACAAATGCCAATGGCATTTCCATATATCATGTCTAGCTATATATAAATCCTTTTTTATCTATGCTTTTTCATCTCTTCCCGAAAGAAAACAGTAAAAGAGAGGAAGAATACTTCGTCTAATCTAATGAAATTTCACCACGTTATCTCTATTTCTATTTTCATGGACTATTAGCTTACTACATGTTTTTCCTTAACCCACTTGCATTTAATTAGCTCATACGTTTTCAGTAAAAATTTTAAATTTTATTAATAAAATTAAAATTTATCACGTATTTACATCTAGTTAGAATATATTTAAAGTGATTAATAAATTAGCATGATAAAAATAAATAATATTATTATGAATTTTCTGGTTAAATATAAAAATTTTAATACGATAAATAAAATAATAATCCAATCAAATAATTGGTTAATATTGATGCTAAAGTCATTCTATATTAGCACCTAACTTCATATGGTTGAACTATTTTTGTTATTTTTTTATAGAAGGTATAAAGGGGAAGTGGAAACTATTTTGTTACTTTATTCAAAAGATCAATTCAAATATTGTTATTTAAATTAAAAAAATTGCTTGATTAATTCAAATGAATAAAAATAACTGATGATATAAACTTAGCTATAACTTTTTTAGAAAAATAAAACCATTTGAATATTCCAAGAAGACATCTTTGAAAAAAAAAAAAAAAAAAAGAGAATAGCAAAACGCAAGTAAGGGAGAAAAAGCCAACAACAATAGTATATATATATATATATATATATATATATATATAGAATCCCATTCCAAAGCAACCAAATACTAAAAAATAAATTAACAAAGACTTTGAATTCCTTAAAGTTTTTCTCTTTATGTTTTAAGGTAAATTAGAAGTTTTAAAAATTAATTAAAACAATAATATAAAATTGCATTAGGAAAAAAAAAATGTTACAATTAGACATGACAATTTATGTACTTATTTCATGTCAAACATGTATAAATAAGAAAATTACTTTATCAAAATACACATAAACATATTAAATACAAAATAATTTTTTTTAAAAATTTTGCTAAATTTATATATTTCGTTAAAATTGTAATTCAAATCATTTTATTTTTTATCATAAAAAAAAAACCATTGTAGTTTATTTTCTTAAAATATAAGTATAGATATAGAATTTTTTTTTTTTTTTTAGTTTCTCTCTCTCCAGTCCCACCTCAAATTTTCAACTGTACTCTGCGGGTCTGCCCCGTGTGTTCATCTACCTTAACATTGACTTCTAACTTTCAGGTAAACCAAAATTTCTCTCCCCTCATGTTCCTTCCTTCGCCTTACGATCATAATCGAACGGCTAGCATTGAAACAAACACCCCAATCCAAACCTTATTATTGTTTGTAGCAAAAAGAATCCTTAGATCTATATCATCTCCCTGCTCTTTCAATTTCAAGTACTTCCCCTATTCCTAATTAAACAAGTACCTCTGCCTTTGTCTTCTCTTTAGAAATTTTCTGGTTTCTATTTCTTTCTTGTACTTCCCTCCCCTTCCAACTCTTAACTTTCCCTTGTTTTCTTGCATTTTCCTCACCTTTCCCGGAAAAGTTTCCAACACACCCAGATTTTTTTCAGGTATATTTTTTTGTCGTTTTTTAACTAACGTTAACTGTTTCCGGCTAGACATATCCATGTTTTCTGTCTTACTCTATTATAGTAATTTTGTATATATTTTTTTAATTTGGAGCTTTATTTGTATTAATGCTAATTCGTTATTTTTTTTAACAAAACTGTGTAGATCTGACGCTTGATATGACGGTTATCAGATCTAACGGTCGTATGATGACTGATGTTATTTATCTTGTCCCTACGCAGTGTGCCGTACAAATGGAGACCAAAAGGGGTTACGTTGAGTTGATGTTTAAACAAGGTTTGCTAACGTGCGCATGGGGAACCCTACTTACTCTACTCGCCTCCTCAGCTACGCTTCAAGCTATGCTTTTTTCACCTCAAGTAAGTTTCATATTAAGTCCTTAAAATTTTAAGTGTTACACTGTAATTTACAGTGCAATTCTTTTGGTTGCTAACTTGCGCTGTTGTTGGTGGAGTACAATGTTCGGAACTGAAATGAAAACATAGATTCTGTTTATGTAATGTTCGGTTGAGTTCCGGTTTTTTTTTTTTTTTTTTTGTGGGCCTACCACGTATTATTATCTTATCTTTAAAAATCTACTTTGATGCCATAAACAAAATATTTTAAGTAATTTAAAAAATACTTTTCATGTATTCAAAATTTACTGAGAATAATCCAATCATTGTGAAACACGTTCATGTTGCATATGTGAAATAAATAAATATGTATGTACGTATGTATGTATGCATATATGTATGAAGATGTTATTGGGCCTGGGTTATATGGCTATGGACCAAAGGCCCATCCCAGATAAGTCATTTCTCATCAAGGAAGAAGAAGAGATCCTAAGCTTAAATTCATTGAATAGTTTCAGGATCTGCTTGAGGTGATGATAGCAACCCAAGGTGAAAACGAAGAAAGTTATTTAGGTATTGGACAGGAATCGGAAGCAGTTGATGCTGAGGGAGAAGGAGATGAAGAGGATGATGATAATGATGGTGGTGGTGGGTATGGAGAATGTGATGGGGAAGACCCTTCTGGTGGTGAAGAGGGAGGAGCTGATCACGGGAACAATCCTAATGATGCAAACGGCAACTCCAAGAAGGGAACTGAAGGAGGAGGGGATAGTGGAGCTGGGGAAGAAAATGGAGAAGAGGAAGAAGAGGAAAACGGCAATGATGACGACGATGATGATGGTGATGATGAGCCAGAGGAGGATGACAATGGCGATGAAGAGGATGAAGGTGGCGATGAGGAAGAGAAAAAAATTGTAGAAGACGAAAAGCCTGAAGATGAAGAAGATGAAGAGGATGAAGAAGAGCCGGTTCAACCACCAAAGAAGAGAAAGAAGTGATCATAGAATTTCGAGAGTTTTTTTTTTGGTTGGTTCAATAATTCAAACTTTCCTTGACCACAGCTTTATGTAACTTAATTATGAGGGCAACAGTTAATATCTTCAATTTTATTTCACAATGCATGTTTAGGTAATTTTGAGACCTTTTTAATTTCGTATTAATTGGATATATGAAATCGCGTTCAGGTGATTAATTTTATTCCAATAATTTTAAATTATTATTTACACCATTCACAGTAGGATCTTATTTTTTTTAGATCAAAAAATATTCTTATATTATATTGTTTTTGAGATCTATTCATGTTAGGTGATGGATACTGAGTTAAGAAATTTTAGTTTGATAAAGATTCAAACATAATTTTTCATTCAAATTCATCATCATTCAAAAATTCAATCAAATTTTACACCACTGAATAAACTATTTAAGTTGCAAAACAATATTATTATCTTAATAATACAATAAATTCTTTTAAAAAAATTTTGGGTTACAAATTCTTCTAAATGTATATTATTATACCATTACAACCCATAAAGTGATGATTTAAAACGATTATTAACTTGAAAGTTCTTATTTTGTAAATTCTTATTTTATTTAAAAAATATTATTTTTAATTTCATATTTTTGATCTTTTTCAATCATTTTATAACCTTTAATTTTCTTAAAAATCTCATTTTAAATGATATATTCCTTAAAAATCTTCTTATAAATATGTCTTATATAATATATTATGTACTTTTCTAATTATTAAGTAAAAAATCTCAAATATAGTGATTTTTTGAAAATTAGCATCTTAAATTGTGTTTTTAATTTTTAAAAATTATGAAATATATTTGTATTTTAACAAATTACATTAGATTTTAAAACAAAATTATTAATTACTACAGTAGAAGGATTTTTTTTTATTTTTTTCAAGAAACCGAGTTGGATCATGATTTTTTACAAGATGATTAATTTAAAAAATAGAGATAAATAGTAATAATAATAAAAGTAAATTTTATCTAAGTTCTTTTTTTATTATTATTATTAAAAAAAATTAACCTAAACATTTATTATTCATAAAATATCCATAATGTTATTTTTTGTTTATTGAAAAATAAAAATCCTATATAATTTTTTTAAAAAATACTTAAAAATAATAAATAGAAGTAAAATTTATTATTGATACTTGAAAATGTAATATAATTAATTTAAATTTAATAATTTATTAATATATGTTAATATTATTTATGATTTTAGATCAAAATGCTTATTTTCAAAACTAATATATTAGAATAGAATTATGATAAAATATTAAAAATCTTAATGAAATTTACTCTAATAATAATAATTTAAAGATGAAACGTTTTTAACCATTAATTGGGACAAGTGACAACCCATATCATATTAAATTATGGGAAGTCCTCGAAAAATATAACCAAAAATAATACAATATATTAAAATATAATTTTGTTAAACAATTTTTTCTACTATTTCTGTCGAGTGTGACTTGAAATGGCAAAGTCGGTTGCCAATTAAAGCAACCAATCACAAACTTTCTTTCTTAACCGTGAAGAACGTAGTCGGCCAGTACCCCTCAATCCAATAAGAGGCTTTCTTAACAAAGGAAAATTCGGCTGATACTTCCTTAACCAATGGCAAGCACTTTGGTGTATATATGATTTAATGCTACTTGGTTCACGGAGATTCTTGGCCACCTCATGCACAAATATAAATAGGCTTTGATTGTTGTTGTAAAGTGATCAAGCCGAGGAGTGAGTAAGAGATTTGGGTTTGAGAGTGTTGTATTGAGAACTATTGTTCTCGGTTTATGGGAAGTGCGTTAACGTAAACACAGAACCAAACCACATAAATAGTGTATCCTTGTTAGTTATTTTTCTCACATTATATTTGTTGGTGGTACATATTCCAAGTGAATTGTTTGTAGTAGATATTAGCTCCATTGCGCAACAATTTCTTTTTTCATTGGCAATAGAAAAATAAGGCCTCAATCTACCTATAAACATGACTATATGTACACATCACTGCCCAAACTCTATTTACATTTAACACGATGCAAAGGCCAAGCATTAAAGATATTGTACCTTATCAATCCTCCATCCCCGCATTTGTTAAGTAAAACTTCCTCCCTAAACCTATCAATCAAAGCACAAAAGAAAAATCATCTGTTAAGAGAAAATTAAGAATAATCAAGATGATCAAACCAATAACAAGTTTCTACATCACAAGTAGTAGATACACGATTTCTTCAAGAGGAATGATATCCGTGATGGAAATTCTCGACTATACACGCTACTAATATATCATTACCCGAGATTATACTATAGATAACATTTGCAACATGTCACTTACAAGAAACGGTCATCTCCTTGTGGCGTCAATAAACATTGCTCGAGTCCAATGCTCAATATCCTCTGTTTGTGATGGCGGAGGGGGAAATGTTGGATGCTCCACAAGATCCCATTCATCAATAAGGCTTTCCTTCTTTCCAATGTCAGACATCTCAGTGGCAAAAAGAAAACTGGCAGCTGAACTCGGATGGTTATGATCAGAGAAGTTTTTCTGCAAGGCCAATGCAAAACAAAATCACAAATTCACAATATTCAAATTGTAAAGCTTCCAAGTTAAAATATAAAACCACTGGTATCATCATGGTAATTACAATTTCTCTAGAAGTAGAGATAACGATTGGAACAGCATATAACTTTACTATCAAAGCTAGAAAAATAAAATAAAATTGAGAAATGATCCAACCATGTAAATGACTTCCAATAGAATAGCAAAAGCTGAGTAATAGAATATATTTAAGTCATAGTTTTCCGGGAATTCTACCTCCCAAACAATTACAACAACAAAAGACAGAAACGTAGACAGAATAGAAAGTATACAGGTGCATACTGGTCAAAAACCACACAACGGATTTCCAATATTAATCATGTGAATCAGAAAAGTTAACAAGCTAAAATCTTAAAAGTTTCAGTTGAACAAGGTCAAAGGCAATTTTGTACCGTCAAAGGCGGCATGTGTGCACTCTCCAATAATGTGCTCGATGACATAGCAGAATTCACATTCCATACAGATTTGTTAAGTTGTTGAACTTGCTTACCTGACCTGAAAATAAAAAAGATAAGCACCACGAACAGCTCCAAAATACAAAATATTTACATACATTCACACATGAATGTAGAAAGCAGCAAATAGAACAATTATTCTCATCCTCATTGTGCCAACATTTTTGTAAGAAAGACTGATCACCTACCAGAAACTAGGATTTTATACTTGTAGATGAAACTAAACATTATTGGGATAAATGCTATGATGATGATGATGATGATGAGATGAAACTAAAGATTGAGTCTGTTCAAGCTAGGCTCCTTCTACCAACAAGAAACACTAAAAGCAGGTCATTTTTAAAGTCTCATCATTCAAACTTGATTGTCAAGAAGACAATCTCTACATTGACAAGATCATACAAATAACAATTGGCAAAAATTCTAATTTAAACTATAAGCCGCAAGTAGGTTAACAAATGAAAGAGCTAAAAACAAATGAACTGAAGTTTTACTAAACTAGAAACGGAAAAAAAAAAATTCATATCATGACCAGGAGATGCCTTTTAAACCATTTATAATCATTATGTTGGTGATCTGTTCACTTGAAGCAGGTTAGAACTGGGAATAAGGTGCATCTTAAAATCAAAAGGATACAAATCAACTGATATAGCCATTGGATAAGATGGCTAGTAATATGTATGGTGACACCCAAACTCTTCCCACATGATATATGTCTGTCTTCTCATTGGAGCTAGTCCAACTCCTGAGACTTCCAACTTAAGCTATAAATTTATCAATATTTACTTCGAAAAGAAAACCAATTTAGAACTTAACGTACCATCTGAAAACGAACTTCAAATACTTTGTCCCCCTAAGTCTCAATTAAAGAACAAACCAGTTGTTTTATGCTTCAAAGTTTTCCAAACAGTACAAATCAAAAAACAATTCCGTTTATAAATCAGAAAAAGAAGGCAGAATGTACCTTGAACAAGCCATTTTCAAGGAAAAAACAGATCGGACTTCCTTGCTTGAAGATAGTATGGCCAACAATTTAGAAAATGCTTCAAAGGTAGATGCCTCGGTAGGAACATCTAAACAGAGTGAGTTATAGCAGTAAGCTGTTACGCATGCCATGCTTTTCTTCAGAAGAGATATCCCTTTCTGCAGGTCCTTATGTGTTTCAACAGTGTGTGGAGAGGCAGAAGAATAATTGAAGCTATTACTTCCAGATGAATCCAGTGGAGGCCTTCTCTCGGATTCCATTGAAGCAACACCAAAATTACTAGAGCTTTTATCTGTCCATGAATTATCCCCACTAGTTGAGCAATAATTTTGGCGTGGTATGAAAAGCGGGTATTCATTGCTGCAAAACACAAACTATATTCAGTCCCACAAGAGAAAAACCTCAGTCAGCAATGTCAAATAACACTTCTGGTGATATACCTTCGAGAAGAAGGGCGTGCATTCCAATAAGAATCTCGTTGCCATATCCGTGAGCAAGATCCCTGATGTGAAAGTATAATATGATGAGTATAAAAATAATGGAGGTAAAAGAGATCCCGCAGTTGGTCAATTTCTTTGTTTATCATTATAAAAGCCAACATCCTGCTGTGTGAAACAGCAGAACTTCCAAAAGGGGAAAGATTCCTAAAAGATCATTGCTGGTAGACATTTCTCACCACCAGAAGCAAACAATGGAAAACAAAAAATTTAAGGAAAAAGAATCAGAGGAAATGAAGACATATTTTTGAATAGAACTTGCAAAAAAAAACTACACTTCAAACATTAAAAAAAAATGTAAGAAATGCTTAAGAAAATGCATAAAAAGGATGAGCTATTCTTTTACCAACATTGTCCAACAAAATGGAATCTTTAGACCTCTTGAAGATTACCACAGGAAACTCAACTGATTGAAAAACTCAAAAAATTAAAGAAATCCAAAACCAGAAATTTCGAGAATTTTTTTAGAAATAGTGTACTGGTGCAATCAGTTCTCAGTCCTTACCGCAAAACCCGAGTTATGAAGTGCAGGAGCAGCCAAGTTATGAACAACAAGATTCAGAAGTTGCACCATGTATCTGATTTAAAGTCATATGAATTACCAAAGTGTCAGAAACTGGAATATTCATACTAACAAATGATTTAGATAATGAAGAACATTTAAAACAGAGGGAAGGGGTATCCTAATGTAATATTTCCAAATAAGGAGAAAATAATTGTAGCAGGGCTACGGTTGTTGAATAGCCTCATAAAAATAAGCAACAACATTACCCTAACGAGGAAGCAAGCTCCTCTGATGGAACAGAGTGTGGATCAAGCCCTCTTGGTAAGTGTGCATTGCAAATCAGATCATACTGACCACTAGATCCATCTCTTCTCTCCCCATCTAAATTTACCTGTGAAAATAGAACTGATTAAGCTTACATAAAGGCAACAAGATTTAACCTAGAAGACTCGGTGCCAAGAATAGGAAAGAGGGAGGCATGGAGAAATGAGGCATATAAGTTTTGGGCTAAATATCCTCATCTTTACCACTTTAGCTATGTCTTTAAGTTCTTGGAAAAGTAAAATATCACCTATATTTTTGGTTAAACCTTTGCAACTTACATAAACAATCAAGTTTGTCAAGATACGGTTGATAGCTAAAAGAAACATATCAATTTGCATAGAAGCACTTACACGGCGTTGGGGAAACAATTTGCATATCTGTTTTATGACAACAGATTGCTTATGAAGACGTTCTGAGGTAATTGCCATCTGCAACTCAGAAAATGTCATAAGTTGCAACTTTTTGATAAAATAAAACTACGAAAGCAATGCTCAGAGATTAGAAAAAAACAAAGAACCCAACATAAACATAAATCTAAATCCTCAAAAGTAACACAAACATCAAAAAAAAAGGTAGTTCTCACATGCCCCAAGTTTTGTGTGCAAATAAGGTTGGGATAAAACTTCTCGAGCTGTTCCACACGATTCTTTTCCAACTGCAAAGAGAAATAATACAATGCCTATAGTTCTCGTTCAGATAGCTTCCTATTCTAGTGATAAGGCCAAAATGGAACAAAGTTAGTACCGTGCCACAGGCGGATTCAAGCACTCCATTCTTAACCTTTAACTCGTGAGACGCTCTCTCAATCTTAGCCTTCCCTATAAATAATCATTTATCAGAAACCTAATCACTATAAACACGAATTTTTTTTTTTTTAAAAAATAGAAATAATAGCTAAGGAGCAAGCATCAAAACCCCGAGCTAATTGTTCTTTGCTACGACGAAGCTTCTCTTTCAAGTTAGTTAGCTTCTCGTTTTGATTAACTTTCCAATTCAGTTGATCAACAGCCTTTCCCTAATAATAACACAAATGAAAATTAAACAAAACTTGAATAAGGAATTAAAAATTTCAATTTAAGTGAAAGAAATCAAACCTTTGCGACAAGCACTTCAGTTAATTTTGAATATAAAAAATCACGACGGCTTTTCAATGATTTTAACAATGAATTATACTCATTCAATCTGCGAAGAAGAGTTTATCAAAGCAACAAAAAAGGTCAATAGCTTAAGAGTTTAAATTCAATAGGTTTTACCGATGATTTTTTAATGACCTGTAATTGACGCAAACGGCGCAAATAGAAGCTCGATTTGAATTGTCGCATATTGCGCAGTTGCTGGCTCTTTTGGACATCATTTAATTACAAATCTTCGTCTTCTTCATCAAAAGAATCGAAAATCGAAATCCCTAAAAGGAAAAGTCGCGTTTGATTGACAGCAAAATATGTACTTTTGTTGTTTTGAAGGGAAAAGCGTAGCAGAGGTTGAGCTGAGATGGTATGGACGGTGTATGATGAGTCTCCACGAAAGATGCACCATAATGGAGGAGAGTGCTATTTGATACGACGCCGCTTGAGAATCGCTTGACATTCGCTTGTACATGCGATTTACGTTACGTAAAGTTCCAAGGAAATTAGCGTTACAGTATCTCAAAAAAAAAATATCGGAATAATATTTAAAATATTTATTCTTAATTGGATAATTAAATTAGTTTCGATAAAATTAAAAAAAAAATATCATTAAGTAAAAATAATTTTAATAACTAATAATAAAATATTTTTAAAAAATTGAGAAAAAAATACTTTCACTCTTAATTTTTTTTATCTTTTATGAGGTTTCCACCACACCGGAATCCAAACTCTCTTTAAAAAATCTATTTAGATTTAGTTATTGGCATATGGAAGACTTTAATGGTGTACTAATAGAAAGGGTTTGAGAGTGTACATAAGAGTTTTAGCTATACTGTAAAATATGAGGATAGTGGATATTATCTTAGATTTTACTTTATCTTATAACTTAAATATATTATTTAGGAAAAGATTTGTCAACCACTTAACTCTTCCCTCTCTAAGGAATTTTCAAACTTCAATAGGAATGTCGTCAGGCTCAATAGCTTTCTTTATCTTCATCTTCTTTAATACCTCATTTATTTTTATCTCTTTGATTTTGCGCATAAAGCGTCGATTCAGAATTTAGATTTATCCATCGTTAAATAGTTTATCAAAATAATCACACAACTTTTCTTTAATGTTATTATCCTTAACTAAAGTTTTTTGGTGTTCATCCTTAATCATTTCATAACTCCTATGTAGCGACTCCTCTCTCTTGCTCGTAACAATCTATATATCTTTTTCTCTTCATCTTTTGTATCCAACATGTCATAAATCTCTTGCACAATCTTCACTTTAACTTCTATCACCGCTTTCCTTACTTCTTTCTGAGCTAATTAATATTTTGTGAAATTCTCTTTAGTGTTGTTCTTCTTGTAAGTTTTATGACAATCTTGCTTAATCATTATAGCTTCCTTAACTGATTTTGTTTACCATGTTGCATCATTTTCAATCATTGTTTTTCCATCTGATACTTATAGTATTTCCTTGCTCGCCTCTCAAATGCATTTTGTCATCTTGTTCCATAGTATATTTGAGTTCTTCTTTGTTTTCCAATCCTCTTTATAGATCCAACTAGTTCTATATACTATATGACAATCTTTTTTTCAACTTTAACCATCGAATCCTTCAACTCATTTATGTTGGTTCCTTCGATAATATTTATGAATTTTTCATGTCTAGGACTAGAAGTCAATGCTGCGTGGTAACACTTTCAGTTGATATAACCTTGTAGTCCACACATCAACATCTATCCTTTTCTTGGTAAAAATGAAATTTACTTGACTTGCGTTTAATTCATTTTTAAAAGTTATGAAGTGAGATTCTCTTTTCAAAAGAATGTGTTTACTAGGGTTTAGCCTAGGATAAAGCAAAATTTAGGATAGCATCCCCACTTTCGTTTCTTACATCGTGACTAAAACTCTTAAGTATATTTTTAAAACCCTCTCTACTAGTAGCTATATTGTAATTAAGGTCATCGTCAATAAAAAGATTTTTTCCTACAAGCACTTTTTGTACTACCTTATCTTAATATTTCCAAAACTGTTGTTTACTAGTCTCATCAAGTCTCATCTATGGTGTATACACACTAATAAGATTCAAAACCTCTCATCTTAAAACTTACATAACCAAAATAATCTTATTCTCTTATCTCTTACCTGTACAACATCCTCTTGATATTTTTTGTCTATGATGATACCTACATCATTTCAGTGTTTATCTTTCCATATGTATTAAAGCTTATACCTCTAAGGTGTTATCTCCCTAAACTTTTTTCCCTAACCCATTTGGTCTTTAGAGACATAAGATGTTAACCCTCCTTTTGTAATAACCTCATAAATCTTAGTTAACTTATCACCGTGTGTATCTATATTTCAAGATTCTAACCTAAGCTTATAAACCAACTTCTTTACCCATTCCCTCCATTGTTTTGTAGGAACCTTTGCTTATTTGACATTATATCCAAGTGTCGATGAGGTATGTTACTTTTGGGCAATGACCTAGCAACCCTATGCAGCAGATATCTTAATGAAGTTTTCATAGTAGTTTATTTCATTGAAATAAGATGAGTTTGACCGATTATCCAAACCTACTTCCAACTCTTCTTTTTTGTCTGGGCTTGTCATAAACCCTGATCATTTTATGGTTATCCAAGCCCTCAACACTACCTTTTTCATTATCATTTTTCCCATCTCTCTAGTAACCTCGTCATTAAGAGGTGAGGAAACAAAAGAATCTAAACTAGAAACCTGCTTTCCATCATAATCATTTGGCATTATAATTTTATCACCAACAATTGTATCAAGAAAAAATCGTTGCAACCTCACGTGATTAACACCGAATGAAGGGCAACCTAACATTTCATAATAGTTATCAGTTAGACAATTTGCTTAAAGAATAATATATACATGAGAGCTTTTATTGATAACTTATCCACTATTCCACACAACCTATTTTAATAATTGTTTAATACCAAAAAGCCTTTACATGAAAATACATTTTTACCCTTCTTTGTTATTATTTTTTATGCTCTCGAAAATGAATTTTCAGGTGCAAAGAGTGTGTTCCAAAAATTCATTTTCGAGGCTACAATAAGGCTTCCCAAATTCACTTATGAGCCAAGTTAAACTCCTAAAAGTGAATTTATGAGAGGCTTATATTTGTAAATATAAACATTTTCTTTAAAAAAATGTTTTTTATATTCATTTTGCTTGGTTGAAGCTTCCGCCAAGCATTTGTTATTGGCAGAAGCTTAGCTTTCGCCAAAATGTTTTTTTTTTCTAAAAAAGAAATTGTGTTTAGCGGAAGCCAACTTCCACCAGTTATTGTTCTTGGCGGAAGCTTGCTTCCATCAAGCTCGAGATTTTGGGATAATTCATTCCATTTGAGAGTTTTTTTTTGTTAAATAAAATTCTTCATCAAAATCTAACAAAATCCTGACCAAAATCTAACATATTAACCTATTATATTAAAAATTGACATTAGCTTTCTTGCAAAATTTACAGAGATTGAAGGGATAAAAAGTGAAGAGATTGAGAAAAAGGATAGTTGTAAGAATTTTAAGTTATGAAGTTTCTAGGGTTTTATGTTTTGGGTGATAAAGGGTAAAATAGGTAAACAGTTTAATTTAATAGGTTGCTAGAAAAAATTTTAGAAAAGAGATTTTAGGATTTAGGTTTTCTAGTAAATATGGTGTGACATAATGGGTAGGTTGTTAATAGAATCTCTTTATATGGATCTTTGCATGCACCAAAAAAGTTCCTAACAAGCAATGCTTTCTCAAATCATAATGCTAACCAAAATTCTCAATTTTCTTGAAAGCTTTTTGATAAAAGTTTAAGAAACTAAAACATACCCAATAAAAGTGACCCAACAAAGAGTAAGTTTAGCACACCAATTGTCACTAGTACGACGAAACTAGTGTGCGAAGTGTACTAAAAACAAAAATAAAGGTAGGTTAAATTACCATTTATTCATAATTTTAATTTTTTAATTATTTTATTAAAAATATATATTCTTAATGGTTATTTTATCTTTTTCAATCTAGTCGAAGTCAATCTCATTGTCCATCCAAACTTGTTCAAAAACAATTAAGCTAACCATCATAGAATATTTTAGATTACATTGAACTCCTGCTTCAACGGTTAACCCATTAATTAATGCCAAACAACATGAGAAAGAGAAATAAAACAGTAAAAGAAACTACAACTAATAGCCTACTGTTGAAAATTGTCAGATAAAAACGAGCAACTTACCTGAGAACTTTACAAACAACAAATTCGAGATGAATTTGAATTTTTAATGAAAGAAAGCAGAGTTAAAGAAGACCCATAGCTGGTAGCATCAGAAGATTTTAATCTACGCAAAAATAATTAACAAGATTGACGACTTGCACACACCAATTCCATTAATTTTATCAATAACAGGAATAATTTATGAAGGTTCTGCTAGGGTTCTACTCTAGATTAAGGCTTTAGACTAACAAAAAAGAACTGATATTTTAACCAAGTTGCAACTTGCAAGCTCTCAGTTCTGTTAGTAGTAACAATTTCATTTTTAGACGACTTAGTGGCGAAATGGTCCTTTTATGGTTTTTAGTAAGGGTGTTCAAAGTTCGGTTAAAACTGAATTAACTGGTCGGTCGAATTGATTTTGGTTAAATGGTCGGCTACCAAAATAAATTTAGTTGGTTAACGAAAAAGATTTTAATCAAATTTCGGATATAGATTGATTCAATTCGAAAATTGAAATTAAACGATTAACCAAACTATTACTCGAAATTGTTACCCAACCAAAGAAATAGTAATAATTTTCAAGAGTAGAAATTGAAATAATTTTATATTGATGCTTTAAATACTATACTTTAAATAATTTTAGTTACAATTTTATATGGATGTTCTTTGTAATTAATTTAAAATTTAATTAATTAAAAATTCAAGTTAAATATTCAAAATAAAAATAATTTTATAAAATTTGAGATAATTGATTAATTAACCAATTAATTGAACTTTATGTCGGTTAATATCGAAAAAGCAAATTTAAATTCAAAATTAACCAAACCACAGAATCATCACCCTTAATTTTTAGTCGAACGTTGATCGACTTTGTGAAAGCCCCAAGATAAAAGAAAGTTTGGAAACTGGCTCTGTTTTCGCGGGAATTTTGAAGCAAGCAAAAGTTATAGCCAATGCTTTTGTTAATCATAATTTCACCGCAAATTACACTCTTTCGACAACCTTCCTTCTTCACCCCTCAAAACCCATCACTTCATCATTCAAATTCCAAATATGGGTCCAAACTAAGAAACACCAAAAACTTTCCTCGATTTTCTTGCTTTTCTCCCAAGGATTCATGTTTTTTACCCAAATTCAATAATTCAACCAATATTTCTTGTTCTCATGAAAACGCAGATTTTGGTTTTATGGATATAACACCACCGTCAGTTAGTCCAAGCGTCGACTCTGATGAGCTGGCAACTTTGGTTCACTCTTGTTATAATGTCAAACAAGTTAGGAGAGTCCATGTGGTCACTTTAAATCATTTAAAGAACCTTGTTACTTATGTTTAGAACAATTTGATAACTTTGTATTCAAGATTTGAGAAGTTAGTGGAAGCTCGAAAAGTGTTTGATAAAATGGGTGAGAGAAATATTGTTAGTTAGACGGCAATGATTAATAGGTATTTGAAGTTGGGTTTTGATGATGAAGCTTTGAGGTTATTTGGGGATTCAATCGCAAGTGGGGTTCAAAGAAACATGAAGATGTTTGTCTGTGTGATAAATTTGTGTAGTAGAAGGGTGGTCTTGAGTTCGGGAGACAGATTCGTAGCTGTATTCTGAAGGGAATTGGAGGAATTTGATTATGGACAGTGCCGTTGTTTATTTTTATGTGCAATGTGGGGAGTTGTCAAGGGTTTTTCATGTGTTTCAAAGGATGATAGAGAAGGATGTGGTTTGTTGGACAATTATGATAAATGCTTGCTCTCAACAGTGGTATGGGAAGGAGGCTTTCTCTATGTTTTTGAGAATGCTAAGTGATGATTTTTGGCTTAATGAGTTCACAGTTTACAATGTTTTAAAGGCTTGTGGAAAGGAAAAGGTTTTGAAATCAGGGAGACAGTTACATGGTGCTATAATCAAAAATATATTCAAGAATGACATTTTTGTAGAGACTTGTCTTGTAGATATGTATGCAAAATGTGGGGAGATTTTGGATGCTAAGATTGTTTTTAATGGGGTGAGGAGTAGAAATATTGTTACATGGACTTCCATTATAGCAAGGTATGCCAACAAAGGGGCTTGGTGAGGATGTCATCAATCTTTTTCTAGAAATGAAGAGAGGAATATATTTCTAATAATTTGACGATAGTAAGCTTACTCAGGGCTTGTGATTTAGTTGGGGATTTACTAATGGACAGGGAAGTTCATGCACAAATAGTAAAAAAATATATTCAAATGAATACGTACATAGAAAGCACTCTAGTATGGTGCTACTGTAAATGTGAGGAGTACAATATTGCCTCCAAGGTCCTCCAATAGATGCCTCTTAGGGATGTTGTCTCGTGGATTGCCATGATTTCTGGTTATGCAAGGTTAAGGCATAAAGCTGAGGCTCTTGATTTTTTAAAAGAAATTATGGAGGAAGGTGTAGAACCTAACCTAACTTTTTTTACCTATTCTTTAGTTTTAAATGCTTATGCTAATCTTGAAGTTGTTTCGCAAGGGAAGTTATTTCACTCCTTTGCAAATAAAACTCTTGCCTTAACTAATGTGTTGTGGGTAGTGCTTTGATCCATATGTATGTCAAATGCAGTTTTGTATCAGAGGCTTTTCAAATGGTTGAAAGCATGCCAGAAAGGAATTTGGTTTCTTAGAAGGCTATGATCATGGATTATGCAAAGAATGGACTATGTCTAGAAGCTTTGTAGCTCATCTATCAGATGGAAGCAGAAGGTTTTGAGGTGGATGATTACATCTTCGCAACTGTTTTTAGTGCGTGTGGAGATATTAAGTGGGATGAAGGGCCTTCCTCAGAAATATTGCCAATGTAATTGGCCTAGTAAACCGTTGAGGTGTAAACTTGTTAATGAAAAATGGCGTTGCACTTGTCAAAATTAGTTCCATTAATGCAAGGTATTTATAGGATGGACAAGAAAAAAAAACAATAACAGAAGAATGTCGTACTAATATCTGGTTTAGCCATGGCCTACCCTTCTTGTAGGAATAAAGTAATGTCATAAGAAGAGCAGAAGAAAGATGGAAAAATATCGACAACAATGCTATTTCTTAGGAGCTTTAAATGTCACAAGCTTTTGATCACGCTGAGCAGTGAATATCACTCCAACAACATGAACATATAGGTAGGCATGTTCTTTATAAACACCATGTCACTCCGGCAATACGAACATATATGATATAGGTAGGCGTGCTCTTTGTAAACATCTTGTAAATCTACATTCATACTCTCAACTTGAAAAATATGATGTTTTTAAGAAGTTCTCAAAATTTTGATCCCCTTTTTACACATTATTATTGTTTACTATATTATTTTTCATGTTTTACAGTAAGTATTCTACTCTGTCGACTAGCTCATCTAGAGGTGGCAAACGGGCATGTTCGAGTGGGTTCGGTTCGAGTTGTCTTTAGGTTTGAGTTATCTCGAGTTTTGGCCATTTCGGGTTCGAGTTTTTCAAGTTTGTTTCTTTTGGGTTCGGGTTTTATTGGGTTTGGTTATTTTTGGGCTCATGTTTTTTCGGTTTCGGGTTTGTTTAGGATTCGATCTAATTCAAACCGAGTGGGGTTTAGCGGGTCGAGTTCAAATTATTTTGAAATTTTATAAGTTATAAATATTTTCTTATAATTTTGAATATAATAATTAATTTAATTTTTTATATAGTTAAATAAAAATATAATAGAAATACTAAAGTTAAAATTTAATAAATATTTATATAAATATATCTTTTCTTTTTAAAATTTTTATTACTTGACAATGATTATTTACTTCTTTTTTTAATTTGCTATAATATTTTTTATAAAATTAAAATATGTAATTATATATTAATGATTATATAAGAATTTATTTTTAAGTGAGTCAAAATAATATATATATATATATATATATATAGTAAAACTAAGAAAAGTGAAAATTTAAAATCATTAACAACAATACATAAAAAAACAAAATTATTTCAAAAAAATTATGAACAAAATAGAAATAAATTACACTAAACAAGTAAACGATTATATAAATAGTTTTATATTCTTAAATTAAACTAATAATTCATTGGGTTATTGATTTTTTCGAAGTTGGGCTTTTGGAATTTGGACATTTTTAGTCCAATAAAATTTTATTTTGTTTTACTCTGTTTTATAAGCTTTTTAATAATTATATTATGTTTCAATAAATTTTAAATTTTCAAGAATTTTTCCTACATTTATTTTGTCTTTTAAATACCAATATAATTACATTAGATCTAATCATATAACTAGTTGACTAATTATTCAATTATAATGTTGAATAGTACTATAGTATACATTAAAAAATATTAATAATTAATTTATCCTTAATAATCAATACTTAAATTTTTAAGAAAACCATTATATGTAAAAACTAATAGAAATAACAATATTGATCTAATTTGACCATTTTAACATTAACGTTAAATATAATTATATTCATCATTTACAAAATGTATAGACATAACAAAAAAATATAAATTCTCATTTACAAAAAAATACTTAATATGAATAATCGGTCAACTAATTAGCTTAATTTTATATCTATTTCATTTTTGGTTCGTACATAAACCATAATATTAACATTATTATATTAAATATAATTGTACACACTAATCAATTAAATATCCGATAAAAACTTTTGAACGTTAAATTAAAAAGTTATATACATCAAATGACATTATATTATTAACATTTGAAATAATCACATCATATACAGTTATACTATACACCAATTAAGTACTAATTTGTTCATGTTGATAATTAAATATACGCCATCTAATTAGAATATTAATAGTAGATAATACTAAATTAATCAATATAATGCTAATTATTTAAATATAATTAATCTTAATATCAATAAAGTATAAAAAACTAATTTTATTAAAATTTATCTCTTACACAACTATTACTGCAATAATATATTTTTAAATTACATTGTAGTTTACTATTAAAAATAATTATTTTTATTCATACTTAATAATATAATTACTTGGTCTTAATATATTGCATCATTCTTAGGAATGAGAAAATTTTATTCATCTGATTTTACGTAATGAATAATATTTTTATTTTATTATATTTTATTTGGATGTTATACTTGTATTGTTTAATTTAATATTTAACTTTTTTAATTTCAAAAATATATTTTAATTATAAGATTAGGTTTTAATTTTCAAGTAAATTTAACATTTTTTCTATATTTGTAACTACAAGAAAAAATAGTTTAAATTTAATTTTGTTTATAATATGTTAAAATTATATAATGATTTTTTTATATATTTGAATTATTATTGTATTAAAATTAAAATTTTAATATGAAATAAATATAATAAAATATTATAATAATTTTTTATTATAAAATCAAATTTTAAATTAACAATATATTTATTATTACAAATACAATAAGTATAATATTAAAGATTATTTGATATTCATACTTATACATATCGTGCATTAAATTAATTTTATTTAATAATTAAATTTAAAGATTCAATATTTTTTTTAAAATACATAATTGATATAATCATATAATAAAATAATAATTATTTTCTAATTTTTAATTTTTAATAAAAAAGTTTAATTTATTTTTATTTATTTTTAAATAATAATCATATAATTACAATTTGAGTTTTTTCAAGTTTTAAGTTTAATTTTTACAGGTTTTGGATCAAATCGATCTTAAGTTCGGATCGTGTCCGGTTTGAGTTTTTTCAAATTCAAACTTTTTCAAATTCAATTTTTTTTGAGTTTAGGTCTTGAATTTTTTAATTAATTCGAACCGATCTCAAGTCCGACCTCAAGTGGATTTGGATAAATTTTTGGACTCGAGTCAGTTTTTACCACTTCTAGGTTCATCCTCTATTCTTCTTTTTTTTTTTCTTTTGTTTTCATATGATTTTTGAAATTTCCCTCTCAATAATTTAGGAAACACGGGTAAGAAATCAAGTGCCCAAAGAGAGGGTTTTAGAACATTAAAGCATTTGGAGACCTCTTCAAGGACCATGTTTAGGAGCCTGCCTTTGGTGCAACCTTACATGCACTGCCTGAGAAACCAATAGATACTTTTTCATGTAGCCATTGCACTTGAGATTTTCTCGCGTTTGAGTGAAACCTACAATGTAGACCTCAAATAACATAATCTGATACTTCATTATCATAACAAAGTTCATTATTTAATCGTCCAAGCCTATTCTGCTCATGCTTGAAGATCTCGTCCAATGAGCTATGGCATAAGTACAACAGTACTTACATGTTGTAAACAGGAAACTTGCTTCTGCTGGAAATGTTTTCTGCTCAAATAAAGTGTCCTAGCATCCTATACAATCCCCTCATTACCTGCCAATATTGCATATTCGTCTTTCTTTTTAAGATTGGTATACTCAAATCCTAAAGCTGTTGCAGCCTGATGCTGCTCATGATTGGCAGCTTCAAGTCTGGATTTCCCTTCAGCATTATGTGTTTGCCAAGTTGGTAACTTGTTAAGAGTCTTGATCAAGAACAGAGAACTTGGACCTAAGCATTATGAGGTGAAATGTTGGGTCTAAACAACAAACCACCAGGTTTGGGCCTCTTGGAGACAGTGTAAAGTAAGAACTGTTTAATTAAAGATTAACTTCTTTTATATCTAATTTTCATCTATTTTTATGTTAAAAATATCATAAGTACATAAAAAAAAATAGTATTAATTGACATAATTATATGACAATAAACATAAACATAAAAAATAAACATAAATTTAATATTAATAGACATAAACATATAATAATATAGATAAATATACCCAATTCAGCCATGAAGAGTGCAGAGGCTGCCACTGAAACAACCAATTTTCTTCCATACCAATTCCACTAAGATCCATTGAAGTAACACAATTCTATATCCTTATAATGTTTTCTCAAGAATAACACACCAGTTTGATTTGTCATAAAACTTATCAACAATCACAGCATTATCCATTCTAGATACCAACCTGCACAAATTTATGTACAATAAATAAGCAGAAAATATTCATCAGCAGATGCATGACAGAGGGCAATTTCCATTTCAATCATCAAACCTCAATATCGTACTCTAAAAGCAACAAAGGAACTAATTGATTTTATTATGATGAAAGTATAGGATTGTACATGTTCTTTCTTAACCCATATCATCTAAATCCCTTTGAGATTTCTACCAATGCTATTACCAGCTTTCAGTTTTGACAGTTGTAAACCATTTCCATTCCCTAGGTGCAAAGAAAACATTTACACCTAGTAACTCTTACCAGGAAAACATAAATTTCAACACATGTATAAAGTTCATGGTAAGTAACTTGGTTTTGAACCAAGGGGAAGATAAAACAGCAGATTGCTATGAGCACTTACTTTACATGAGCCACTGGTTCAATAAACTTTTCACTATCGTGTCATGATATCAAGTCCAGTTAGCTTAGTAAAATTAAAGTATATTGAAATTTACAGTTAGGTGGGTAAAATTATTTAGCAATTACATCCTATAACTAGGATCATAAGCCATAGTAAAATCATTTGGAAAGCCAACTGAATGGGGGAGGAGGCTCACTCATGTGCAGCTCAATTATCAGATAATATGTCATTAAATAAATAGATAAATAGAATTGCAGACATTTGCAAAGAAGATATTACATACCTCTCAAGCTCGCCTTCACCAAAGACATGGTAATATCTGTTGTACACTACAGCACCCTTCTTATCATCTTTCCTTGCCAAACCATTTGCAAGAGCCCCAGCAGATGCACCACTAACTTCAGCACGATGATAAGGTAAGTGCCAAGGGACAAAATATTCCTGTTGACTACCTCCATCTTTAGAACCCAATGAACCATCTTCGTTTTGGGGGGTTAAACGTGTTAACTGTTGCATATTCTCAGTCAAACTCTCCCTAGAATCTATTGTATGCCCACCCAAGCCATTTTCCTCAGTTTCAGGAATGCTTTCTAAAGTGGAGGATGAAGGGCCACGAACACGAGGACTACCTGGTCCTATCCACTCTTCTACATACTTTTCAGTAAGTGGCGTCCACTTGGTAGGTAATGACTTATCCTCTTGTTCTACAGCCCAAACAGTTATTAGAACTAGGCCACCCTTTTTAACGACTCGCACTAATTCTTCAATTGCTTTATTTCTCCTATTCTCTGTACTTAAGTGATGCAACACAGCAATAGAGATAGATGCATCACCAAAATTAGTTCTGTAAGGAAGATTAACAGCATCTGCAACCAAAACTTCATGCCCTTTATCAGCACATATTTTGATAAGGGGAGGACTTATATCACATCCTATAAAATAGCAGCTGTTATTTAAACCTAGATATTTCCCATTTCCACATCCTGCATCCAAGATAAGAGAGCCAGTAGGCAAAGATTCCAAGAAACCAGCAACTTTTGGCCACTTAGCAAAACGGGTAGAACTAAAATGGGGGGCAATAGCATCATAAACAAGATGGACATATTTTTTTTCTATTTCAGGGGTAGATTTCACACTTATAGATGAAAACCTATGGTCCTCACTTACAGACACTGACTGCTGGATATGGGGTTCTCCATCAGCTACAAGAGTAGACAAAGTAGAAGCATCTTTTACTTTGATTTCCTTCATACCGCTGGAAACTACTGCATAAGCAAATACACAAAAACTATCAAGGGATAGAGTGCGTGTAACCCAAAACCGATGAATGTATCTACCAGCTCTCAGACAATTAAAAACCATCAGCCTTAAGCATTGTGCCTAATCAGGTTCAACCTGCATAGAAACCAATATCAAAACACACTCAATCAGAATGTAAGAAACAGTGTTAACCGTAAACCTGGTTTTACACTACCAAATCTTAGAAGAACACTTCACATTGCCAATCTCAATCTGTTAATCTACAGCAGGGGTTTAGTAAATATTACTAAAGGCAACATAAATGAGATGGTTTTAGAATACTAGTTAAAACATCAAAGCAACATCCAGCCAAGAACAAACACAAGAATTTCACAAAACAAACACAAGCATTTCACTAACTTATCAGCTTAAAGTTAAGCAATGTATTTCACATAGACGAACGATTCAGGTAACCACATCGTGTCTCGTGTTAAAAACGAGAGGAGACAACACACATTATTAAAACACGGACGCAACAAGAATTAATAAACATGTAAATCCTAAACACATACCCAACATGTTTAATATGTGTGTTACATGTGAGACGACACTGCTAGAACATTTATAATTAATCTGTTTAACACCAAACAACTGGATTAGACACTAATAACATGACTAACACGGATAACACCGCTAACGCAGCACCATAACATAAAGTCTAAGAACAAAATTTAGAATTAAACTAATATAATCTGAAAATTCCCTGAACAGATCACTATAAGTATTTGCACATAGGTGTTGTTATTCAAATTACACAATCAGCAGATATGGTGCTTATTTGGGTATCAGAGTCTGTGCAAGTCAAATATGAAGATTGACCTAGCATAATGAATAAGGGAAGTTCTTGCAAGAAAACACAAGTGGTCTTACATTTGTAAGCCAAAATAAGTTTTACATTGTTAAGAAACCGGATACATTAGCTAAATATCTTGCCAAAAAAAATTACAAGCTGGCAATCTGCCGGTTGCAATCTTAACATCCATCATTTATTAAGCAAAATATGATTCTTCCAGCATTAAGATTCAAAAACAAACAAATGGTATTAGCATATAAGTTGATTTTCTCTTTTATTTCACTTCAGTCTTTTTAAAAATAAACGAATATGTTATTCAGCTTACACTGTTACTACTCCACCATTTTTGAAATAAAATCCAAATCAAGGCAGTCACCAGTAAAAAGGAAATCCAATCCACATAAAAAATGAAAAACCAAAAGGAGACAGAACGCAATACGATCGGAACCACATGAAACACCAATACATCATATCAAACCTTAATAACTAGATCCAACTCCAGTAGGGTGTCGGAACAAGGCTCTAGGCAGGAGCAAGTTTGGCACAAGCGTTAGAGTCTGAGAGAGAAAGAAAGCGGTGAGGCGCGTATGAGGGACTCTGAGAAACTGAGGGAAAGGATGAAAGGGACCGAGTGCGTGCGAGCGTGAGAGAGAGGAACGAGGCAGAAGCGGCGGCCGGCGGCTGGGACTGGGTCTGGGACTGGACAGACTAGAGAGACCGAGAGAGTAAGCCGTGACAGAGAGGGAGGCGGGACTCTGGATTGGTGTTTTCTGGTGTGAGACTTGAGCGTCGATGCAGACTGCAGAGGAAAAGTATAAACAAAAAAGATATATTAGGTTAACTTTAGGCCAACGTTTGATACCGGTAATGTCAAGCCATTGCAGGTATTTTAATAGACAATAAGGGCCGATATCAGGAAAGTAATTATTTTGCGCTATAATTTAATTGGACGTAAAGTGATTACAACGTTTGTTATCAAGAAAGTTGAATGTAGCAATCACTTTACATTCTGATCGGTGCAAAGTTAATTTTACTCATTTTATCTCAATTATTCTTTTACCATAAAAGGGTATTATTATGTATGAAAAATATTTTACATAGATTTATATGAAATATTATAACTTTCATGGATGTTATAGGTATTATGTTGATGTCATGATAATTGAAAATTTACAATTAATACATTAAAATTTTGAATTACACTAATAATATATGAATTATTAATATTATACTCTATAAAATTAAAATTAATAATAATACATGACAATTTAAAATTACAAATGATGAGTAATATTAATAATACAACTTTTATTTTAATTAATTTTCATTGAAAAATTGTTTTTATATTCAGGGGTATTTTTGAAATTTATCACTACTTTCCCAACAAAGTAACTATATACCAAACGCTGCGAAGTTACTTTTCCTGCAATTTAAACAGAATTTTACATTGTCATACCAAACACTGCAAAGTTACTTTCCCTACAATCACATTCTCTGTAATCATTTTCCCTGTAATCACTTTCCCTACAATCACTTTCCTTGTAAGTTACCAAACGCCACCTAAGGTCCTGATCGGTGCATGATGGGAAAATTGATTCCTGTCCAAATTGATTATTAAGAAAATAATTATTGAAAAAATATTGATATATAACGTAAAGTTTTATTTCAATTACAAAAAGAGTAAAATTGTAGTATTTATATATATTCACGTAATTTGAAAAATAAAAATAAATTTTAAAAATTCATTTAATTATAAAAATAAATAAATTTGATATAATTAAATTAATTAAAAATATAGTTATCATACAAAAATGTAAATGATATAAATTTATATTATTATTATTGTTTATAATATATAATTTTAAATTTATATGCATACTATTAATTTAAAGTTTAATTAGTATATTTAAATGTAAATGACTAAAAAAATGCATCAAACTATTTTTTATTTAGGTTCTGTTTGGAATCAAAGGGAGCCTTAGTGCGGCACAGTGAGATTTGCAGCACCATGAGAAATCTCATCATTTTGCATTTATAATTTTGTCTCATTTATTATTTTAATTTTAATATAATATCTTTAATTGTCATTTTATCATTTATTTCATCATCATCACTGCAATTGAATCCAAACTAATTACTATTTGATATCAATCTCACCACTACCTCTATTTTTAATTTTACCAAAATCAATCGCATAACTCATCCAAACTAATCTTTAGATAAAACTACACTATTTTTTTTATAAAAAAAGTCACAATATTATATTAAAATATAAATAATTAAAAATTTCACAAAACCATTTTTAACTTAAACAAAAACGAAACACTATTTTTCATAAAAACTAAACATTATTATATTACAATGTAATAATTAATTAATACCTTCATTGATAAAAAATAATATAGGATACATGATGCAAAGTATATGCCCTAAATTTTAGGTGAGAAAGATGGGAGGGTAATTTTGGATGAGAATACAAAGTTACTTTGTAGCCAGAATGCAAAGATACTTTGCATCCATATTAGGCTGCAATCACATTGCAAAGTGATTGCAGTCACAATGTTACTTTTCAATGTAAAGTGAGACTTTGTACTCAATTAAATTGCAATACAAAACCTTTACTTTCAGCATTCCAAACGTTACCTAAGTTATTGAGTGATTATTGCGTGTGATTAAATTATTTAATTGTAATATTATGTTGTCACTGTAATTAAAATACTATTGAAGGTTGTAATATGATTGTTCTTGCAAAGTAACTTATTACGAGTAAAATATTTTTTATTGGAAAATTTTTAAAAACATGATGTAAAAACAGTTATATTCATCGAGAATAGTTGATGTAAATTATATTTCTCGAAAAGAAAATGAGATAATTTTAAATTATCAAGAAGGAAGTGACAATGACTATTTTACATCTATTGTTGCATTAAGAGAAAACCATCTCTTTCTTCCATTTGTTTCTTTATTTAATTCATCGTTTTTCATTGTTCTAGTGAAACATCCACTAGATCCTCATTTAACCCTTATTTCATCTCTTTTCTAGTCAATATCTGCACAAAATTGCGAAGAGAAAAGTCAAAATCCAAAATTTTGATAATTCAGTCATCTTGGACAAATGATTCAGAAAATTCAAGTATTTGAATATAAGAAGTAATTGAATACTTATGCAAAAACAAAAACAAAAAAAGAAGGTAAAAAACAACTTACATCGACTTATATCTACACTTGTAACTTATCATTAGTATAGTTAGGTTCACCAAACATTATCTCTATCATAAACTTCAAAGTCTATGTCTAAATATCAACTGAACAAATAACTCCAAGATCTACAAAATCATAAATCACAATTCACCGACAAAGTCTATAGGCCGTAATTAAAACTCAAATTCTAAACATCACCATAAAATCCAAAGATCATGATCTATACTTAGTAAAACCCACAATCACTTTGTGCCCTACATAATCTCTTTATACCCAAAAATCACAACATAAGCTCTAGCTCTTGAAAATCTCAACAAACTCTAAGTATTTTAATCTAATCTATGATAGAAATCCTCTCGTAATCCAAAATTCACCTAATTGTTAACATGAGTTCATAGAAAACCTTTAATTATCTAAAAGATCATAATCTAACTCTAAACTCTTAAAAATCAACACAAGATCGAAGGTAATAATCTGAACTTATAAAAAAAAAAACTCATAAGTAACTGTCTCTTTAAACCTAAATATCACAACTTAAGCTCCGACACCATTTTTGTCATGCCGCGAAAATCACATGTAACACAACTATATGAACTTGAAGACAAGCCCCAAAGTAATACAAAGCCTTTCTTTTAATCATGGTAAAATTCGTAAATGAAATAGTATCTTAAAGTAAAATTCATAACTCTAATCCAACTAAACATTTAATCTCCAAAATCTCAATATAAGCTAATCTAAGTACGAAACTATCCTTACAATTCATAAACTCTTATTAACAAACGATATCTATAAATTCTAAAAAAAATTCCTCATTTCGATTTCTGAACTTCATCATAAAACTAAGCAACTCATTGCTTAATCATCTATAGAGAAAATGAAAGAAAGGTATAAGCAAACCATAACTTAGTAAGTATAATCTCACACACCTTATTAGATTATTGTTTTCATACTATCATTATCATATACGTAATTTCGCAAATATCATTCATAAACTTATTCATCCAAATCATATTCTCAACACATTTATGAAACCATTTCATAAAATTCATCATCTATCAAACTGTATTATTTCACAAATCATAAATCATAACTCATAAATCATTATCAAATACATATTGTTTCACGTAAATCATGGATCATTATTTAAAATCATGAATCATTGTAATAAATTGTTTCATTGTTATAAATCATTTCATAATCATGAATCATTAGTTTATTATTCGCCACGGTCACTACTATAACCTGTGATAAGAATCGTATCGACATTGTCATCCACATAACCATTACTAAAATATTCTAAATCGTTGTAGAATTCATGCTAACTATTATAGATCATTAGCGAAATCATTTGGTCATAACTAACTACTATAACCCGTTAGTAAGGTTGTATGATTATAGTTAACTATTATAACTTGTTAGCAAGGTCTATACTAACTATTATAACTCATTAGCAGGATCGTACGATCATCACTAACTATTATAACATGTTAGTAAGATTGTATGCTAACTACCGTAACTCGTGAGCAAGGGCCTTAAAACTAATTCTGGTGTTGATTATTCCACTTTAGAATTCATACATAGCTTGCAAGATATCATTTTTTAAGACATTAAAACGATTTTTCGTCCCATTCATAAATTATGATCCATCATTCATATAGAAAAACACAAAGAAATTACATGCTTGATCATATTTTTATATATCAAAATAAAGAATAAAATATTTGCGTATTTGGAAAACATATATACGCATCATATGTTTTAAAACAAATAAAGTGTGTGAGATTCTACTTACCATTTTACGGTCTAGAACTACCTCACCTCCTAACAATCAACAATCAATCAATGATGATCTGAATATACCATAATTTAAGCGACAATTTGAAAGGCTATTTGTACCAAAATGTATTGAAATATAACACAATTTAGCCTAAACACTTTCTGACAGTCTACACATGTCTCGCTAAAATAAATATATCTC
Organism: Firmiana major; assembly: GCA_033439115.1. NCBI lineage: Eukaryota > Viridiplantae > Streptophyta > Magnoliopsida > Malvales > Malvaceae > Firmiana > Firmiana major. The sequence goes on from CM065909.1 coordinate 46,517,457, forward strand.
AAGTAATAGAACTTGAAATTAAGATACGTTTAGTTCGTTAGAAACTAGACTCGATAGCCTTTTTAACCATCTATGACCCATCTCTTAATTCTTTGTATACTAATAAAAATAAATTTCGCAATTTATGCCTACTATTGCTATTAGACAACATGTAAACCTTCTAATAAAAATTAAATATCTTTTTTTAAGAACTCGAAAGTCACTTCTGTTTAATTCGTTGGAAAGTAGACTGAACGAGCTTTCCATCCGTATATAATTCGTATACTAAAAATATCCATAGTAGTATAGAATATTATTTTACTAATTTGTTACAGATATCACTTTCATGCATGACAATAACTTCTCACTGTAAATTCTAGAATGAAAAGCATTAGGTATTTATTAACCATACGATTAAACCAAGTAAGGGTATCATTAACATTATCAAAACAAGCATAGATTTTCCCTTTCTCTTTACACTCACGAAGTTCTTACATCAAGTTTGATGTGGGTAACAATTGTAGTGAAAGAGCAAGAAAAAGGAAAGTGAAAACAAGAAAAGGGTATTTTATCATAAACAATGGAATGAAAAATTATTTTAGAAAGAACAAAAGGATTAAAAGAACTAAGTTTACCCGTATCTTGAAACTAATCAAATGGAAGAGCTACTAGTTGAGTTTGAAAGCAAGAACCACAAATGGTGGGAAAAAAAATTAGGAGATGTTTCTTGTTTGTACCTTTTTTTGCTTTTAACATTCAATATTTTTTTTTAACAATGATTTTTTTTGTTGAGGTGTTTGAATGCATGAACTTTGGTATTTAATTCCTTTGGCAAGGTAAAAAAAAAAATTTATATTGAATTCTTGGGCACTATCAGTTTTAATGGCCTTAACTTTTAACATAAATAGTATTTCAGCAAAAGAACAAAAATTTTGTAACAAAACTCTGGCTTGAGTCTTTGATTTCATAAAATATGTCTATGTATGTTTGCTAATATGTACAAACAATTTAATATCAATATCGGATCATTTGATTTGGGTACAAAAGTTAATTTGTATTCAATTGTTGCATTATTATTGTTATTATATAGAATCGAAAGATTAGTTTCTCTCCATCTTGCATTACGTGTAAGAGTTAGGGTAGGATCGGTGGGGATAAGTGCTACTCAGCGTTCGGATAAGAAATACATTACTATTACTATTATTATTATTATTATTATTATTATTATTATTATTATTATTATATGCCAAAAATAATTTTTGGTAAATAAATTTCTCTTCGACATTACCCTGTACTTAACCCAACAACCCCCTCTCCCCCCTCTTTTTTTTTTTTTTGCACTTAGATTCAATGCATCTTATCTGTCAAGGAAACATGGGGAAAAGAAAAAACTTAGAAAGACAAGCTTTGTTCCCATTTGTGGTTTCAGTTAATAGGTGACTGAAGGAAGGCGAAATCACAAACATAAGAAGGGGGCTGCTGCTCAGCTCCGACTAAACTACCGCTGCTTTTACTGGACTTTTTGTAGGGAAGGCATATATATTATATAGCTCAAATTCTATTTTTGAAATTTGTTGAAAACTTGAGATTGTTATCTCCCAAGTTTAAACTTCAACTTAAACTATAGTTTTTAACACATGCACTTGGGGGGTCATTCTCATTACACTCTTGTTGACTTTGGAGAATGGCAAGGAATATTAGACTATTCCAGCAAACTTAGAGATGTGATACAAATTCCAAACTAGGGATAGTGACTTGGAACTTGGAAGGTTTTGCTAAATCCAGTATTTCCAACAAGATCCAACATGTAGAAATCTAACTTCTTAATTTGTCTTTTTCCTTTATTTACTTTTCAAACCAAGTACCTATCATCCATGATGATCTTGGTATATTATTATATCTTGCTTAATCCAATCACCTGAGTTGAAGTGTTCTCTGGGGTTCTTCTGTTGTTTCTAGGAAATTAATGAAACGGGGATATATGCTGTCGAAATGGTCTATTTTCATGTAACCATCAGACCAATGTAGCTTCAAGTCATTATACTTTGCTCACAGGACGCAATCGTCGATCCATACATACATGAATCCAATTCCAATGTTTAAATCACTTGGATATCATTGAAAGATTATATTTGTGAATTCCACTGTATGCTCAAGATAAGTAGGTCCAATTCGGTTGCTCCACGACTCCTTCTAAGGTCCTTTGGTAGCCAGCCAGTCGTTTATCAGCTGACGGAGTCATGGTTGTTTTGTTAAAAATATTCTGCTGGAAACTAATATTAATTGGTAAATTTATGTTTTAATAAAAATGGGTTGATAGTTTAATTCTGTTATGAAACATGTAAGATCAATTCAAGCTATTGTGATTATGTTAGATATGAGATTTGCACATCCTATTGGGTCAGTGTGACAAGGTGATTGTGTAAACCTTGGAACTCTATAAGTCCTTGATGGGGGTTAATAGAGTTTTAGTAAAGGGTTATTATAAATATATGGTTAAGTCTCCTCTTAGCTTCTGTTTGTTCGGTATCTACCCATTGAGAGCCACCTGTGGAAAAGTTAAAGAGGAAGATTTGTCAATCATGTCGTCAACTCAAGTTTCAACCATGTCCGCTAAAAAATGTATGCTTGTCGATTTTATTATAAATATTGGTGGTCTAATTTTCACATAAGATCCTTAAAAATAAATCCTACATTTAGCATCAGAGCTTGGTTTATGTGAATTTAGGATCCCAAATCTAGATAAATTTATTCTGTAAATTAGGTGATTAGTAATAAAAAAAATAAAAGCTTAACCCGATTATGAGACAAATAAAATCCACATATTTGTAATTTACATCTTAAAAGATAAAAACGTTGGATGAAGGATATAGCTACCGTGATTTAAACAAATGAGTTGAAGGTTTTATTTTGTTAGTTTTTGGTCTTTTCTAATGATCAATATAAAAGAATCTAAACCGGGTTGCCAACATGTCAGTAACGAGTCAAATTATTTGATGAAATTCATAACTATTTTTTTATGTTTTGTTACGATTTATGGCATGAGCTTAATAGAAAGCATATTTAATTACACTTAGGTAGCTTTAATTTGTTGAAAACGCAAAAAAAAATTGCATAAAAAAAATCAGAAAGAAATTATACAAACTCGTTCGGGTTGAATAGCACAGTTGTCAGGTCGAACAAACCTGCCAAAAGGAAGAAGATGCACAGTGCATGTGCATCGCAAGGCCCACGCGCTGCAGCTGGTGCGTGCAACGTGAGCGACCAATCTAGGTGGAGTTTTCGGCCATCGTTTTTCTGTTATGCTTGTAATTTTATTCTATAATTTTCTATGATATTTTTTTAATTTTCTAATATCGTTAAATGTTTATTATTTATGTTAATATTTATTTAATAAATTATTAAATGTTGTGCACAAATTTTCTATGATTTTATTATATAATAAAATGTAAGAGATTGTTCTGAACCTTAAGAAAGTATGTACTCTCCCTAGATAGATGGTTAGATTTTGTACTCTCAACCTATATTAGTCCATAAAAAAATAATAAAATAAAATAAATAATAATAATAACAATAGAATTTTTGTTGAGACTTAAAGCCCTCAATTATAATGAAATACATCTGGATTTAATATTTCATTTTTGGAATAATTTATTGGATACATTGAGCAAAGTATGCAAGGACTGATTTGGGCAATTACAAAATTCTGGGATTGATAAAATTTTTTCATTAATTGATATAAGTGCTTGGCTGCCAAAGTGGTTCATTTGTTGATATTAATGAAATTATTTACTTGTTCATAAAAGATACGAGATTGTTATAAATTATTTTATGCAATTGCTTGCCTAAAGGGTAGTTGTATAGAGTAATTTTGGATACACATAAAACATTAAGATAATTTGTATATTGGTTTAGAAAGTTTATCTGCCCAAAGGGGATAAGCTTTTTAAAACTTGGATATTCTTGTATTAGCTTTATGAAAAAGTATAAATTAGTATGCTACATTCTCTGCCCAAAGGGGAGTTCGTAGTGATACAGCTGGACTTTTCAATTATTGTTGGGATATAATGAAGTATGTTGTTTGTTTATCCCATAATTGCTCATTAATGTATGATTATTGCATTTTGTTTTGAAAATGTGACAGTCACCATAGATAAATCTATAGTTGAGGTTCTAAATGGATCCAATTTTAAGAAATGGGATGAGGACTTGCATTATGCATTGGTGATGGCTGAGATTGACATAGCCCTGCGTGTTGATGAGCTTGTTGTTCTGTCCGATGTAAGCACCGATGAACAAAAAAAATTCTATAAAAAGTGGGATAGAGCAAATCACATGTATTTGTGCACCATTAAGAGGATTGTCTTTGAGCACCTGTTGAGTGGTTTGGAAACTATTGAAAATGCCAATAAGTTTTATAATGCTATAGAAGAGAGATACAAGATATCAAGCAAGTCTGAGGCTGGGAACCTTATGAACGAGCCGATGAGTATCAAGTATGACAGTGTTGTTGGGGTTAGAAATTTTATCATGAAGATGGTTCACATTCAATCCAAACTTAAATCCCATGACATAATCCTCCTGACGAATTCGTAGCTCACCATATCCTGAATACCTTACATACTAAGTTTACCTAAATCAAAACAGCCTATAATACTGTGAATGACCTCTGAAACATTAATGATCTTATTTCTAAATGTGTTTCTAAGGAAGAAAAAATCAAGAAAGAAAAGAGTGAGAGTGTCATGTTAACCTTCAATTTCAAACCACACTTTGCCAAAACTCTTAAGAGACTTAGGAATTTCAAGTCCAATGCTTCTAATAGAGTCCAGTCTCATAAAGGGCATGGTAGTAATCAGACCAAAAATGCAAAAGGTCCCAATGTTGTCATTAAGAAAGATATCAAGTGTTTCTATTGCAAGAAGAAATGTCACATGAAACGTGATTGTAATAAGCTTAAATTTAAACGAAAGAAACAAAATAATCAAGAAGGTAATTCGCTTGCTCTTGTTTGTTTTGAATCCTGTTTCACTACAAAAAAACAGCCTTTCAGCGACGGAAAATTAGCGACGAAATTTTTTCGTCGCTAAAAAAATCAATTTGCGACGGATCTGTGACGGAATTCCGTCGCTAAAGGTTTCAAATAAATCGATTATATTTGCGACGGATTTTGCGACGAAATTCCGTCGCAGATGCCTTGCGAATTTATCTTTTTTTTTTTTATATTTCTTTCTTCCGTCGCAGAATAGCACCGTCTCTAAAAGTCATCTGCGACGAAATTCCGTCGCAGAATAGCTCCGTCGCTAAAAGTCATCTGCGATGGAATTCCGTCGCAGATGCCTTGCGAATTTCTTTTTTTTTTTATATATTTTTTTTCCGCGGGTAATTGTATTCTGCGACGAAATTCCGTCGCAGAATAGCTCCGTCGCTAAAAGTCATCTGCGACGGAATTCCGTCGCAGATGCCTTGCGAATTTTTTTTTTATATATTTTTTTTCCGTTGGTAATTGTATTCTGCGACGAAATTCCGTCGCAGAATAGCTCCGTCGCTAAAAGTCATCTGCGACGGAATTCCGTCGCAGATGCCTTGAAAATTTCTTTTTTTTTTATATATTTTTTTCCGTTGGTAATTGTATTCTGCGACGAAATTCCGTCGCAGAATAGCTCCGTCGCTAAAAGTCATCTGCGACGGAATTCCGTCGCAGATGCCTTGCGAATTTTTTTTTTTTTATATTTCTTTTTTCCGTCGCATTTGCCTATATCAGCGACGGAATTCCGTCGCTGAATCCGTCGTTGAAAAGCCCTAAACGCTTAAAATTTTCGAGCCCTTTTTTCGTTGCTTCAGTCTTCTTTCTTCACTTCTTTCTTTGATTTCTCTGCAATCTCAGTCTTCACCCCAGTCGTTTTCTTCAATCTTCCAAACCCAGCTTCCTAGCCGTCACCACCCTCTTCCCTTTCCCCTGTCACTGACGTCTGACCCCGCGGCCACCGCATACGGCTTCCCTGTCGTTGCTTCAGTACTGCTTCTGCAATCTGCGCACGCCTTGCTCCAGCTGCCCCGCGTACAGCTTCCCTTTCCCCCGTCAGCGCCCTCTTCCCTTTCCCCTCCGACGGTGAGCCTCTCCATCGAACGCTAGCTGGTAACAATCTCGAGCAACCAGAAATTATATACTGTAGCTTTTTTTCCGTTTTATTTTTGGTTTTAAATGTTTTAAATAGTTATATGATTGTGTCAATTTCACGCCCTGCTTACAGTACATGTTGAAATTGCAGAAATTACAAGAAATGGTAAAAAACAGATTTGGGGATCTTTAGTTACGGATTGAGTTTTAGCATATAGTAATAGTATAATATAACGTCAAGTGTAGTGATTCAATTCAACTGGCATAAAAAATTAGGTACCTCTTACAAGTTTGTCTTTTGTGTATGTTTTCGTGAGGGTGGTTTCCGATCGAAATATTAACCACTGCAAAGGTTTTGGCTTTGTGAGATATGCTAATTTAGAAGATGCAGAATATTATGACGAGGAAGATGAAAAAAAAAATGAGAAAGAAAAGAAATAAATTTGCTTCTGCATGCTTGCAGATTCCCATTTACCACTTATGGGGTACTGTAAGGTGTGCTACATGTTAGCTGTGGAATGTGTAATATGTGACATGCTCTAGCTAAATGTGAAGGTGATGAAAATGGAGGCAGATATACTCAAGCACTTGAAGTTTGAATTGGGCAATCCTACTATTAAAACATTTTTGAGGTAGGAGTGCGTTGGACAGTAGATTTGTTTTGAAAATTTGTAGCAGTTAATGGTAATTGCTAAAAACTTAATGTTTTGTTGGCCTAACTTGTTTATTGTGTTTGCTTTGGTGATTTTCAGGAGATTTACCAGAGTTTCACAAGAGGATTACAAAGTAAGAAAAGTGCTCATTTCTCTTTCATTTATTCTAAAGTCAAGGTTATTATTGTCTGTTATTAACTGTATGAATGCTTTGTATCTTCTATAGGCTTCCAACTTGCAGCTAGAGTTCCTTGGATATTACCTTGCAGAGTTGAGTTTGTTGGACTATGGATGTGTAAAATTTTTACCATCTATGATTGCTGCTTCTGTTATGTTTCTTACGAATTCTACCAAAGAGACATTCTTGTGTACGAGCTTTTTCTGTCATGACATTTTATGGTGTTGATTTTTTGTCCATAGTTGGCTAATATTTACTTACCATTTGTGTTTTGTAAAGCTCTGTCGTACAACAATACTCTGGTTACAAAGCATCTAACCTAAAAGACTGTGTCCTTATCATACATGACTTGTACTTGAGTAGAAGAGGAGCCACGCTTCAAGCAGTTAGAGAAAAATACAAGCAGCATAAGGTATGTACATGTAATACTTAGCATTGATATAATTCCAATTTTATATTGTCATGTTGTAATCTTCATTGAAATAATATTGATTTCTCTGGAAACAGTTCAAATGTGTGGCAACAATGCCAGCTTCTTTAGAAATTCCAGCTTCTCACTTTGAAGATGTTCAAGAAGTTGATATTTCCCATGTTGAAGATGTTGAAGTGGTGAAAGTTTGACATGCATGATTTATGATTTCTCTAATTTCTATAATTCAGCTTCTTGGAGGAGAATTGAATATATGAGAAATGGATATTTGAGCCCAAGAGACTCTGACACTTGAGATTACTAATTTTGATTGGTTTAAGGCCTTTTTATGGATGTGGCACCTATGATGCATGTGGTTAATGCATGGAAATGTATATTTGTCATTGGCACTTGGCAGTGGTACTGACTTAGGAAGTATTTCTAACGTGAGTAGAACTCTAGTATGTTGGTGATTCTCAGAACAACAATATCGAAAATCATGTTGACTGATAGATAGTAATTTGTAAGTGGTTCCTTAGCTACTTTTGCTTTTGAAGAGTAGAATGGTCAAGAGATGTTCATGTAATTGACTTTTCAAGCCTTCAATGTAAAAGAATTTTGTTGATAACAGGAAAATACTCTTAGAAAGCATTGAATATTCACGCTTTTATTCTTACCCTATCTATAAAAGTAGGATTCTGGTTTTCATCTGATAGATAAATTATTTGGACTTTCCTTGATAAAATTTCTTGATGTTGTTTAGGACTTTGATTTTTCCTGGATATTGTCAGCGATGAAAATTTATTTATTTCAAATATATTATCGACGAAAATCCGTCGCTGATTCATTTTAGTGAAGAAAATTTAATTAATTCAAATTAGCTACGGAAATCTGTCGCTGAAACATTTTAGCGACGAAAATTTATTTATTTCAAATTTATATATTACCGACGAAAATCCGTCGCTGATTTATTTTAGCGACGAAAATTTAATTAATTCAAATATTTAAATTAGAGATGGAATTCCGTCGCTGAAACATATCAGCGACGGAAATTTAATTATTTTAAATATATATATTAGCGACGGATTTCCGTCACTGATTCATTTTAGCGACGGATTTTTTGCGTAATTGAAAAATACAAACAGCGACGGAATTCCGTCGTAAAAAATTTTCAACGACGGAATTTATTTGCGACAGAATTAACGACAAAATTTTTCTCTTAGCGACGAAAAACTTTCAGTGACTTCAAATTTACCGACGGAATTAGCGACGGAAGGTTCCGTCGCTAATTCCGTCGCAAATACTTATTTGCAACGGAAAGCAAAAATTAGCGACGGAAAATCCGTCGCTAAATCCGTTGCTGTTGCCCCTTTTTTTTGTGTTTTGTTAGTGCTTCATCTAATATGTGGTGGCTTGATACTGGTGCAACTACTCATGTTGATATTATGTTGCAGGGGTTTATAAACAAACAAAAGCCAAGTGAAAAAGAATCAAGGATTAGAACTGGAAACAATGCTGAAGTAGAAGTTAAATTTGTAGGAACAATTAGTTTAAACTTAGAATCAGGTTTTCAACTTGTTTTAGAAAACGTTTTCTATGTACCGCCGTTTAGACGAAACTTCATTTCTGTTTCTGTTTTGGACAAATTAGGTTATTACTTTGGCATTGGAAATGGAAAGGTTGATTTATCTTTGAACTCTAAAATTGTGAAAAATTTTATATTAATGGATAATCTATATAGATTATGTTTGACTTCATGAATGTTGAAAATATAATGTCTAAAAAGTCATTCATCAAAGAGAAATCTTCCTTATTGTGGCATAAAATGTTAGGTCATGTCTCAAATGAAAGAGTTAATAAATTAATAAAAGATGAAATATTAACTCCTCTAGACTTTAGTGATTTAGACACATGTGTTGATTGTATAAGGGGTAAATTGACTAAAACTAAAAAAGGTTAGTGCAACACATAGTTTTAAACTTCTAAGGATCACTCACATTGATATCTGTGGACCTCATACCTCTAATTTGTGTGGTAACAAGTATTTTGCCACATTTATTGATGATTTCTCTCGTTATGGTTAGATGTACCTAATTATCGAAAAATCTGATGTAATTGAAAATTTTAAAATTTTTAAAACTAAAGTTGAGAAACAATTAGGTAAAGTCATCAAAATTGTTATGTCTGATAGAAGTGGTGAGTACTATGGCAATCATGGCACAACTGGACAGCATATGAGATCGTTTGTCATGTACCTGCAGGAATGTGGTATTGTTGCTCAGTATACCATGCTCGGTAGTCCTAAACAAAATGGCGTGGCCAAAAGGCGGAATCTCATCCTAAAGAACATGATGAAAAGCATGATGAGTAGGACTAAACTTCCTGAGTCACTCTGAAGTGAAGCTATTAAAACTGTTTTGTACATCCTAAATAGAATCCCATCTAAATCTATTCCTAAAACACCATTTGAGTTGTGGACTGACAGAAACCTAGTTTAAACCATTTCAGAGTCTGAGTTGTCCTGCTGATGTTAGAATTTATAACCCCACTAAAAGAAAAACTAAACCTAGGAGTACTCGTTGCTATTTCATAGGGCACCTAGCACATTCTAAAGAATATCGATTTTTCTACCCTACATGTGGAACTAAAATTGTGGAGTCACAAGTAACCAAATTTTTAGAGTTTGATGTCCCTAATAATGATGTTACAGTTCATAATTTTGGTGAAAGTGAGCTTATTGAACATATTATCATTCCTCTACTTGCTTCTCATAGTGATGACATGTAATGTTAATCTTGTAGCTAACAATCAGGAATAAGGTATGAATCCTGTGAATCCTGCTCATATTCATCAAGATCAAGATGTTGAAATTGGAGTGCCTGTAAGAAGATCCACTAGGCAAAGTAGATCTATTGTTTCAGATGATTATCTTATTTACCTTGAGAAATATGATTATGACATTGGGCACGTGATGGATCCTGTGACTTATGATGATGCTATAGGTTGTCCTCAATCCGACATGTGGTTAGATGCAATGAGAGATGAGATGGATTCGATGCCACAAAATGGAGTTTGGGAAGTTGTTGAGCTTCTGAAAGGATGTAAGTCGATCGATTGTAAATGGGTGTACAAGACCAAGAAAGGCTCTAAGGTAACATTGAAAGATTTAAAGCTAGATTGGTGGCTAAGGGATTTAATCAAAGGGAAGGTGTGGATTATATTGAAACCTTCTCACCGGTTTCTTCTAAGGATTCCTTTAGAGTCATCATGGCTTTGGTTGCACACTTTGACTTGGAGTTTCACCAAATGGACGTAAAAATAACATTCCTGAATGGTGACCTTGAAGAAGAAGTTTATATGCAGCAGCCTAAAGGTTTTCGGGAGCCAGGGAAAGAACATTTGGTGTGTCGGCTTAAGAAATTAATTTATGGCCTTAAGCAAGCATCTCGACAGTAGTTCCTGAAATTAGATAGGGTAGTTACTTTCATGGGTTTTGAGGAGAACAAAGTAGATGAATGCATATACCTCAATATCAGTAGGAGTAAGTACATATTTCGTATTTTATATGTGGATGACATTTTGCTAGCATGTAAGGATGTAGGATTGTTGTATGAGACTAAACAGCTATTATCTAAAGCTTTTGATATGAAAGATCTTGGAGAAGCTTCATTTGTTCTTGGCATTGAGATTCACAGGGACAGGTCTCGAAATTTGTTAGGACTTTCTCAAAGAGCTTACATTGATCGTGTGCTCAGAAGATTTAATATATAAGATTGTAAAGTTGGAAACATGCTTGTGGTGAAAGGTGACAGAATTAATCACAGTTAATGTCCAAAGAATGATTTAGAGAGAGAATCTATGAAGAAGATACCTTATTCTAGTGCGATTGGAACTCTCATGTATGCACAGTTTTGCACTAGACCAGACATAGCTTTTGTAGTTGGTGTTCTTAGTAGATATCTGTCTAATCCCGATATGGATCATTGGGTTGCTACTAAGAAGGTCATGAGATATCTACAGAAAATGAAGAATCATATGCTGGTATATAGAAAAGTTGATAATATAGTTGGGTATAGAGATTCTGATTTTACTGGATACCAAGATGACTTAAGGTCCACTTCTAGGTATGTCTTTATATTGGCTGGTGGAGTTGTGCACTAGAAAAGTGTCAAACTGACACTTATGACATCTTCTACTATGCAGGCTAAATTTGTTGCATGCTATAGGACTGCTACGCAGGCTATTTGGCTTAAGAATCTTACCTCAGGACTCAAAATTGTTGACTCCATCTCTAGACCACTTAAGATCTATTATGACAATAGGTCTGCTGTCTTGTTCACTAAAAATAATAAAAGTACTAGTGGATCTAAACATATGAAGATTAAATATCTTAAGGTTAGAGATCTAGTGAAAAATGGTGACATTCTTGTTGAGCATATTGGCACAGATAACATGATTGCTGATCCTTTGACTAAGGGATTAAGACCTACTGCATTTAGAAAGCATGTTAAGAACATGAGTGTTTTAGAGTCTTTTGATATACTCGTTTAGTGGGAGTATGTGATCAACGTTTGAACACTTATATTTGCTTTCATATTTAGAACACTTACATGATATTTTGCTTGATATATTAATTGGGTATTATTATTGTTTTATATCATGTATTGTTATGATGAATTTTTATACATGTACATTTTAGGATTTTACATAGTTAATCTTTATATTGAAATGTATGTCTCGCTAAATGATACCGTTATGAAACCTCGAGGATGATGAGGCATATAGAATCTGAATGCCATTAGGTTTCGGGCGAATCCAGGTACCATAAAGATTTCTTATTGTCAACTTGCCATTAAGTTTTTCGACAAGATTAGAGAAATTATTGAGGACTGACAAGAAAATAACACAAATTAATGTGATCACCATGGATGTTATTTTCTTGGTACACAGTCACACTGAGTCCATTGTTGAGATGATCACTGATATATGTAACCATGGATTAGTCTTGCGTTAGTAAATGGCGCAATCACTGTCATGATTCGATATTAGTTGGCTATATTAAATGGGATCTTTAGGATGTTGTTTCAAGGACTAAATGTTTTTTTTTTAAATCGTGGCCACGTCAAAATGAAGTCAATCAGCCTAGAGTCTTGTTTTCAAAATCAAATTTTTCTTAAATTAAATAACCCCAATTAATATTGTCCAAGTGAGAGAATGTTAGAAATATTCTGCTGAGGACTAATATTAATTGGCAATTTTATGTTTTAATAAAAATAGGCTGATAGTTTAGTTCTAGTATGAAACATGCAACTAAGCCAAATTCAAGTTATTGTGATTATGTTAGATATGAGTTTTGCACATCCTATTGGGTCAGTGTACAAGGTGGTTGTATAGGTCTTAGAACTCTATAAGCCCTTGATTCGGGGGAGGGGGGGACATTAGGGTTTTAGTAAAGGATTATTATAAATATATGGCTAAGTCCTTTCTTCGCTTCTGTTCATTCGATGTTTATCCATTGAAAGTCATCTGTGGAGAAGTAGAAAACGAAGACTTATCAATCATATCGTCAACTCAAATTTCAATCATATCCGCTGAAAAAAGTACGCTTGTCGATTTTGTTATAAATATTGGTGGTCTAATTTTTACATAAAATCCTTAAAAATAAATTCTATATGTTCTGCTTTTGGTGCCATGTGGCTGAATATTTTATTGCTAAATAGAAACTGATACCATCCATGCTAAAGTCTCGTCAATGTTGCAAATGCCGTGATATTTTCATTCTCTTTTTCTAGATTAAAAGTGAGACCTTGCTAACATGAGGTTCATAACGGGACTTGAAATTCGAGGTAAGTTCAACGAATCATTCAAGCTGAAGTTTTTGCACTGGAAAAACATAAACTTTGCTTGATGTGGTAGTGTGGAAAATTAATATATAGTAGTAATTCATGCAATCAAGTATGAGGCTAAATGACTAAATGCATCCATATCTGTCATGTTCCGAGTACAATATTAATGCTAAAATAAAAGAAAGAGAGAGGTCGAAATTCGACTTTTTCATTCTCTTTTTCTAGATTAAAAGTGAGACCTTGCTAACATGAGGTTCATAATGGGACTTGAAATTCGAGGTAAGTTCGACGAATCATTCAAGCTGAAGTTTTTGCTGGAAAAACATTAACTTTGCTTGATGTGGTAGTGTGGAAAATTAATATATAGTAGTAATTCATGCAATCAATTATGAAGCTAAATGACTAAATGCATCCATATTTGTCATGTTCCGAGTACGATATTAATGCTAAAATAAAAGAAAAGAGAGAGGTCGAAAAAGAAATCTTGTAACACTGGCTGCTGGCGTGAGCAGATTGATCACATTCTTTGTTTGTTTCTAGGAACCTCCACAGCAAATTCTGTTACATATCCACGACAGAGATGGTCCCAACTGCCAAACACAGTCATGTATATAGGCATTGTAAATGCCATTAATCTCATACTCAAAAACCTCCGTATTAGCTATTGAACCGAAATTTAAAACGGAAAAATGTATTATTGTCAGCTTTTATCAAGCATTTGCACACCTCGTGCAGTGTTGGTCCAACCAAAAAGAAATTGGAGCAGGTTTGTAATCAGTACATTAATGAAATGGTCATTGCATAGATACATATATATAATTTTGCTTACATTGTTCTTCTAATTAATTATTATTTATAAGCAATGTCACTTTTGCGTAACACTTGTTTCCATTTTTTTGTGTAATTTACAGTTCAAATCCTAATACCGGGGCGAGCGTTGGTAAGTACACCATGCCAAACTTACCATGTTATGTTCTACTCATTTGGTGAAACTTTTCTTGTCAAAATTTTATGGACAAACATGAAATTTTCATTCTTGAACATGTTAAAATATGTTGTGTACAATTTTTGTAATTTGTTTTAAGTAAGAACAGCAGAGAAATGCAATTTACTATAAGTTAACAACTATGAATCCAATGTCATTGTAGGTCATTGCACAAAGGTCCCACGAAATGCAAACATGGAGAAACTTCGAAATGGATATCTGTTTCCTGAGGTCGAATATTAATGCATCCAAATTTATGTTCTTTTTTCTTTGTTTTTGCCAAAAATCATATGATAATTTCTGCTAAGAGAGTGGTGAGATCTTGTCTGATCTTCTTCTCAGACTCTTCAATGGACTTACCTACCTTTCTGATATTTCCTTATTCAGATATCCAGGCATGAGTCTGAACACATGCTGAAGAACCCAGATGCAAGCTTACTAAGACTTGGCATTGGAGATACAACACAACCTATACCAGAGATCATAACACAAGCAATGGCTGAGGTACTAATCAATTGGCCGTGGTATTTAAACTACTTCTCCCATTTCTTCACGTTTTCAAACTGTTTTCTTTTTCATTTCTTCCTGGTTTACAAAATTGCAGCATGTACATGACCTATCGACAATTCAAGGCTATAGAGGATATGGAGCTGAGCAAGGAAACATGGTATTATGAAATTTTCGTTTATATTTTTCTTGTTTTTTCTCACTTCTATACCTGGCAAGAGATGCCAATGACTCTAACCACATATGCATCATGAATTACCAGGGTTGTATGCCTTTGTAAGTACTTATAATTAGGAGCATTTTACCCAGATTTTCTGATTGAGTAATAATGCAATAGATTCTCTTTGTTATCATCTGCCAATCACTGCAATTTGTGATGTTCAATCTGTTATGTTAGCAGCTACCTTTCTGTGGATATGATTTGTTGCACTTTTTAAAGATTTAGAGGTTCTGCCTGGATGCTTACAAAATTAGCAGGGAGTCGGGGACACTTTTCAGTTGCAGAAAGGACCACTTAATGGAGCCCAGGATGATGGAGTTGGGAATTTTTTGTATTGCCATAGATGAATTATGAGGCAGTTTCCTATTTTTGCTGAGATATCCTTATCATGGTAGCAATATCTCAAATATTGTCGCTGGAGTCGCACCTGGTGGTTGGCCAGCATCCTAACTAATTCATCACAGTAAAATATTTGGCAGAACCAATAGATATGGATCCCAAAAGAAACTTCTTAGATTATCACAAATCAAATTGCAATAAGCCAATTATGGTGTAAGAACCATCTTTGTCAACAGAGAAGTCCAGGGCAGTAAAATTGCTTATTATTGAATAATTACGCAACAGAATGCTCCATTTGTCGACTTTAATTGTTTTAATTATGGACTAAAATATGGCTTCCCATGGAGATAAAATAGAAGTACTTGTTGAAGTCATTCTGTTAAGAAAAGAAATTTATAAAAAGATCTTCTTTACTTTTTGCAGGCATTAAGGAAGGCTATTGCAGGAAAAATTTACCAGGATCTGGGTATAAAAGCTGATGAGATTTTTGTATCTGACGGTGCACAATGTGACATCTCTCGCCTTCAGGTGAGAAGCCTGTACTGTATATATGTGGCAAATATGCATACTCAATTGTATCATCAGGATACAAGTGATTAGCCACCTCGGTTTCTGTTTTAGCTGGTTGATGTATTTCTTCTTGGTTTTCTCCCTTGGCAGATGCTTCTAGGATCAAATGTGACAGTGGCTGTACAGGACCCATCCTTTCCGGTAAGCTTATTGGGGCTTTCATTTACCTTTTTGTAATCAATTATACTTGTAAAGTGAGCACTGTCATTAATGAAGCCTATACTAATATGTCTTCTGTGATTAATCTTGTTCCCCAAATGTCACTCTAGCAAGACAACAGATTTATGCTCCATTTGGTTTCAAATGGAGCTCAGTAAGGCACGGTGAGGTGTCTTATTTATAATTGTATCTTTTATTTTTTTAGTTTTAATAAAGTATTTTTAATGATTATTTTATTATTCATTTCATTGTTATTGTTACGATTAAATCCAAACGTATTATCGTTAAAAATCAATTTCATTATCACCGTTGTTTTTAATTTCATTGGATCCGATTGCAATTGCTCGTCCAAACTAACATCCAAACTAACATGAAATGTTCAGCACTCATTATGATGAGCTGTGAGATCCCCTCGTCTAATTTTTAAATTTAGCAGAACCTCAGTTATTACGAGCATGATAGTGATTGATATCATTCTTTACAACTTAAACCCTTTTTGCCACCACATTATTAATGGATCAAAATTTGGGACAGGCCTATATTGATTCAAGTGCCATAGTTGGTCAAGCTGGCGAGTTAGAAGAAGAAACTGGGAAGTATGGAAACATTATCTACATGAACTGCGGGCCTGAGAATAATTTCTTTCCCGATCTATCAACTACTCCAAGGACAGATATCATTTTCTTTTGTTCTCCAAACAACCCCACTGGTCATGCTGCATCTTGGCAGCAACTAAAGCAACTCGTAGCGTTTGCAAAGGCCAATGGGTCAATTATAGTTTATGACTCTGCATATGCTGCTTATATTACAGATGAAAGCCCCAGATCAATCTTTGAAATTCCTGGTGCCAAAGAGGTTGGTCACTGTTACTGCCTTATTTATTAGCTAGATTTGCATGTTTACTAAATCCTTGCGATTCTACTCGTTTGGTGCTGCAGGTTGCTGTTGAAATTTCATCCTTCTCCAAATTTGCTGGATTTACAGGTGTGCGACTTGGCTGGACAGTAGTCCCTGAAGAGCTGTTGTACTCCAATGGGTTCCCTGTTATAAAGGATTTCAACCGCATTGTGTGCACTTGCTTTAATGGCGCATCAAGTATCGCTCAGGCTGGAGGCCTAGCATGCCTTTCAACAGATGGCTACCGGGTACTAATCTTTTCTACTAGAGTCTGATTAAAATTACAGAAGTAACAAATATGCTAGTTTATCTCTTAACTGAAATTCTATATTACCGGTTCCAGGCACTCTGTAATATCATTGACTACTACATGGAGAATGCCAAGATACTTGTTGATACATTTTCATCACTTGGCTTGAACGTTTACGGTGGCAAGAATGCACCTTATATATGGGTACAGTTTCCAGGATTGAGTTCTTGGAATGTATTCAGTGAAATTCTTGAGAAAACAAACGTAGTGACTGTTCCAGGCAGGGGATTTGGTCCTGGTGGCGAAGAGTATATCAGAGTCAGTTCATTTGGTCAAAGAGAACGTATATTGCAAGCTTCGAGGAGGCTGAGAAAGTTTCTGTAGATGAATTTCACATCCTTGGCTGACTAAAAGACGAGGTTCGATAAATACATAATTTAAGTTTAGTTGAGATTTAATGTGGTCACAGATTATTAAGGGATCTAGACAAAAAAATAATAATTTTGTCTAGCTAATGTTCTTTGCTGGTCAGCAGCAGTTTTGACCAGTAATTTCAAAATCTTACCATAATGTTCTATCAAATATATACACTAAATAAAGAAATTGATTGACCACTTTTACTTGTTAGTCTATTGCATCAATACTAACTCCTTAGAGAACTCTGAAACCATAAGAAATTTGAACATTTGGTCTCAGTTCTTAGATGCAGATTATGCGAAGAAGGAAATTAATCTAATGTAATAAGCAAGAAAAATGAAGGTGCCAATTCAAGTGCATTTCAACTTCAGGCTAAATGAATTTCAGGAAAAAGAAATTGTTTAAACTAGCCATAAATATTTTTATAAAGAAAGTTTTTCAAGAAAAATGATATAAATGTTGAGATTTGAATATTAAATTTATAAAATTCTAAAAATATCTTAAAAATGAGAACCTGACTATTTAATACTTAGTTTGAATGCCCGATTGATACCGATGACTCGATGCAATTAGGTTTTTCACCAAGAACAAAAAAATGTGAAAAGATAAAATTACTTTTTCACCACCGTTGATTTCAATTTTTATTTTATTTTATATATATCCTTAATGATCATTTTATATTTTTGAATTTCAATAGAACTTATTAGAAGTGTCAAACGGGTTGAACGGCACATGACACGACACGATTCGGTACATTGTGAAACGTGCTTGGCACGAAACATACATAAATAAATGAGCTAGGTCAAGCACGATATATCTATATATATGCGTGTTGTGCTGATCTATAGGTTCTTAGGCATATAGATTGATTCGGCACGATCCATAAAAAACTATTACTAACACGTGGCATGTAGGCTAACACAACACGGTAGGCAAGCCCATGTGCCGTGCCAAATTAGTTCGTTTATAGAAATAAAATTATTTTTAATAAATTTAATTATGAATATTTAAATTATTGATACATAAATTTATAATATTTTTATTTTAAAAGCAAAATGTATAGTATGTCATATGTTTTATATATAAATTTTTTTTGTTGTGTGCACTACTAATTAAAACCCATCAAAAAATAAATTATTAAATATTATTTTATTTAAAAATTGATTAGATGTAGAAGCTTAATCACTAGACAAATCAGAATGTATAAATGAATAATCAGGTGATGAGAATAAAAAATAAAATAATAATCTTTTGTTTTTTATAATCTTTTATTTGTGTGTGTTTGTGTTTTTAAATATTAAGATTGTAAATTTCAAATGAAAATATTGGTGCAATATTAAAGATTATTTCTTTATGATTTAAAAGTCACGAGTTCAAATGAAAAATATTTTCTTTTAATGAGAGGAAAGGCTGTTCTCTAAATTCCACAAAATTGAAGCCTTTAGGTATTACGTTTTCTCGTTGATATATGTATTTTGCCCTCTAAGATTATATATTTCAATATTTTTATTTAATATTGTTAGTTCATCCTAACTCAGCCGGTAAGAGATCCACTCAACCGTATTGTCCGCTTTGAGTCATGCCCTCAAGCTTCGCCCTCTCGATTTTTCTTTCGCGTCCTCAGAGGTTCGAATCCAAAACCTTAAAGTTGGGTTCGAATCTCTTAGGACACGAAAGAAAAACCGTGAGGGCGGAGCCTGAGGGCAGGGCCCAAAGCGGACAATACGGTTAAGTGGGTCTCCTACCGGCTAAGCTAGGATGGACCAACAACAAATATATTATATTATACTTTCTCGTAGATATAAGTATTTTGTCAAGTGAATTATATGTTTTTTTATTTTATTTTTATATATTTTGCATGTTAAAATTAATAAATAAAAAACTTTAAAAATAAAAATAAAAAAAAATCTAAAAATTTATTAATGGACTATGCTTGACATGATAAGGTAGAAAAATAACATCGTGCGTTACCCAACACGATCCATTAGAGCTGAATCATACCTTTAATTTTTCATGAATTGTGCCAACACGATCCATTTTAAATCAATATCATGTCAGCACAATCTATTAACAAATGAACTAATATTTAAATAAATCGTATCAATCTAATATAACATATTTGACACTTCTAAAATTAATTTTATCTTCCATTTAAATTAACAGCTCAAAATCAAAATAATCTGTTTAGCTTTCAAAATTTCTACAATTATGATTGATTTTAGATTTCTGCAAAGCTTTGGAGTCAGGAAAGAATGGTGAGAAAACCAAAACAGTATATAGCACCTACCCTCGCCCCTTTAGCTAATTCTCATGTCCTTATCAGGAAATGCCAAGATTGCAAAACTCCAAACAGTATGGCAAGTACTAAAATAATTAAAAAGTCAGGATATCAGCAAATCTTCTAATAGTATTCCTTGCCCACCAAGCTAAACGTCAACCTTCCAACAATATCAGCACTTTACGCGTTTCCTCTTCCATTTCCTGTCCTTTTCTAAGATAATTCAAGCCGCCAAGAAATTTCTCATTACACCAGTAATCAGCTCCTGAGTCCTGACTTTGTGCTTGCTTGCTTGCTCCCCAAGCTGATACAAGCCAGCTATAAATTAACTATCCTCTCAGTCTCATCTTTTACCTAAAAAAATCTGTAATAAACCCATTATTTGGTTAGCTCTAGGCTCAAGGCTATGGCAACACCAGGATACCAAATTGCTGAAGCGTACGTGATGAGGAAGCTCCATGAAGAGAAAATGAAGAGAAAGGAAGAAGAAAGAGCAAAGACGCAGGAAATTGGTTTTGCAAAGAAAACTTCTAATGGTTGTTTCTCATCAATTTTCAGGAAGATACATCCCAGTGATTCATCAACATTGGAACATGGGAGAAAAGCAGTAAAGAAGTGTGACAACAACAAAGGTTAACTGCAATTATCTGCATGTAAAATATTGCTTCCAAGAGTAAGGGGTTTTGTTTTCCTTGCTTTCTGCCCTGTTTCGTTTCAGTTTTCACTTAGATGTCAGCAGTACCCAACAGTTTGTGGAGGGAAATGAAAGTCAATGTAACTAAATAAGCTTCCTCTCTGCCTGAAATGTGAATTCAACCATGTTGTAACATCAATCGCAGGATGCCTTTGAACTTCTTGCAACTAGCCTTGTATTAAACTTATGATTATGTTTAGATTGCTGTCAGGTTGGGTGATTGATCTTGTTTGTTCATCCTAGAACTTGTACATATATCAGCCATTGTATGATTCAGATGTTTCTGTACTTTTTTTACTATTTTTTCTCACTATTTTGCAATGTTTAAACCAAACTATTGGCATCTAAATACTGACTTTGGACCGGTGGATTAATCTAAGATTAATAAGTGGAACAAAGATTTCAGAAGAAATGATATGATATTCCTGGAATCTAGCAAGCAGAGAAACTACCCGTTAAAAATTAAATACTATGCTTGTGATGTTTAAAAAAAAATCAAATTAGATCCTTAATATTAATCTAACATTAATTAATGTTAATGGTCACAACAATCATGGCATTTTGGCTGTGTTTGGTTCCCCAATCTTTGTTCTTTATGCTTTTTAAAACACACCATCTCACAAAGAATATAAAGTATTAACTTAGATGAAATCTATATTGAATGGATTCTTAAAGATCACAAATTCGAGAAAATTTAGGTGTATAATATGTTTTTCATGTAAATTAAATAAATTTAAAGTTGAAGATTTCTGTCTCTTTCCTTATCAATCAAGAAAGACTACATTTTTTAAATTATTTGGGATAAGGATTAGTTTAAACAAAAGTTAAAAAAAAAACCCTAATTGTATGAAATATATGTATATAAAGCATGCTTTACTGTTCATAAACATGTTGATAATCAAGCTTTCTCTATTCTTCATTAACAATTATTACTTAATTATATAAAATATATATATATAAAGCATGCCTTATAGTCTTCATAAACATGATGATAATCAAGCTTTTTCTAACAATTTTTTTTTTGTTGGAAGGAGATAATTAACTAATGACAATGACAAGCATAGATAGATAAGTGATGATGATAATTGTAATGGATGAAAAGGAATATTTGATATACTGAAGACAAGTGATATTTCTTAATAGTCCATGAATAATAAGGGAGAAGTAATAAGAACCCACAATCATAATTAATCATTCTCTCTTGCATTATTTGTTCAGTGACGCATTATTTTAGTGGGGAGATGATGAATGATTTTCCAATAAAACCTTATCAGAGGTGCCCTTTGTAGGTTTGGAAACCTGATTGCTGATGATCTTATGAATAAGTTCGGATGCCCGACCGGTTACCAATGCCAACCAATCAAATATATAAAACAAAATAAGGTGAAAAGAAAAATTATCTTTCATCCTTACATTTAATTTTTATATTATTTTTATTAAAAAAAATATATTTAATAATTTTTTTAATATTATTGATGCCAATCTTAGGGATTGAGGTAAACATTTTGTAAATATACAATGATTTAATAGGGACTTTTGACTTCGCATAGTATTTTATTTTTATTGAAATTTACTATTATATTTTCAGTTTTATTAAATTCTATCATTAAAAAGGTACCCAAAATTAAAATAGTTAAAAAAAAAAACATGTTTTAGTATCAAGGTAAATAGTAAATTTTGTTCCAATATTTTTAATGTCATTATTTTAAACAAAAATAAAAATAAAATATTTTGCGAAATATTTTTAATATAAATAATAATTTTTCATTAATTACATTATTTTGTATAAAAAATTGATAAAATTAAAATACAATGATAAATTTTATCAAAATTGGTATACAATAAAATCTAATATTTTATCCTGATAACTTTAATATATATATATATATATATATATATATATATATATATATATATATATATATATATATAAAGTATGTTAAAAATGGAATCTGATGGATTTGATTCGTTCTTATCAAACTCAAACAAGTGTAGAATCCAAGGAAAAGTGAAAAACAAAACCAGCGACACCTTTGCTGAGGCATGCCAAATGATTTTAACAGTCAAACTGTGCTGACGCCGCCACCCCTCGAAAACATTAGGTGAAAGAAGGTAGAATTCGACACGTTCTTCAAATCGACACCAACAACAGAATGAATTCAATTATTTCAGCCCGTCAATTGCTTGGACTCCAAGCTAAAGTCGAACCATATTCCGCATGATCTTACACGGAAGTTTCGCCATTTCCCCCCCACAGCGGCCTATAAATTACCATCCAATTTAGATCTCCTTCAGCGAATCGATTCGATCGTTTCATCCTGCTCTCAAAGACAAGCCTAGCTAAACATCTCGTCAACTGAATCCTTGTTCGAAAAACAATATTCTAGGCCAATCTCGAATAATTTTTCCTAGTACAAGTGTTTATATAGTAGTATCAGTTTTTGGCGATGGCGACGGTTTGTTTAGCAGAAGCTTACGTGATGCGATCTTTGCACAAGGAGAAAATGAAGAAAATGGAGAAGGAAAAGGCGAAGAGTGAGGATGAGGTGTTCGATGAAAAGAAAATCCCCGCTGCCGGTTGTTTCTTCTGGGTGTCTAAGAAAACCCATTCTGCCAAGGTTTCTTCTGCTGATCATTCTGCAGAAAAACCTATTTAAAAACCAAATATGGGACGGCAAAAGTTGTGTTGGAAACCATTTTGTTTATTCTTTTAATTATGGGCTTGGTTGTTTAACCTTTTAGCTTTGATATTATGGCCAGAACAATGGCTTTTAGCGTGATGAAGTAGCTATGCAGATAAGGCAAAGTTTAGCGTTTGGGTGGTGTAGAACTGATCAATATGTACCCTTGTGATTCCTATTTGTTCCATAAAAAAGAAACAAAAAGAAAAAGTAGATACCTGCAAATTTTGATTTACTATATTCAGTCCCATGATCTCTTTTATCTATAATTTCATTTGATTATTTCCCTTATTCACGACCTTCATCGACAATCAAGTTTTTCCTCTTATTCTCAATTCCCTTTCCTGAATTTTGTTTCTCTTTTTTCCAGTTTTGTTAATAAAACTGAAATCCTTATAAAATTTCTCTTTTTTTTTCTTTGTGATTTTTGGTGGATTTGTTTTATGATTTTTTGTTTAATTGATTTCAGTTTTCTATTTTTTTAATGATTTGCGCTTTTTATTTTGATAATGTTTCTATTATGCTTTTGTGATTGAAAATATTGATTAACTCATAGTTTGGCTTCCATTGGACCTCCGGTGGAGGGCTGCGGGGCAATCCCTTATGAAAGAGACAAAAATTTTTAAAGGTGGAAATTATTTTTTTTTATTATTATTTTATTAAAAATTATATACTCGTAATGATCATTTTAATTTTTTTAATCTAATCAAAATTAATTTTATTTCATTAGAATTAATTTCGCCGCACATCTAATTTAACATTGATTTTATGATTTGTGAGGGTTTTTATTGGTTGTTTGTATATTTTAGTTTTTTTCTTTATTCTGTTTATGTGAGCATTTGGTTTGAATTTTTTGTAAAGTTAAGGAATATTCAAGCCACCGACAGCCCTTCTCCTCTACTTTCAATTTTTTAATGTTGCATTAATTTTACCCTTTTTAAGTAATTAAGGTAATATAGATTTAGGCTCAGTTTTTTGTATGCCACTGGAGAATCAATGTGGCCCGATGATAAAGAATAAAATTATTATTTTAATCCTGTTATATATTTTTTATTTTTTATTAAAAATATATATTTTAATAATTTTCAATTTTACTGTAGCTGATTGTATTGTTTATTTAAATTAGCTTTTAATATAAAGAGGACTTATAAAGTTGGGATTAAAGTATTCATGCGAAGGGAATACTAATAGGACCCATAAAATGAAATGTAATAGTAGTACTATCAAATCACAAGCTAATCATCTTTATTTTTTCTGTTCACAACTCGGAGTCCACATGCTTCCTAGGGGCTATCACATGACAAAGGGGGTAGTGGCTAAATTAGCATTAGTTTAGGTGTGTTTGTGACAAAATGTTATGAAAATTCTGACTTTAGATTAGACAAAAATCTCGGAGCCATCAGCCATGTGCATAAGGTCCATTGAGGCCACTTACTGAATACGACTCTACGTCCAAGATGACAATTTTCCACGCCACAATTCATGCACCTAAACCCAATGCTTTCTATCTACATTTCTTCGGCTGCCACTGATTGTCTACGCCCATCCAACACTTTGTTCGTAACCGTGGTTATAAGCTTAAAAAGTAGTAAACTAAAACTGACAATGATCACTTCTATTTCTAGACCATATCAAAATTTAGACTTTTTACAACATTAAAGCAAAATAAATAAATTCATTTTTATATGTCTTCTCCCCTCCGTTGAAAATGTATTCGAATTAAGTTAGAAAATATTCAATGTCAGATTTAACTCAACTTATTTTAAAAATTCGAAATTTAAAAATAAATTCGAATAAAATTAAAAAATTTAATCTCGATTCAATAGAATTTAGAATTGTTCGATCTTAATTCAATAAAATTAATTTATCATTTTTTAATAATTTATTATAAGAATAAAATGATAAATTAATAATCAAATATTAAAAATATATATTTAAAATTTAAAACTTAATAATCAAATATACTCTCAACTTTTTATACAAAATAGATATACGTTTTAAACTTTTAATTTTATTTTATTATAAATAAATTTTTAATATTTCAAAATAATACAATTAAATAAAAAAATAATTAAAATCTTATAAACCTCCGACCTTAAACCAAAATTTAATAAAGCTTGCAACCAACTCAAGTAAAATAATTAAAATATTCAAATTAAAATCAATTTATTATTGAAATAATTTAAATTCAATTCAAAAATAAATAAATTAAATTTAAATAATTATTAAATTGACATTAACAATTCAAAAAACCTGAATAAGTGGATTATTTTTTGCCTTTTTATCTCCAACTCAAGTCTACTTTTCACACAGCAAAAAAAGGCAAAACTCAAAATTGTTGAATTAGTGCGCACGTGAAGCTACAAAAGTTCACAAATCCAAAACTCATTATAATTTTTGTTTCTAAACGCCAAGTTAATATAAAGTCACAAATCGGAAGTACAAATCAGTAAGAATTAAAAAGAAATAAGACACGATGAGCAATGAAAAAGCAAAATTTCCAAAATAAGAAATGGGAAAAAAAAAAAAGATTAAAATCATAAGCATTTGGAGTAATTCCTGGTGGCCCTAAGAAATTATTAGTCCCAAAACAACAACCAAATTCAAATCAATTATAAATTGTCCAGCTATATCTGAAGTGGAAATCAATAAATTAAAACTTTTTAAATTTATGTTTCTAATAAATTTTAAAAATTAAATTTTAATATCTAAAAAAACTGATGCACTATCAATAATATTTTAAAATTTTAATTATATGAGTGACACGTATATTTTAAAATTTATTAAAAAATAAAATATATGTTAATTTTTTAAAATTATTTATGAAATTAAAAAAATTATTATCAATGTAGTAATCCTTTTATTTATCTCTAAATTATTGTCCTTTTTTGGGGGGGAAAAAAAAGGAAACTAAGCTAACCCATGCAATAATAAAAAGGTCTTTCCCTACATAAGTATATTCATAATTACATTTATAATATTTATTAATTTATGATAATTAGAAAACAAAAGACAACATCTCCGAGCTTTGGCGGGATGTCCCTTTTGTACTAATACAAATCAAATCCCATCCCATCCTTTGAAATCTGAAAGCTGATATTTTACCTGCAAACAAACCTCCATTTCACCTTAATCCTTTTTTTCTTCTTCTTTATTTACGCCACTAAACCAAAAAACCCTGCAACAAGCCATTAAAAGAAAACCAACTGTTTAAAATATATGTAAAAAAATACAGCTTTTTTCTTCTGTCTCTCTTTAAACTTGCTCTTTTTTTTCCTTAGTCACTGTGGTTTTGTCTGAGAACAGAACCTTCTTTGTGAAGATTTCTCTACTCTTTCTTCCAGCTTAAGCATCTGCAGATTCGCTACTGGGTACCTAACCTCATTGCTCCTCAGCATTATTTTATTGTGTATTTGTTTTTTTTTCTTTTCTTTAAATGGTTAAGTGGACTAAAAAATGTCAACTTTTTTACATGGATTATTGTTTTTCTGAGCATTTCTTGACGTTTTCTCAATTGGGTAAGTTTTGAATTTTTTGTTTTTTCAGTGACAAATCTGGGTTTTTTGTTTTGTTTTTCTTTTTGGTGTTTTCGTAAAATAAAAAAAAGAAAAGGAAAAAAAGAGGGGTGGTGTCTTGAAGCTTTGTTTATAGGTGCTATTCCTTTTTCTACATTTGGCTGTGGCATTTGGTTTTGGATTCTCTTTTACTCTATTCCTTTTTCTTTTTCTGTCCGACTTTCGAAGGTGGTTTTTTTCTTCTCTGTTTCTTTTAAGCGTGTGAAGTGGCATTTTCTCTTCTTTGCTTTTTTGTTACTAATTTTGAAATTCATTTTTATTTTTTAAAATAAAAAGGGTTTGGATCCCAGAATTTTCAATTCAGCATTTTGAAGTTTATTTCTGGGCTTGGTACTTTGGGAAAGTTTTTCCCTTTCTTTGAACAAGGTATTTTGAATTAACTATTTTCTTTGGATCTTGTGTTGGTTTCTGAAGTAATGGTGAAGTCAAACTCACTATACCAGATCATTGAACTAAGCATAGTATAAGGTTTTGTGGTTTTGTTTTCAGTTGTTAACTTGGGAATTGCGTTTACTTTGGATTCCTGTTGCCTAAACATAAACCTTGATCTGAATTGACCTTGAGTGCATTTGGTGATTTGAAAAAAAAAAAAAAAAACTTTTTTATTTGCTCTTACATTTTTCGCCTAATTATGTTACTGTCATGGTGAAGTACACTTGGTCATGGGATCTCAATTCTTGCAGTAGGCTTTGGATCTTCAAGCATGTGTTATACTTGCACTTGAACTACTTTTAACTGGTCTCAGCTGTCAATGTGGAAATGATATAGTCCTTTTTGGGTTGTTTTGTTATAAGCAGGGGCAGTTTATCAAAAGCAGATTGTCATGTCATACAGCTGGTGATTAATTGATTTGCTGGTAATGTCGAGGATCACTAGGTGGAAGATTGAGAAGACAAAAATAAAAGTTGTATTCCGGTTACAATTCCATGCTACACATGTAAGTCACATGTTGTATTTCCGAAATGTTCTGGCATATAATTTATTTATTTTTTTTGAAGCTAATCGCTTATTGATCTCCTTAGACGTAAGATCATATTACAGGTCAAGGAATCCGTATAGTAGAATTTGTCTAACAACAAATGTGTTCCAAATCGAAAAATGTAGCTTATTAAGGTGAATCAAGAAATCCAATGACAATGCATTGAATGTATAACTTCAGTTCTGTTAAATGTTCTAAAATGCTCACATATGTGATATTATCTTCTATGTTACTTCTACAATAGGACTACATTTAATGTAAATTGCTTGCATTTGGCCGGAACAATGTATTTTGATCTCAGAATATTGCTTTTGTCTTTGGCTAGTGTTTGCAGTTACTTCGTTTTAGGTCAACCTTTTTGGCACTTCAAAGAAATATATTCCATTTTCCAACGGAAATCAGAACGGGAAGTTTACAAAAAATACCTGTACATTTTTCAATGTGCGGGAGTTTTAGAAAGTAAACTGCTTGAGAAGATTAATTTTTATGCAGTTCCATGAATTTAATCTTTTCCAGAACCTGTTCCTTGACTGCAGATTGCATACTGTAGTGTATAATATCGACCTATGGATTCAGTACCATCATAGCTATAAGAGAGTGTTGTCAAACCTCTTGCTCCAGGATTGACACATGATCATCTTGAGTCCAGCATTTGGGCCATGGTGTATTAAAAATTTTAAAGTTCTATATGATAACATCCATGTAATGAGAGAAAACAAAGAAGCAATTTATTGTAATATCCAGCCATATGGTGGAAATTAGAATTTAATGCTTTAATTGGTAATTATGTCAATCCTTTAAGTTAATGCCACTTTTAGTTTTGATGATTCATATTAACCATTCATAATACTGGGAGAAGAGTTAGAAGGTTTAACAATATCAACCTTAAACCCGTCCAAATGAATCCTTTACGCCCGTTATATCTGGTCTTTGCTTCAACTTCTGTGTTCATGCTAATTTGTAAGCTTTTGTTGCATGCCATTTTCAGCATTGAGTTAATCTTATCAACCATAATAGGAGAAGAATCTGATGGTTTAACTTTAGTCAACTAAATTCTCAACTGTTTGAATCATCTAAATAAATCTTTTCCATTGTTTCATCTGATCTGTGCTATGCTAAAAGGATTTTTAGTTTCCTACCATATATATATATATTGCTTGTCTAATATGTGATTCCTTTCATCACTCGAAAACATATTCCGATGCTTCTTTCATCTTGATTTCTGCAATGACTGCATACCATGTATAATTTTTCTGAACAATTCAGGTTCCTCAAAGTGGATGGGATAAACTGTATATATCCTTCATTCCTGCTGATTCTGGGAAAGCAATTGCAAAGACAAGCAAAGCAAATGTGAGAAATGGAACATGCAATTGGGCTGATCCAATCTATGAGATCACGAGGCTTCTCCAACACATCAAAACTAAACAATTCGATGAAAAATTCTATAAACTTGTTGTGGCAATGGTTAGATCTTAACCCTACACCCCCAGTTGCAAAATTTTGACCACACACTCTTAGTATGGTCTAAATGTGGGTTCCGAATTCCTCTGATCTATAGACGGTTTATTCCACACCTCTAGTCACACTCAGAACAGATTTTTCCTTCCCTCTTCTTGTTTTAAGTGAGTTTAACTGTCTTTTCACCTTAATCTGTTTGGCATCAGGGTTCCTCACGGTCCAGCCTTCTTGGTGAGGCCACCATCAACCTTGCTGATTATGCTGATGCATCAAAGCCTTCTGTTGTTCCATTGCCTCTTCTTGGCTGTGATTCTGGAGCTATATTACATGTAAGGGCTTTTGTATTTCTCAAAACATTCTTGAGGTATTTTTATTGCTTGTTGATTTTCTCGGGTCACGCATAGAGTTAGAGGCTAAAATGCTTTTGTGTAGCTTTCTCTAAAAAGTGTGTGGTACTCTTTCCTGCTTGTTGAAGTTTCTTCTCTATTACTAGAGATTTCTATTGTCTCATGCCTAAATAATGTTTAATTTGTATCCCATGGCAGGTCACTGTACAACTGCTAACCTCTAAAACTGGTTTCAGGTATTTATTGAAAACATGTAAACTGCTTGCTTCAGCTAATTTTAAATTGCTTATCTGTAATTACGCTTGGTCTCAGGGAGTTTGAACAGCAGCGAGAACTTAGAGAGAGGGGATTGCAGGTGGGGCCAGACCAAAATGGTCCTGATCAGTCTTCTCCTGGAAAAGTATCAGTTTCTGAGGAGATCGTCAACAGTCTTGTGGATAAGGTTCAGTTATTTGTTTCTTTTGGATTCCTGGATATTACTTTATGTGTTGTATTGTAGTTAAGGTTCTTTGCTGTTGCTTCGTACTTTCATATTAAGCTCTTTATGTCAATTGGATTGAATGCCTCTCATTGTGAGAGTTCCTCTCATTATATAGAAGATTACTCGGGATTTACAAGGCTGAATTTCAGCGATTACATTAATTAGTTTTGGCTAAATAAGGCAGCTACTACTGTACTACTAATTACAATATATTTACAGCTATAATTACAATATATTTAGAGCTATAATAGAGGATTTATTCATTTATTATAGATTGATATATGCTGTCTGTGCTAGCACATATCCAACTGACATCCCCCCTCAAATTGATGCTGGTCGATCAAGAAGCATCAATTTGCTGACAAGGAACTGATGACGTTGTCGTGTCATGGCTTTTGTAAATATGTCAGCTACCTGGAGGTTGGTGGAAATATAAGGGAGAGAAATAATACGAGTATCAAATGCTTCTCGAATAGAATGACAGTCCACCTCAATATGCTTTGTGCGCTCATGGTAAACAGGATTAGCAGCAATCTGAATGGCACTAGTGTTGTCAGCATGGAGAGGAGTGGGATCAGATTGAGAGAAACCAAGCTCAGATAGAAGTCCACGAAGCCAGAGAATCTCAGAACAGGCAGCAGACATTGCACGATATTCGGACTCGGTAGAAGATTTAGAAACTCTAGCTTGCTTCTTGCTCTTCCAAGAAATCAAAGAATCACCAAGAAACATGCACCAACCCGTGACAGACCGTCGAGTATCTGAACATCCAGCCCAATCAGCATCACTATAAGCAACAAGACGAAGAGAAGAACCAGTTGGGAAGAACAATCCACGGCTAGGTGTACCACGAAGGTATCGTATGATACAGCGAATAGCAGCTAAATGTAGATGACGAGGAGTTTGCATAAATTGACTAACTTGCTGAACAGGAAAGGAAATATCAGGTCGTGTAATAGTCAAATAATTCAGGCTACCCACCAATTGTCGAAAGACTGTAGGGTCGGATAGAAGATCACCCTCTTCACTACGATATTTTGTGTTTACTTCCATCGGAGTATCCACAGAAGGAGCATGTTGAAGACCGGCTAAAGCAATCAAATCCTGTGTGTATTTATGTTGATTTATAAAAATACCAGAAGAATCAGTATGGACTTCCAAACCCAAGAAGTAAGTAAGAGGACCAAGATCTTTCATATGAAATGAAGCCTGAAGATGTTGCTGCAGACGAGTAATCAAGGTGGAATCTGTCCCAGTAATAACAATATCATCAACATAAACTAGGAGAAGTACAATACCAGTAGATGTCTTGCAAAGAAACAAAGATGAGTCATACTGGCTTTGCGTAAAGGAAAAACGAAGCAAAGTTGATCGAAATTTATCAAACCATGCCCGAGGAGCTTGTTTCAACCCGTATAGAGATCTCTTTAACTTACATACATTCGAAGAAGAGGAGTGCAAACCAGGGGGTAGAATCATATAAATCTCTTCTTTGAGATCACCATGGAGAAATGCATTTTTGACATCCATTTGATGAAGTGGCCAACCTTGTGAAGCAGCAATAGAAATAATCATTCGTACAGTAGTCATTTTGGCAACTGGAGCAAACGTTTCCTCATAGTCGACCCCATACTCTTGTTTGTTACCAAGGACAACCAATCGTGCCTTGTAGCGGTCTATAGTACCATTAGAACGAAGCTTGATTGAGTAAACCCATTTACAACCAATGGCTTTAACATTAACAGGACAAGGAACAACATCCCATGTATGATTGTTCTCAAAAGCCTGAAGTTCTACTGCCATAGCTTCACGCCAACAATCATGTTTAACAGCCTCTGAATAACATGTAGGAATGGAAATAGAGGTCAAAGTAGTATGAAGAGATGTATGAGGAAAGCCATACCAATCAGGAGGACGACTGATTCTGGAAGAGCGTCGAGGAATGGTGCCTTATGTCAGATTATCCGTAGAAGGAACAATTGGAACAGGATCAGATGGCGGGTTAGGCTCAGGAAGTGGCAAAGTTGGATGTCGTCGCTCATACACAAACCCAGGTTTGAACCTCCCAGGAGTAGGATTTAGCTCATCAAAATTTGGAAGAACAAGTTTCTCTGGTAAAGACTCAACATGAGTAGTAAAGAAAGATTGATTTTCAAAGAAAACAACATGACGAGAAATACGAAATTTGTTAGAGCAAGGATCATAACAAACATAACCTTTATGCGAATTGCTATAGCCCATAAATGCGCATTTAATAGATTGAGCAGAAAGCTTATGACGTTCATGGAGTGGCAAGTGAACAAAACAAATGCAACCAAAAGTATGGATGTCAAGATAGTTTGGATGCTTATTGTGAAGACGATAATAAGGAGATTCAAAGCTTAAGACACGTGAAGGCAATCGATTAATTAAATAAACTGCCGTACATAAGGCTTCAACCCAGAATTTTGGTGGAACAGAGGATTCAAGCAATAAAGTTCTAACAACATCTAACAGGTGGCGATTCTTACGTTCAGCAACACCATTTTGTTGTGGTGTATAAGGACAAGAGCGTTGGGAAACAATGCCTTTTTGTTGAAGAAAATCATGAAATTCATGAGACATATATTCCCCACCCGAATCAGATCTTAGTACTTTGATACTTGAAGAAAATTGAGTCTCAACATAAGCTACAAATTTTTTGAAGACAGAAAATACCTCAGATTTAGATCAAAGAAAATAAATCCAGGTATATTTACTGTAATCATCAATAAACGTCACAAAATATTTATAATTCGCATGAGATATAACAGGAGTAATGCCCCATACATCGCTATGGATCAAATCAAAACAGTTTTCTGCATTACTACCATGAGAAGGAAAAGACAAAGACTTACTTTTACCTAGTTTGCATGTTGAACAATCAAAAGATAGATGAGTGGAAAATTGATCTTTATTACCCAGAAAACCAGAGTTTACTAAATGAGATAAAACAACAGAGTTAGGATGGCCTAAACGTTTGTGCCATACTTCAGCCTTTTGGTTTACAGCAGTACATGCTAAAGAAACAACATTAGGAATGGAAAAACTCAAAGGAAACAATCGTCCAACTTTAGGCCCCTTCGCGAGTATCTTCCCCGACACTTGATCCTGTACAATGCAACCATTACGAGAAAATCGAACATCATAGTTATTATCAACCAATTGTCCTACTGAAATAAGACTAGTAGAAAGCTCAGGAGATACAAATACATCTTTAATTGAAGAATTAATATCCCCAATAGCATGAATAGGTAATTGACTACCATTAGCAGTTTGAATGTTGGATGAGCCATGATATGTTCGAACATTGCTAAGAGTGTTGGAGGAACTAGTCATATGATTAGATGCACCAGAATCAACAAGCCAAGATAAAGATGGTAGATTACCCTTACCTTGAAGCCCTAAGGTTGAAAAGGCTGCAATAATCATCTGCTGAACCATTTCAGGAGTAAGGACTGATTTGTCAACAGCTGCTGAATCAACAACTGCCTGATTAGCAGGAATAGACTGATGAGATTGACGATTCTGGGGACGAGTAAGACATTCTTTGATAATATGCCCAGGCTTCTTACAATAAGTGCAAAATTTCTTTGCACAGTTAGTTGCAATATGTCCGTATTCCTTACAGCAATAGCATTGAACTTGTTGCATGTTTCTACCCTTGCCTCTCCCATGAGCTGCATAAGCAACAACATTGTCATGCATTCTGTTTTGCTGGAAAATAGATTGTGTTGCAAGACGCTGCTCTTCACGAAGCAGCTCTCCAAAACACACATCCAAAGAAGGAGAAGGTTCACGATTCATCAAATTAGAGGGAGTGGCCGGAAATTCAGGACGCAGTTTCATCAAAAATTGATCTCTCTTGCTTTGTTGATGAATCTCTTGAACAACAGAAAGAGATTCAGTGGGTACCTTTGCATAAATCATATCAGCAAATTCAGACCATAAGTTCTGAAATCCAGAGAAATAATCTTGAATGGAGAGATCCCCCTGAGTGTAACTAGCAATCTCATACTCTAATTGAAAGCGTCTGGCTGTGTTGTCCTGATTATAGACCTTCTTTAAATATTCCCACATATCTTTAGCTGTCTTATACGGCCTTAGATTGAGAATAATCAACTGGTCAACGGATCCTAAAATCCATGTCATAACTCTAGCGTCTTTGACCTGCCATTGAGCCAATTTAGTGAGCTCAGTAGGGGCTGGATCACTACCATCAATGTGACCCCATAATTCTTTTCCCATGACAAATAATCGAAATTGAAATTCCCAAGTATAATAATTTTTTCCTGTGAAACGCACTCCAAACACATCCATACTGCTAGTGGACATGATACCCGTAACACAACCAACAAAAAATAACTCACCAAATGCAACAAAAAAAACAACAAACCGAAGAGTTTCAAAACCTATGAAATAACACTCAGAAGAAACAAATTCTTGCCGAAAAATATAACCCAAAAGCAGACAAACAAATAACCGAAACCAAGATCTAAACCTACAAAACAATAATCTGAAATTCTGAATTAAAGCTCTGATGCCATGTCAATTGGATTGAATGCCTCTCATTGTGAGAGTTCCTCTCATTATATAGAAGATTACTCGGGATTTACAAGGCTGAGTTTCAGCGATTAAATTAATTAGTTTTGGCTAAATAAGGCAGCTATTGCTGTACTACTAATTACAATATATTTAGAGCTATAATTACAATATATTTAGAGCTATAATAGAGGATTTATTCATTTATTATAGATTGATATATGCTGTCTGTGCTAGCACATATCCAACTGACACTTTACACATACTTACAAATGCACATTCTTTGCTCGAGATGCATAATTGGTCTTAGTTGTTTTCTTTACATGACAGTTCTTCATTTATTGAGAAATACAGATGGCAACGTATATTCCTTTCGAGAAAATTAGTGATTTTAAGGTCTATGAGATCACTTATTGAAGAGAACTGTTGGCGTCTATTCCCTGGTTTAATTTAGAATAATATTAATAGCACAGAGATGATTTTTAAATTGGGTTTGTTATTACTAAGAATGCCATTAAAATTTGCATGGATTTTTATGGCTTTGCTGTAGAAATCATCGAAGAGGCTGTGGGTTATGAGCTAATGTAAAGATGATACTGAAAAGTCAAGATGGTTAGATGAGTGTGAAGACGAGTAAAATTCATATTGTAAAACTCCTTAGCGGTCCCATGCCACAATACCGATATGCAAAAAGTACTTGCAATGTATCTTTTAAATATAATTTTTACATCTGTTCAGGTTTTTCTACATTTTGGGTTAAAATTTGGTTATTTAAGTTACGTGAAAATCTATATTGTAGGCTTTCCAAGGTTTTTTTTATGAATAAGCGGCAAGTGCTTTACTGTTATCTTCTACAATAGAAGATAATCCAATCTTTGTCACCTTTTCTTCTGTATATAGGTCAATGCAAGAGTTAGATTTAAAGAAACATCTAAAGAACACCCTTTTCTTGAAGAAGATGTTGGCTTGAATGAAGACTATGGAGACTCAGCTGTTGGGTTTGATGGCTCTTCAAATAATTCTGAAAGTTTATATGCAGAGAAGCATGATACATCCAGCAGTCATGAAATTGACAGCCTGAAGAGTACAGTCTCTGGTGATTTTGCAGGACTTAGTCACAGCCCTCAGCAGGAGAAAGGGGATCCCTCTGATCATCGGTTTTTGGCACAGGGGACTAATGATTGGGTTCATGGCTGGAGTTTAGACTGTTCTGCAGATAATGACTTAACTGTTGCTTATGAAGAGAATAGTAAGCTTAGAGGATGGTTGGAAGTGGCAGAGTCATCTATTCAGGAACTTAAGATGGAAGTAAGCCTGTTACAAAATCATGCTAGTCAAATAGGTGCTGAAACAGAGATGTTTGCTGAGCTACTTGTCACTGAGAGTTCTTCAGGAGAAAGGTTGGCGAAGGAGGTTTCTGCTTTAAAATCAGAGTGTTCAAAGTTGAAAGTTGATCTTGAGCGGATGACAAGTTCTAAACTATGCCCTCCATTCACCAACAAAGAATCTATTAAGAGAGGCCAGGATCACTTATTTCAAGATTTAGAGGTCGTACTGTCAAAGGGGCTTTTAGTTATGGAGGATAAGATAAGGAAACTTCAGAACAGGACATGTTTGAATTATCATGAAAGAGACCATACGTTCCTTTATGCAGAATTGGAGGCATTGGTTGGAATTCTGCAAGATCTCAAACAAGGAACTCAAAAAGAAATATCTATTCTTAGATTGGTTCCATCTGACAAATGCAACATGAAGGATAGCAGAGAAATGGGTTTAACTAATGGTGAGCCTTTTATACCTGAAAGTAGTTTTGATGCAGAGCTTTATCAACCAGAACTTGGCACGGTTCCATGCGTTAGTGTGCCTGGTCTTATAGCACATGAACCTGACTCAATGGATGCTACTAATGCAATGAAAGGCAAAATCTTTGAACTGCTGAGAGAATTGGATGAATCAAAAGCTGAGCGGGAAAGCCTTGCAAAGAAAATGGATCAGATGGAGTGCTACTATGAAGCTCTTGTTCAGGAGCTCGAGGAAAACCAAAGACAGATGCTTGGAGAATTGCAGAGTCTCAGAAATGATCATTCTACTTGCTTGTATAGGGTGCAATCTGCTAAAGCTGAGATGGAGACTATGCGCCAAGATATGAATGAACAGATCTTGAAATTTGCTGAAGAAAAACAAACTTTGGAATCTCTAAGCAAGGAACTGGAAAGAAGGGCTATTATTGCTGAAGCAGCACTCAAAAGGGCACGTCTTAATTATTCAATTGCGGTGGGCCAGCTGCAAAAGGATCTTGAGCTGCTTTCTTCCCAGGTTATGTCTGTGTTTGAGACAAATGAGAATCTTGTCAAGCAAGCTTTTGTTGATTCTTCACAACCAAACTCCAGAGGATACTCGGAGATGGTGCAGAATCATGGACTGGATTCAGAAGAATTTCAACCCACCAAGCCCTTGCATTATCAGAACCAGTATGTAAGGGTGAAGAAACAGCAGTTGGATGGAGATATTCTTTTAGAGGACACGAATAGATCCCTCCATTTACAGAAAAGCCTCGATCAGAAGGTTGAAGAAGAAATTTATGAAATACATTACCAAAATGTATACTTGGATCTGTTTTCAAAGACTCTACAAGAAACTTTGCTTGAAGCAAGTGCTGATATTAATGAATCCAAGGAGTTATTGACGCAAAAGCTGCAAACAGCTATGAATGATGTTCATTCTCTTAATGAGGACAAGGCTACTTGCATTGCCAAGTATAATTACATGGCTCTGCAAAAACAAACTCTTGAAGCAAATGTAGAAAATGTCACCCATCAAAATCATCTTCTCTCTGAGAAGATAACTGAATTGGAGTGCCACCTGATGGAGTACGAAAGTTACAAGAGCAAATATGATGCATGCGTCATGGAGAAAACAGAGTTGGCTAATTTATTGAAGGAGCAAACCCTGGAAAGTGGTAATCTTAGAAACAATAACTCTTCTTTGGAGCAAGAGTTGAGAATGATCAAAACTGAGTTTGATGAATTGCTTATTGTGAAGAAAAATCTGCAGAATAATGTTGACTTTCTGCGAAACAGGTTATTGAACTTATTGTCATCCTATGGAAAATTTTTTGATGAACCGTACCTCTCAAGTGACTTGTTTGTTCAGGATATTGAGTCCGAGGACTTGACATCTGTCTTACTGCGGTTAGAAGAGGTCCAGAATATTGCATGTGAAAAATTTCTTCATCTCTTAAAGGAAAAAAAAGATCTAATGTGTGAACGAGATAAGGCTCAGATTTCTTTAAGTGTGGTAGAATCAGACATGGTGCTAATGAAACAGAAGTTCGAACATGATATACGATCCATAGTTGATAAAATAGATTTATCCAATGTAGTGGTACAAAAGCTTCAGTCAGAAATTGAAGCTGTTGCTGAAAAGCTCAAGGTTAGCGCTGAAGTTGAAGAAACCTATGCACAGCAGCAGAGAGATCTTTTATCTGATCTTGAGCATTTTGAAGCTGAGGTGAAACATCTTACTTCTAAGAACAGGGAAATTGCTGAAGAACTCTTGATTTTAGAGTCTGTCAATGATGAGCTCGGAAGTAGTAAGTTGACTGTGGCTGAACTTATGGAAGAAAACAAAGTGTTGATGCAATCTTTACAGGATAAATCTGAGGATTCATCCAAGCTTGCTTTGGAGCTTATTGATTTGAAAGAAAGTTTCCGATCTGTGCATGATGAGCTGCAAGCTGAAAGACATTTCAATTATAAATTGGAGAGTATGGTTACAGACCTCACTTCCCAAATGAATGAGAAGCACGATCAGTTGTTGCACTTTGATCAGCAGAAATCTGAACTGGTCCATCTCAGGCAAATGTTATCAGATCTAGAATCAGAGAAATGTAGAGTTTGCAGTGTTCTGCAAAACTCTGAGCAGTGCCTTAACAATGCTCTTGAAGAATCTTCCACTGTTACTTTTCTGGAATCTCAGTTGTCTGAAATGCATGAACTTTTAATAGCTGCAGATGTTAACCTCATTTTCTTAAGAACTCAGTATGAAACCTGGACCTCTGACCTTGTTCATCGACTTTCCATCTCTGAAAGGCACCTTGTGGAGCTTCAAAGGAAGCATCCTGATGTTGAGAGCATACTCAATGGTTGTCTTGCTCATGGAGCATACTTCTTTGAAGAAAATGGAAGATTATCAGCGAGTCTTGACTCTCTAAAATCAGAGTTAGAAGCTTCCATGGCTGAAAATCAGGTACTTCTCAATAGAAATAACTTTGTAATAACTGAGCCTCAGGACTACAAAAGTAGGTTTGAAAAAATTGAGTTTGGTTACTGTGAGGATAAAAATCAGCATGCTCTTGAAGTCGAAAGGTTGAAGCACTTACTAGCCAGTTCCCAAGAAGAGATTGATAATCTGATGGTATCGAAGGAAGAACTGGAACTCAATCTCTTACTACTCAAAGCTAAATTGGATGAACAGAGCACTCAAATAAACTTACTGGAAGGGCATAATGATGAAGTGCTGCTACTGCAGAATCAGTGTAATGAGCTTTCTCAAAGGCTTTCTGAACAGATTTTGAAGACTGAAGAGTTCAAAAACTTGTCCATTCATTTGAAGGAGCTCAAAGATAAGGCTGATGTGGAGTCCACCAAGGCTCGGGAGAAGAGGGAATTTGGAGCACCATCAACTGCTATGCAAGAGTCCTTAAGAATTGCATTTATCAAAGAACAGTATGAAACACGGTTACAAGAACTAAAGCACCAGTTGGCTGTCTCCAAAAAGCATAGTGAGGAAATGCTGTGGAAGTTACAAGATGCCATTGATGACATTGAGAATAGAAAGAAATCTGAAGATTCTCATTTAAAGAGAAATGAAGAGCTAGGAGTGAAGATCTTGGAATTGGAGGCCGAGCTACAATCATTGATTTCGGACAAGCGTGAAAAAATGAGGGCTTACGACCTGATGAAGGCTGAATTGGATTGCTCAATGATAAGCCTTGAATGCTGTAAGGAAGAAAAACAGAAACTCGAAG
This sequence comes from Firmiana major, assembly GCA_033439115.1. Lineage (NCBI taxonomy): Eukaryota > Viridiplantae > Streptophyta > Magnoliopsida > Malvales > Malvaceae > Firmiana > Firmiana major. The sequence goes on from CM065909.1 coordinate 46,557,072, forward strand.
CTTCTTTGCAAGAATGCAATGAGGAAAAATCTAGAATCTCAGTTGAACTTAGCATAGTGAAAGAATTGCTCGAGATCTCAACATCAACCATGAATGTCGAGATGGAAAGAAATGACAAACCAAAAGATGGTTGCTTCTCTGATGAGCTGGTTGTCAATAATGTTCCAAGCAGGGATGTAGATCTTGACTATTTGGACCTAGATGCTTCAGCAATCTCCAAAGATGCAGAACATCCATGTTTAGTTCCCATTGATGAAGGTGATTGTACAAGTGCACTTGCAAATTTGCAACCTGAGCAGGTAACTTTTAACATTTTGCTTGAAATATCTTCTCTAAATATTGCTGGTTCAATTAGTAATTCACTGTTTCTGAATAATTATAATACTAAAAATTTTATGTAGCATATGATTCTGTTGTTTCTGTTGTTTTGCATATATTTGTTTTACGTTTGACTTTAATGTTATAATTTTTGAGACTTTAGTACTTTGATCATCAACTTATTGTAAATGCTTTGCGTGCTTATCTCCTTTGTAAGAAAAAACTGAAAATGCATTTGGTCTTAAGAATAAATATGGAAAAGACAATTACATTATATTTGACTTGGATTCTATGTCTGTGCGACTATTTAATTTATTGCATGATATATTCAGTAATTTTCTCCTATTTTACATCATATTCTGTTTATGGGTCAATAAGTTGTTTCTCTTCCATTTGATAATGCTCCATCCTGACGTTCTTGATTGGGACTGCTGTGGGGATTTTTTTTTTTTGGGTTAAATTATACCAATCATGATGTTTGAAGAGTTGTGTGGAATCTCAACCAAAGTTAAGAGGGAAAAGACCAGGGAATGTATAAATATGTGCATGGGCCATTAATTTTTTAGGAACCATGATGTTCATTTCTTTCAGATAGAATATGAATCAAGTGCATTCTAAACGTGTTCATATTACAATTCAGTTTCCTTAGTGATTTGAATTTGTCTGAGGTCCATGCAATTGATGAATTATCATGGTAGATAGAAACGCAAAGTATCAGATAAATGTTCCATCTGTGTCATCATTGGTAATGTTCTTAGAAGTAGACTCAACTTAATGTCCTCCAAAAGCAGCCCTTAATCTTCCATTCAAGTTCTTTTTGCTTCATGGTAAGAAATTTTCCGAACATAATCATAGAAAATTTAGATCATAAATGAACATGTATATAAGCTCTGATATAAACTAAAATTCAGTAATGCTATCTCCCTGGTAGTCTAGTTCTTGCAAGCTGCTTGGCCTCTTCAATTAAGTGTTATCCTTAAGGTCTGCCTTTCAGTTCTTTTGATTAGCTATCTTGCATTTTTTGTGCCGGACTGCTAAGTGATAATTTTGCTAACTGGTAAAAAGTTTATTTCAAATTTAGCCTATTTCCTTTAGCAAGAATCTTGGATGAAGATTTCTCTGAAGAAAATGTTTCATTTGTCCTTCCCCTACTGTGTGAAGACCTTTCTATTTACATTTTGAAAATTTTTCTTAATGATGATTTGTTAATTGTTTATCAGGATCTTCTTGTATCTAATGACGTAAACGGAGTTCCAAGTCTTGCACTTGTCAACCAAGAGAACTTGCTGCATAGTGATGCAAAACATCTAGCTTTAATCAATGATCGTTTTAAAGTCCAAAGTTTAAGATCTAGCATGGACCACCTTAACAGTGAGGTATGTATATTGTGTGAGCCTGTAAGGGGCAAGTTAGCGAGAATCTGACTCGAAGTCAATTGCAATTTCTTATATTTTTGAGCATGATGGAATGTTATGTAATTTTCAGTCATCAGTGAACTTTTTTTTGTGCTTGTAGCTGGAAAGGATGAAAAATGAGAATCTTGTTCTTTCAGAAGATGCTCATCATTTTGACCCCAAATTTCCCAGTTTACAGCGAGAATTAATGCAGTTACATAAGGTGAATCAATATGGACCTCTTACTTACATAAAGTTTTAATGAAAGTTATTCAACAAGTCTCTCAATTTTTGCCTTTGTACAGGTGAATGAAGAACTGGGAAGCATATTCCCTTTGTTTAATGAATATTCAGAAAGTGGAAATGCATTCGAAAGGGTACTTGCGTTGGAACTTGAGCTTGCCGAAGCATTGCAAACTAAGAAGAAATCAAGCATCCTTTTTCAGAGGTATGCTAATTCTAGAAAAGAACACTAGACCGCTTTTCTGATTCTTATCAAACCCAACTGTCAAAAGCTTTTGATTAAGTCTTTCCCTTGTGAGAAGCTTGTGCATAGGGGAAGCAGTTTGCTTTGGCTTAAGGGCTTTCATAGTTTAGGCCTTGAAGGTTGCATCAAGGAATTTGCTATCTTCCATGTTTAAAGATCCGAGCCTACTGCATATTAAATCACTAGTGTTGCATGCATGTATGAGCTTCTTCATCATTGAGCATCTCTTTGTCAACCTAGTTTCCAACCAATATAACTAGCTTATATGAAAAATAATTTGGTACATAACTCTATCATGATCTACATCCACCGGCTGGGTTCAATTTATAGCAGCTATTATATTATTGCTGTTGGAAACATCTGTAAGCTAACTTAAAATTAATTTTTTCACTTCCAACTTGTCTGTGGTCATATTCTCATACATTTCTGTTATTTCTGTGCTAAAATTGTTGGCTATAACACATGCTAATCACTAAGGGGTCGTTTGGTATCGTTTCTTGTTTTCTGTTTTGTATTTCTTGTTTCTGAAATTTTTGTTTTTGTTTTAGTTTGTTTTGTTTTCGATTTCTAAAAACAAAAAACATGTTTGGTTAAAATTGTTACGTATTCAGAACAAATTTTTAAACTGATTTAGATACAATAATTCAATCACAAAATAAAATTTAAAAATTGAACAAAAATAATAATATATTTATTATATAATATTATGTACATATTATTAAATTATATTATTTATAATATTTAATACTAATATGAAATATCTACTTTTAATCATATTAAAATTTAATGTTATTTAAATTTTATTATAATTAAATATAATATAAAAAAAACTAATTAATTAAAAAATAATTATATTAAAATAATAATAAATAAATTTTTAATATTAATTTTTTTAGATAATAATGGAGATTAATAAACATTTTAAATTTTATATATTAAATAATAATATGAATTAATAAATTATTACCTATATTTAATAATATTATTTACTTTAATTGAAATGATATTAAATTACTAAAAAAATATATTTAACTAAGTAATTTATAAAAAATATATATTATTAAAATATGTTATATTTAATATAAATAATTTTATTTAATGTCAAGTATTCACTTTTTAATAATATTAAATTATTTTATGTTAAGAGTGATATGTTTTAAATTTAATTAAAAATATATAATATTAAATAATAATATCATTTAATAAAATATTTATTAAATATATTATATAATAGCAATTAGCAATAATATTAATTATTAACATATCTAAATTATAATAAATTATATTATTTAAATTTATAATATATTCAATCAATTATTATACAAGTTTAAATTAAAAATATTATGATATTATAGTTTATGCTATTTCTTGTTATTGTTTAACATTTTTCAATTTTTCTAATTTAAAATAAATATATTAAAATTAAACTATTTTTTAATTAAATAATATTTTATATTAAACATTAATGTTATTTTTATTTTAAAAAATTAATTAATTTTATTTTATAATTTTATTATGAAAATATATTAATATTATATTAATATATAAATACTGTTCACTTATTTATGAACAGTAACAAAAATGAAAACATGTTTCCGAAAACAATGAAAACATCAAATTCTTGTTTCCAACAATTTTGAAAATTTTCATTTTCATTTTCGTTTTTTTAAAACAGAAATCAATACCAAACATATTTTCTGTTTTTGTTTTCCAAAAAACTGAAAACAAAAACAGAAAACAAAAACAAAAACAAACGACCCCTAAGTTACTACAAATTAATAGAGATGATGGGTCTCTGGTCTCCCTTTTGCAATTTCTGGTGTGGCAGTCTGGTATACACGTGTGTCTAGGTTGTGCGACTCATTTTGTGTTAAAAGATTCTGGCTTTGGCCAAGTTTTGTTTGGTCACAAAGATGACGAAGTGAGTTGTTTGGTTGTCCTTTACCTGGAGGACAAGTAAGATGGCTGCGAGAATCAAACCAATTACTGGTCCCCAGTTATTGCCTGCGTACTATTCAGAGGATGCATCTTCATACACATTTAATTTACTCATTCTTTCCATTTCCGGAAAAAAAAAAAGAAAAAACCCATTTGCAATCATATATAATGTATCCAATCAGTTAAAGAAAACATTGACTGGTGAAAGATCTCATAGGCATTCGCCTGGTATGTCCTCCCTTAGGTGGAATCCCTGTAAAATTATCAACCTTCTTTCAGTACTGTTCATATCTATTAGTTGTGCTTTCCTCTGGACTTTCCGTTTACTGCTTTGATTTCTCCCTTTTTGAGCCTATTGACTCATGATATGTTGACTAGTTTGTGCTGAAAATCTAAATTTTATTATGCACTGCTGTTTGGGGATAGGAACATTAGGACAAGGGTAGTTTAAATTCTAGCTGAGCAAATGAGATATCAATGACTTTGACATAATATTCCCTTGTCTTCCAGCTCTTTCTTGAAACAGCACAATGATGAAGAAGCTGTGTTCAAAAGTTTCAGGGACATCAATGAGCTAATCAAAGACATGTTGGAGATAAAGGGAAGATATGGAGCTGTAGAGACTGAGCTAAAAGAGATGCATGAGCGATACTCTCAGCTAAGCCTTCAATTTGCTGAGGTTGAAGGAGAGAGACAGAAACTCATGATGACTCTCAAGAATATTCGGGCACCCAGGAAATCCCAAAGCTTGAATCGTTCCTCATTGGCCTCTCTTGGGCACCAGTCCTGAGCCACAACAGCAAACTTGGCACCGGATGTCATGTTAGTCATGTCCCAGAAATGACCACTTCACAGGGTTTGGTTAATGCCTGCTCTTCCGTCATTAAATTATCACATTTCCTGTGAATTCACGGACTATTGAGCTGTTGCAGGGTTCAAGTTTTTCTAGCTCGGTACACAACGTTAAAAAGCAAAGCAGCTGTATTTCATGTAGATAGACATATATTTCCCGGTCTTTGTCACGGGTTTACTAGCATAGACATAGATGTAAGACTTGGACCATTTTCCCCTGGTCCTAGTCATGTAATTCTTCTATTGTATAGTGAAACAAATTCTTTGATTGACAGAATCATTTTTATTTCATTTACTAGAAGCAACAATTCAACCCGTGTCCCACACTTAATCTTTAATCTCTTTTTCCATTGTTCTTCATCACCACCATTTGTGGCTCTCTTGTTTGTTTGATTACCTGCTTAGCCTTGTGTTTTCTTTTCTTAACCCACACGTCACTTTGTCTCGTCTTCCTGATTCCAATCAACCTTGTTTTCACAGTGGGGTGCTCAGTGGTATTAAACTTAAGGTCCACTCACCATCTCTAATGACAAATATAAGAATTTTGTTAAGGGTTGTCTTCTAAACACTCATTCAAGTTAATTAATATTTTATTTATCATAATAATAATTAATATTTTTATTGATTGTTTGTAATACATGGTTGAGATATTACTTTATATAATAATTTTAACAGGCATTCTTAAAGCACTTGTTAGTAAAATTCAAAAGATAAACATAGACAATCAAACATGTGGTCTTTCATTGCCTTGCAAGTGACAAAAGAATTTACATTTTCAAGAGCAGTCCAACTAAAACAAAGAAATCAATAATTTCTCCTATAAATTTCTCTTTTTAATCTTTTTTCGACCCATCATCAACCAAGCTTCATATTCAACAGTGTTCCCTTTTGTCCTTTCTGTCACAAGCAACAATGGAAATGCAAGGTTATCCAGTAAAACAAACCACACAAGTTTTTTTTTTTTTTTTTATATATTTCTGCTGCCACCAGCATTGGTAATCCTGAAACATGTGCGATGTTGAATGACTGCAATCTCAACAAATATAACAGGAATGCGTCGAAGGAACCGGCATAAGTAGAATAAGAATCAGCAATCTCATTAGGCAGCTACAAGATTGTGCACGAACAGCTGCTTTTCTTTGGAGAATCATTCTTTTGTTTCTCTGTGGATAAAATGTGGGGAGTTAATAATTTAGTATGGATTTGGCATGCTGATCATAGACAAGAGTTAGTACATGAAACAAACTTCATAATGCAAATATAGTACTGAAAAACATACACTCTCATGGTTAGCTGCTGAAAGTATATTGAAGAAAGAAATGATGAATATCTTGACTGCCACTATTATTTACTCCTGAGAAATTAATGTTCATAGGGAAAGCAGCATCCAATACTGGTAATTTGGATGGTTAATTGTGACTATTGATTATACAGGTAGCTAATTCTGGGATTATTAAAATTGCATAATGGTTTTGAGTTGGTTAAGAAATGCATAATGCGCATTAGCCCTCAAATCCCTTCCATATGTTACGAATTGAATAAATAGGCTGTGGATTACCATCTTTTTTGTCTGACAAAGGAAGACGCAGAACGACATGCATGGTGATTACACCTCCTGGGAGTTCACCAACCGGGAGTCTGGACTCAGCAAGTGTCCTGTTGTTTTCTAGTATCTTTCCAGCATTAATTAGCTTCACATCTTGTATTGTCTTTGGGCAATTTTCTTTGTCTGAGAAACAGAAAAGAGTATTCTATATTAACACAGAAGCCGGTTGTATATCCAAGCACAATGTTGTAACGGCAAAACAACACAACAATTCAGATGTAAGTCTCAGCATGGGAGGATTAAAAGCAACATACTACCTCAATGTACTAAAAACTTTGTTTGTGTTCATAATAGAGAAGCAAAACTGAAGGACAATGAATGAAAAGTGACATGAGTGCAAATGCAATATGTGTAAACCACAAGCATGATTCGATGGCAGAATGAGGTTGTGCTTTAACTTGTCAGCCTCAGGAAAATAAGAACAATGTTTCTGATAAGCTTTTAGACTGACTTTCCTCTTTAGATTCATATAGAAATCCAACAAATATATCAGTGATGCTTCCTTGTTCATGAAATCATTATGTTCATGATCTAAATTCATGTGCCTTCGAGTTTTTGTTGCAGGGATCCAAGAGTACAAAAGGTTAAAGAAAAACCCATAACCATTTTCGCCTAAGAAGAAAAGTAGAACCATAGACTCTTCATAAACTCAACTAATTTGCAGAACAAAGAAAAATTAAACAACAGCTTGACTCTTGATACAGATAACTTTGATTTTGAAACAGTGAATAACAAGACAAAGATACCTTACATACAAAATACAGTAATGGGAAAAAGGCTAAAAGCACAAAATTCATGTTGCATACAATTAAACTGCAGGTAAAAATGAAAAAGTTAAGTCACCTTTAGGCCACTGAGTTAGTATTTTCTCTTTGAGAGATGCCACGGTTGTAGCTGAACTATATTTGCTTGGACCAATGTCAGTTCCATCTGCAAGCCTGAATTTGAGCTCCACTAAGTCTTCTCCAGCCATGATTGAATCTCTAACCTATATACCAACTCAAAATCTCATGCTAATCTCTAAAAAAACCAGCTGGTTTCTCAGTCAGATTGAAATAACTGTTCACTATGATGCCTTTCTTTATCTGTGCAGAAGATGTTCAACAAACGAGTAAAACTTTGCTTCTGGTGAAGGAAAACCGACATTACAAAAGGAACTATCAATGATCCCTGAAAAAAATAATCTCTAGAAAATTGAGGAAACTTCAGACTCCGAAAAAAAAAAGTATTTTCAGTGGTTTGACATCAACCTAAGAGCTGGGACTGATCAGAAGTGTAGGATAAACAGGTAAAAGAATGAAGAGAGGAGACAAACCTTTGCAACTTGGTGTAGAAAGAGAAGAATGAAACCACCCAATTTGAACTTTTCAAGTGAGATTTTTACCTAAATCTAACAGAAAAATCTAATAATATAGAAAGTGACACTTTCACACTGTCACCCCCACTTAGTCATACCCTATTAAATGGAAACATATGTAATCTATTCACTAATATGGTGAATTCCAAAATTATCTATTTGAATGGGATGACATGTTTTAACTTTTAACTAAAATTCAATTATTTTGACTTAGTTATTGAATTGAAGGGCATTTTAGAATCATGGGACAGCAGAAACGTTGAAAGTTAAATTTTTTGGTGGAAAATTCTTGAGATCAGTTTAAGAAGTTGACCCAAAAGCTTATGCAAAGTTGGATATGAGTGGAAATCACGTTATTGGTTTTTTCTAAGTTCTAAATTGGCAAGTTGAGCACTGACAAATCCCAAGTCTGATATTTTTGCAGAACTTCCCACCATTGTCAAAAGTAAGAACTACCAAGAAATTTCACTATTAAAACAAAAATAATGGAGACATTAGAACTATTGTTGTTATTATTATTATTATTATTATTATTGATCAACTGGCTCTTTCTGATGGTGACATTAGAACATTAGCAATTATTTATGAGCAAGCCTTATCTGACTAGTTTACCAGGAGCACCAACAGTGAACAAAGATTCATGTTGATTCACTGCCTGATTTTAAGGCATAGAACATAACAATTTCATGTAAATTATGCAGAGATTGATGGCAAGATAAAATTAATGAAGACAACTGTACATTTGCCATGAAAACAGAATCATACTCCAAAAGCAGATGGCTAAACTAATAATACAAGAATGAAGAATCATTATCATTAAGATATAAGTTGCATAATGAAGAATCTAACACCATTCGATGTTCATCCAATATTTTACTTTAATGTCTGGTCAAGACTTGTGGAGATGCTCGGTTTACAGATTCTCTTGGAGAAGTTTGGAATGGCGGCCACGCCTACAAACCCACCTCATTTTGTGGATCAAAGTTAGGGAAAGCCAACCACAAAGTATATTAACAATAAGATGTTTAAGAAAGAAAATTTCCAAGGCCAGCTAGCCGGACCAAATCATGCCGTCCAAATTGTGACCATTTCAGCTTGATTCTGTCAATGACAGAGCCAAAAACAGCCGAAAGTACAGACTAAATCCTCCCCACCCCAACAAGGGAAAGAGATAATGGAGTTGCAGTCAAATTAATTACATGGAAGAAGTTAAATGTCAAATCCACCACCCAATTTTTCCTATCATGGGTTACTCTGCCAGCAAATTCTTGCAATTGTCAAAAGAGTTCCCATGAAGGCTGAGAATTTGAAATGGCCGCTTGCTAAACCAGCTAATCATTGTCCCCACCATCATTGTTTCAACTTGTTACTAATGATAACCCTCCATTACCAAACAAATTAGGTTATGGCCTCACATACAAAGGAACAACTTGCAAATAAGCTTCAGAAAGCAGACTCCAATTTGTAATTATGTACAAGCCGGTAATTTAATCACTGAGATTATCAGATATGACATGAGACGATGTTTTACATTTGCTAGCTACAAAAAGCAGAGAGGTCCACCACTAAGAAAAAGGAAGACTCAGTGGAACTATGAAAATCAAGAGAATATACTTCCAATAATAATGTTTCACTGGCATAACCAGGAGAATATGACCTAGATTCTTGCTTTAGCCTTTAAACAAAAATTCAACACCCCCAAAGAAAAAACAATTAAAAATGACAATATCATGGCTAGCAACTAGAAGTGGATTCATGTCTTTCATACACAAACGATGAAAAGAATTACACATGATCCATGATCTGAGCTGAAATTAGGGAAAAGTACATTGTAGACCTGCCATAGGAAAGAAATTAGTAACCTTATATTTCTTCTTTGTTTTTCTACCAATGAATATTACACCTAGTTCTTCCTCTTTAAAACAGAAAATTACTATTACCCTATAAATGTCGAGTCTTTATAGACACAGAATATTTTATGTGGCAGCTGCATGTTCCAACCAGGAAACTTAAAGTTTACCCAAAGACAAAAAGTTGTCTGATCAAAGTAACTTCAACTGTCTGATTTTCCCAAGTGCCGACTGCCGAGTCTTTCTGGATAGGCAATCCACTAAAACTATTAATGGAGCTCACTTTAAACTGATTTGACAGCATCCCGGCACTACAGACATAGTTATTTAAAACACCATAAGAACAGATGCTAACATTATCAGCAGTGATAAAAGACTCCAAAAGTAATAATATAATAAGAAAAAGCTGATGCTTCAGAATCACTATGATTTCTGACTCTTGCTTATACAATGCCCCAATTGTTCTCCTTTTCCTGTATATAACCCTTGGATTCAATAGTTGGTGCATGTTTCTTCTTGTTCAGAGTTACTAATATAATCAATGTAGGTTACAGATATATAAGGTAAACATTTCATCAGAGAACATTTTAAGAGCTGGCTAAAATTCTGCAAAAAAGATAATTACTTTACACAATTGGAATTTGGTTTTTATGAGACTAAAACCACTCTTAAGTTTCTAAACAATTTCTTTTAGCCATGAACAATTCTTCACTTGATTTAAGATCAGGGCAAGAGCAGAAGTTTGAAGCACAAATTACATTTAATTGAGATAGATACATCAACCCACTAGTTCTTTAATTTGAGACGTCCAACGTGGTGCAACCGTGAGATGAGTAAAAGTTATATGGCCTAAACAACTACTACGTTATATTATTATTGTTTTTAGTATCACGAAAGTCACTTACTTGAAAAAAGTAAACTGTAAATATTGAGACTCAGATTTTAAATTTATAAAATTTTTACATTTTATTATATAAAAAAAAAAATTAAATTTGTAATTTGCATAAACTTTGAATATCAAACCGACAAAAACTTTCCCACTTCAAAAATAAAAATATGACTTTTTAAATCAATACTCAAGATTAATAATGACTTATATTGTTAAGCTTGATGAGCGGAGAAAAGAAAGAAATCATAACGCAAAGGGGTGTTTGTTGCACTGTTTGATCTAAATCAAGAACCTATCAAATAGATAAAAGTGATTTGATTTAACTTCTTGTTTTCTTGCAACCTGTTCCTATAATAAAATTCATTTTCACTATAAATTACAAAGTAGAAGTTGATCTATAATGTACAAACCTTTCATCTGGTTTGACATTTTCTTCTGCTTTTATACATTTTTGTTTCTGAAGTCTCATTAAAAGCGGTAAAACTGCAAACCCAAGATGACCATATCAACAATTTTGTAGCTCTTGAATCTTAACTACATTATTGTTTGTCCAAAAAAGAGAGAGAAATAACCATTTGAAGTTTTCTTCACCCGTTGAATAACCTGTAAATTCAAAGCAAAGGAGCCCTATTTAAACATCTAGAGCAGGCATGCGTAAGCAGCTACAAGTTACAGATACAAAGTGCTGGACCTGCAGGAATAGAAACCACAATAGTAACAAATCACAAAGACGACTACAAATCAATTAGCAACCAAGCAGTAAACTTTGCTATACATCTCCTTTATTTATTTTCATTTTTCTGAATATTGTCATAAATTTGCATTACAAAGATGATAAAGATTTGAAGTTTCATATTAAATGAGTGATGAACTTGTAAACTAAAAAACTAAATGCTCAAATCCTAACCATGAGGATATGCTGATATCATATTATTCTCCTTTAAATTGCTATAATGCTATCTTTTACACATTGAAAGGTATGTGGATCTTTGTATGTATCACCACATCCATAGATGCTAAGGACATCTGATGAAATGACCAACAATGAGCCACAAACAAAGGACAAACTTGATGAAGATCTTCTGGACAGGGTAGAGTTATAATTTTTGAACAATTCACAGAGATTGTAAAATTTGCTGTATTCCCTGAACTCACTTCTATAGATTCCAGGCAGTGAGCATCTTAGAATTGCGCCATTACAGGTTGCTTGATATACCTATATATCAAGAATCTGACAACTAACAAGTTCAGCAGACCCAAAATCTCTGGTGGCAATAACCTTCCAGATTACTGTCTCGGATTCAGCCAGCGAATCAGGAAATTTGTGTAAGGAGTCACCTGAAAGAGAAGTTGAGCTTGATAGCAAAGGACTGAAATTATCCTGGGGATCAGCCTGTAGAACAGCAATGTCATTATTGGTATCTTTCGTGATGACATGAAGCCTTCCATGAAATCCAGCAAGTAAATATGGAGATTCTGAATTAGCAGAATCATTAATAGGGACATTTCCTATGACAACTTTCCAAGCATCTTCTTTTTGATCATAAACCTTTATTTTACTACTATTCAAAGAACTGGAAGGATCACAAGCATATAATTCACCATCTATCACAACACTCAACTTTGAACCTGCCTGCTTTGCAGGCCAACCTTCCCCCATGCCACTTGGCATATCAGCCCATGAATTTGTTTCAGGATCATAAATTTCACCCCCAGCATCAAAAAAGAAGGGCCATGAATATAAACTCTGAGCTACATATAACCTTCCCATGTATGAAGTCATCCCAGTGGCAATAGGCTTCATTAGATCAGCCAATAAGGCATTAGGTAACATATGAGCTCTTGAGCATGGCATACTTGGAACTTGGGACCATGTACCAGTGTGGGGATCAAAAACTTCAGCAGACTGAAGAGGAGTCAATCCACCTCGGCCTCTACTAACCCCTCCTACAACATATAGCTTATTATCTAAAATGCTTGTCTTACAGTAGGCCCTACCTATTGACATGGAAGTCACTTCAATCCATGCATTTAGAATTGGATCGAATCGCCAGACGTTTCTCATGGTAGAATCCCCTGAGAATCCCCCTAGCACATACAGACTTCCATCAACAGCAGCAATGGCACACCCAAAATATTGCATGTGACTTGATTGATCCTTATGCCCAAGCCAGCCTCTAATAAATTCAGCAATTTTAATGCTATATCCCCCCATGTTCCATAAACTCTTCCTAGACTCTTCTTCACAAGTGACATTAGGAATTGATGGCAGCCTCTGCCATTTCTTAGACAAAGGGTCCAAAGCATGCCATAGAAGTTTTTCTTCTTCAATTTTAGTTAGCACATATAACCACTCCTCTGTCATTCCAAGTTCCTTCCTCAATGTAAACAGTTGAGGGCTCATAACAGTTGCCTTCCACTTCTTTGATACCAGCCTCAAATTAAAGTAGTGAATTCTAGGAAGTCGAGCAAGGATCTGCATTGATAACTCATCAGGAAGACTAGGAATCAGTCTTGAGCTATCTTCATCCACGCCTGAGGACATCTTCAGTTTCTTGCAGCTTTCACTCGGTGAGACCTCATCGTAGTCATTTATTGAACTCCTTGGAGTAGCCAAGCTCAGAATAGCCCCCATTAAGAAATTCTCAGATTAAGCAATATTACAACAAATTCCTGGTATCCCACTTTTTTAGTTAATGAAATTAGTCCATGTACTGCAATATTATTATCATTTTACTTTCATTTATCAACAAAAATGTTACAGATGAAAGAATTGATGAAAAATATACAATAGCAATTTGCATAACTCAAGTAGTTAGTCTAGCTATGGAGGAAGAAGAAATTATTAGAAATCCATTACTATTGCACCATCAACCACAAATCAAGCAGTATATCTTCAGACCATTCTTTCAGCTGGCACAAAGTTTAAAGAGAAAACAGGCAAGTGCCTAAAAAGGCTTACATAAGTTAAAAACAAACACTTATTTTTCTCTCTCTTGTCCAAAAATTTGACCAAGACAAAATTAATAAAGAAATTCATACTTAGAACAATATGAATTTAAATTCAACAATTTGCCAACCCCCCCCCCCCCCCCCCCCCAAAAAAAAAAAAAAAAAAAGAAAAGAAAGAAGGACAATATAATTAAATTAAAACATTGGAGCAGATAAGAATGTAAAGGATAGAATGTTCGATGAGTAGCTCTTGAATATGTTAGATTTCTGTTCGTTTATTAATCTTAATAAATAATCACGAATAGAGGGCAGTGTGGTTCGTTTATTTTTGTTTGCGAACAAATTTGTTTTTAATAAATTATTTGATGTTCGTTGCTTGATAATAATAATTTTTTAATTATATAATTATTCATAAGTTATTTTAATATGTAATTCGTATATGTAAGTTTTTTTCTATAAATTTTGGTACCATATATATTAGGATTAATATAATTTTTTTTGTTTAGTATTCACGAACATGTAACAATGAAAATTTGCTCAGATCACGCTTAAGCATAAGAATGTAAAGAAAACATTCAACAAACAAACACCCATTTCCCAATTGTATTTCCCACATAAAAAAAAAAGGAAAAAAAAAAGCCAGAGAAGCCCTTCCCCGATTGCATTCCCCCATAAAAAAAAAAAAAAGAACTAAGTCAAACAACTCTTCAAAATTGATCTCCAATCAACCCAATAAATGATAAAAAAAGCCAGAACTTTCACAGTTAAGCACACAAGTAATTTTCCTCAAACATAACCATTCCAGTATATCATCAACAAATAAATGAAAGAAAGGAAAGCAAAATATTCAGAAAACACAATTAAGAGAAATGCAAGATTTATTTATTTTTTTTTTTAAAAACCATTCCAAAAGTTCACAGACTTGAACAGAAACTGCATATTTTTCACGTGCATTACTCAGATCTTTAATTGAAAAAATAAATAAAAAGCAGGGTAAGCGAAAGAATTACCTGATACCCAACAAAGAACAGCGTCCAAATTAGCTATTGAAACTATCTGTTCAACCAAAAACGATCCATCTAACTGTTTGCAATCGTAATGGCAATTCAAGTCTGGCTGCTTGACGTAATACAGAACCAGGAGATAAATACCTGCAAGTTTGTTTGAGATAACGACACGCGGACAAAACATTGCCAACGTGTATCACAGCCGTTTAGATTTTTCCTTTTGCGCTTTCCGCGTTGACTTGTTTAGTCAATCAACAAATCAAATTTGATCTGGTGTGTTACACGAACATCCTACATGCGACTCTTGTGTTGTTGCAGTCTTCTAAGCAAATGCGTGGAAAGCGGAGATCGGTCGTCGTTTGCTTTTCCCGTACGAAGTTTCTGAGGTCCAGCCCATTAAATGTTTCGGCCAGTCAGGCCCAAATAGGTCCTTCTCTATAAACAGCTAGGGATCTGGAGCTACGGGTCTTGTACAAGCCCTTCAGCCCGCATGCAAGAGAAATTACGAATAATGGTGTCAAATAGAGTGTTATTCCTATTTCAATTTAACCCAATTTCCCTGTCGAACTTAAATATAATTCAGTTACTTCATCGAATAACAAAAATAATTTGAAAAAAATTAAATTTTTGGTCACTTATCTCTAAATTATTTTGAGTAACAATTATAAAGTCAAACATTGAATGATATTTTTTACTAATTTGGTAATATACCTGCATCCCAATTAATCTAATAATTAATTAAGATTCTGATTAATGTTTGTAATTAGTTGCTATCTTTCACTTTATTACTAAAAGAGAGATTCGATAAAAACTAAAAACTAATTGCATCCAATGTGGTTAAAACTAGAGGTGGCAAACATGTGGATTTGGTTGGATTCTCTTTGGGTTCGAATTTTTTCGGGTTCGATTATTTTTGGGTTCGGGTTTTTTCGGATTTGGGTTTCTTCGGGTTCAGTCTCGGTTCTAGTTGGATGGATTTAGCGGGTCGGTTTGAAATATTTTAAAATTTTATTAGTTATGATTTTTTTTTGAATGTGATAATTAATTTAATTTTTATATGATTTTGTATTTTAATAAATATTTATATAAAAACAAATTTCTATATTTTAATATTTATTATTTGAAAAAAATCATTTACTCTTTTTTAATTTCCTACAATATTTACTATAAAATAGTAGATATAATTATATTCATTAAATGCAAAAAAAAAATATTACATATAGATATTATAGGAAGAAAAGTACCAATTAATATTATCATTTACAAAAAAAATGCTTAATATGAATAAATAATCAATTAATTAGCTCTATTTTATTTCTAATTTGTTTTTTATTTGTACATAAATCATAATTAACATTATTGCATCAAATATAATCGTTTACATTAATTAATCAAATATCTCATTAAAAATTTGAAATATTGAATTAAAAAAATTAAATATTTTTAACATTTGATATAATTATATCATATACAATTATACACTACCATATGAGCAATATTTTGTAGTTGATATAATACACTAAAAAAATATATTTATACAATAAAACTTTGTGAGCTTAAAAAATAAAGCATAATATAAATAATTATGAAATTAAAGTAGATAATTATAATTAAAATAATAAGTTTTAAAATTTAAACAGAAGTCACTAAAAGTATATTAATAAAAGTTTCCTAATATTTTTTTTATTTCCTGAAATGTTAAGTAAATATGAAATGTGAAGACGAAATTATGGAATTAATGGCAATGAAGATGAATGAAAAATTTTGTAAGTATTGGGATAATTACACTCGTGTGTTGTCTTTTGGAGTTATACTTGATCCTAGGTTCAAGTTGCAACTTTGACAATTTCTTTTCGCAAAATTGGGTGTTGAATATGAAAATAAGTGGATGGATATTTTGGAAGAAATGAAACTACTTTTCAAGGAGTATGAGAATCAAAATAATTTTTTTTCTCAATCATTCATGATGACCGGGGATAAAGATCAAACCAATATAAGAAATATTTCTGAAGATTTGTTTTTTTTTTTAAATTTTTTGTTCAAAAGTTTAATATAAATTACTTTAGTAACTTATTAAATTATTATTTTTTTTATATTAATTAATTCTGTTTTGAGTTTTAATTTACATTTGTTATTATAATTTCATATATGAACTTATTTTGTTATTGTAGGGATTTAGAAGGTTCAATTCTTGATCTCTTTTATATAGATCAGAGTTAGATGTATATTTGAATGAACCAAGAGAAGATTATGAGATTCAAATTGATGTTCTTGATTATTGGAAGTGTTGTTGCTCAGTTACAACAGTGTCGAATTACTGATGTCTTCGCCTTAATTTTTGTGTTATGTGCTACCGAAAGTTCTGCAAGAGAAAGAATGATCAAAGAGACGCATATGATCAAACAGACGCAGAGGTTTTCCCTGCGTAAACACTCCAATACTTAAGTCATACAGAGAATTTGACAGAGTTTCAGTAAAGAAAATTGAGATTTCGTTTCATAGATCATACCTGATCCCTTTTTATAGGGGTTGATTCCAGCTTTAATTACGTATTTATCTACTAATTAAATATTTTTATTGTTTTATGGATATGCATAATCAAAAAATATTTAAGGGTAAAATTGTCAAAAAAAATATTTACGGATACATTTCTTGTGTCACGTGACGCACTATCATTGCGCCATGTGGTGCAAAGGAAACTGAGGCAGGCTCCCGCCTCAGTTTCACGGGAGGGTACCCTCCCGTATATTCAGGTTCGCGCCACGTGGCGCGTTAAATTTCAAGAGGCGGGAGACTCTCTCGCCTACAATGCGAGAGGGTAGTCTCTCGCCTCTTCTTTTTAAATGTACCACGTGACGTGATGTAATTATTTCAATTTTTTTTATTATTATTACTTAGTATTTTATGCACAACGAGAAAAAAAATCAATTTCGATACCCTGTACTTTCACTTATGGCTAAGGATATATTGAGTATTTCAATTACCACAGTTGCATCTGAATCAGTATTTAGTATGGGTGGTAGAGTTATCAACAAATGAAGAAATTGTCTCATAACACATAATGCATAAATTTTGATTACCATTCGTAATTGGCTGTATGAATATGATATATATCAAGATGGTAAGATTTTAGTGTCATTATTATTTTATTAATTTTTTATTATTTAAATTCTTATATAATTATTTTTATATATTTTATTAGATGAAGAAGATGAAACAATGGGATTTGGAAGGAATGTTGGATTAAATTGAACTAGTTGGTTTATGGAGGAGGATGAAGAGTTCTAATTGCAATGTTTGTTGATATTTTATTTCTTACTATTTATATTGTTAAAAATTTAAATTTTTTTATTAAGAGTAATTGTGATTGATCATTATTTCATTAATCTTATTTAAAGACAGTGTCACTTTTAGAGAGTTTGTTTGCTTCATGTATTTACAATCTTTTTGAGCATGTTATTCATCAAGCTGCTAGCGTTGAATGAAATGATCGTATTTTTCCTGTTTTGTTCTTCATGCAATGTGTGGCTAGGGATTGGTTTCTCCATGGCTAGGTGGCTGTGTATGAGAATGATTGTATGTTTTATATTTTGTTGTTCTTGTAATGTTACATGTCATAACTTTAGGTGTTTGATGTTTTCTTTACTGGTTTGTTTCTTACTATATTGGACTAATTTAGAGCATAACAATCATTGGCTTGTTAATGACATAAGAATTTGGATGCAAACATGTCATAGTTGAGTCTGAATTTTTTTTTTTTGCAGTGAAAAAGTTATTATAGCATTTAAAAGGGTATAGTCCCTTCTTTCAACTTTTAATTCTTATTTTTAGCATAATTACCATTTAAAAAATAAATCACTATTTTTCTGTTTATGAGTTATAGGAGTCAGAATTTAAATTCTAATTTTGTTAATAATTTATTAAATGTTTTATACGAAATATCACATTTAAATAAATGTTACAATTATATAATGATTTATATATATATATATATGATTTATTATTGTATTAAAATTAAAATTTTAATATGAAATAAATATAATAAAATAGTATAATAATTGTTTTTATAAAAAAATCAAATGTTATATTTAATAATATCTATTATTTATTATTACAAATATAATAAACATAATATTGAAAATTATTTGATATTGAATATTATATTGTGTTTTAAAATACTTTTATTTAATAATTGAATTTAAATATTCAATATTTATTTTGTTGATAATAAATTATTGATATAATTATGTAATAAATAAATAATGATTGTTTTAAAATTTTATAAAATTTAATTAGAAAAATGTATTATTTATTTATTTTTTAATATAATAATTATATAATTATAATTCGGATTTTTTCAAGTTTCGGATCGGGTCGGGCTTTTCTCGGGCTCGGACATTTGACTTTTTGATCAATTCGGTTCGGTCTCGGGTTTGATCTCGAGGGGGCTCGGGCGGGTTTTCGGATTCGGATCAACTTTTGCCAACTCTAGTTAAAACGAGTTCCTCCATAGGAAAATAAGTTGACCTTTTTTTCCTTTGCAGAATATATCATTAAACAGTAATTATGATTAACATAATTGAGTAAAAATTAATTCGGTCTGTTAACCAAGACTTGATAAGTCGTTGTTAACCTTCCTTAAGAGGCGTTAAATCAAGATTGACTTTCCTTCTCTCTTTAACTCCCATAAAAAGAAAAAAAAACTAATTTGGTGTAGTTATAAATACTAATTTCTCTCTTAATTTAGAGCTAGAATTTAATCTACTTCACCAAACAAGCTACATCACAGACGGTACTTGTAGTAGTCATCGGAGGAATAATATTGCGGAATGTCAAAGGAGCTGAATTGGATTCTTCCTCAACGGCACTGGAAAATGTTGAACTCGATTCTGATATAATCCTACCCGAATACGTCGAGCACTTGCGTGGATCTCCATGTCTTTCATTCCCATGGCAGAATTTAGGCACTGAAAAAGCTGATGAAATCGTGATTGACCCTTTGTACACGTAGCTATTATCTTCACCAGCATCAGTTTCTTCGTCGTCTTCTTCAAGCTTCTCTAATTCCTCTCCTTGTAAACATTCAAGGTTTTCTAGCTCTATCTCCTCCTCCTCAACATTATTATCTACGCAAACCGCATGGCAACATCTGAAAGTGTCATCCAAAGGCACAAGCTCGAGAATGAGGCGACCATTTTCTCTGTGGGCTTCAAAATATTCATGATGCTTCACTTTCTCCTCTTTAAGAATGAGCCTCCCGTTACTGTAATATCTCGCTAAAATCCAAGGCATGTGACTTGGCAAATTCCCAGTTCTTGCCAGTAAAGGAATCGGGGGTGGATAATCTCCGGTCATCGCCCACCTTCGCTTCCTCTCACCATGATTATAGCCATTGGCTTTCTGATCATCCAGTTCTGGCACTTTCAATGTATTAGGGCTCATGTAAACTCCACTTTCAGTCCCGAGCATATCATCCATTCCAGGGGACCAAGAAGAGTATGATGAAGAGTGAGTACTTAAGGATCGAATCAAGGATTGGAATTCTGAGGAGAGCGATGACGACTGTGGGATGGTATAGGAATGGATGATCAGAGGATTGCGAGTTGGACTTCTAGATTGCGGGGTGCTGTCTTGTTCATATATTAGGGTTTTGAGACCTGGAAGTTGAAGATATTGTTTATAGGCAGAGGCAGAGCATTGATCTTTTTGGAGTTGCATGGCTGAGAGAAACCTCAATGACCCTAATGTGATACTACAGATAGATAAAACCATGGATTTAGTTCTTGAAATCAAAAAAACCATGGATTTAGTCCTTGAAATCAATCAATAGGAATCCCATGTACAACAAGTTTAAGAGTTAAGGCGATTATATAAGAAATGGACAAATAATAAAGGAAACACAATCACAATTAATGTGATTATAATTAGAAAATAGAATCGTAATCAATTTATTTAAATCAACTGTAATATAAACTACAATTAATTATCCTTATAGTATTCATTTTAATTTAAGATTTACAATATTTATGAAAAACATTTGTTTTCCTTTAATTGAACCCTAGCTAGCTAGTTTATTAATTAGCTCCTCAATTAACAGATTTGGTCAAGATTCAAATAGCTCCTTAACCTGCAAATGGGGAAAAGAAAGGAAAAAAAAGGAAGATCTTTGGTAAATTAGATTGAAAATAAATGAGGATGATTTTTTTTAATATAGTAATTTGGTTATCACATAATTCCTAAAACATCAATATCTAGGAAAAATCCAAATCTTTCTTTTTTTTTAAAAAAAAAAAGAAGAAGGAAAAACCCAAATCTTATATCCATAAAAATAATTGAGAAATGATGAAAATTTACTGAATTTTTTTGGTGTAACAAGATTCTTTTGTTTAATTATACCAGAATTAAATATAATAATTTATTTAAGGATTCGATATTTATGAAGACTTGTTAAAGTAATTAATTAAAATCTTATTCTACAAATTATTAAAAAAACAAATGCTAACTCTTAATCTTAACTACTTATTTTTTTTTTTATAAAGTAATTATCACATATATTGGTTCTTATATATAAGCACTAGTTAACATCTAGTAAATTTTTCCAAATAATATTATTAAGTCAGGGATAATATTAGGAGAAGATGGCAGGGAAGGAATCAATGGCTGAGACCTGCTCCACCAAACTAAGTAGCACGAGACGAGCTTGGTATAGATTACAAAAAACGACATGATCTCTAAATTGTATGGTATTTTAAGAAAGAAACTGATCTTTAACTGACATATACAAATCAAAAAAGAAGTAGAAGAAGAAGAAACTGATTCTCTCTATGATTTTGCTTTTGTTAGAGAGGGAAAAGTTATAATTATAGAGCCCATACCAAAATACAAAAATGAACTTTCAAGAAACATTTTAAGCAAAATAGTAGAATTATGTGTAGACAGAAAAGGGAATACAACTTTATATATCCTTAAAAAAATTGCAAAAATATATTAGAAAATTAATTACATTTTTTTCAATTACTTATCGAGAAAAAAAATACAATCACGTGCATTTACGTGTGATACAAATAAAGTTTACGATTTAAAAAGTAAATTCGCTCTTCGTTTTATTGATCTAATTTTATATTATTTTGACAATTCAAACATCAAAATTCAAGGGTTTTGTTAATCATTGATGGGATCCCTTTTGTCAAAAAGAGGAAAAACTTGAAAATAAAAAATAAAAAACCTACTCATAGGTGCTAATGAGATATATAGCCAATGTAACAAGAGGAAGAGGAGAGAGATATCTTACACTCTATAATCAGACTTGTGCTAGCTACATTAATCCATTTCTGTCTTCTTGGCAAGCTATTTTTGCATACATTTTCTCTCTGATTAACTAGTAGAAATTGATAAAGAGAAAAACAGATTCTACAAAGAGAGGCCGAGTAGTCTGTTCACACTTTACACTCACACAAACAAAGCTTTCACACATCTCTCTTGGGGCAATTTTCTCCAAGTTGGTGATCTCTTTTTATAGGAGAAACGAAAGTTGAGGGCTTAATCAGCATTTCCCATTATTGATTTATTGGACCATCTTTGGCAGTACTCTCTGCATTGAGGGGCACTATAGTCATTCTTCATGTCTTAGAGAAACGGTCGGCCTTATGGGACTTGGAGCATCTGCTATATATACTCCTAGTTTGGTTTTAGGATTGCTTAGCACGGCTAAATTATAAGCTTGGAAGTGGGGAACTGAGCGTAGGGAATCGCAAAGATAGCCATCCCTCAACTGAATTTATTTGGTTTTTTGTGTCTTCACCACCCATTTGTTGATGCCAATTTACCTGCTCCTCGACTGAACATTTTAATTTTTACACGTGTACTATTATTGATCTTTAATTATTTTTCTCATATCTTATTATTTTGGAAAAATGAAATGTCAATTTGCCTTTTTAATATAAAACATATACATGTACTTATCATTTAGTCGATTCAAATTCATGTTCCAAATAGATAAACATAATTCAGCAATAAAGAGAAACAACAAAAGCAAAATACCTTTGTAGCATGGAGATCCCGAACATTTAGAAATTCATACATTTAATGGTAAATTCTCAAGCTTTTTTTACTTGTTGTGGGTTATATTTGAATATAATTAACTATCTTATGTCATCAATGTATTCATTAATTGCCAAATCTTACTTGAGCATCTATTTATATATATTAACACAAAGGAGATTGCAATTTAGTCTTATAGTTACATCAATTAATATTCAAAAACTCTTCATGGCGGTTCAAGTAGTGAGTTTCTTTGTTAATAACATTCCTAAAAAAAGTACATTAGAGATGGTTGGTGACAATCTTCGAAAAATTTGGTGCTATTAAGAATACTTGTATTCTTAGAAAGAAGCTTAAGAGGAAGGAAATTTGGTTTTGCAGATATGCCAGTTAAGCTGAAGCAAGAAGAACAGTGTGAAATTTGAATGGGACATGGCTGTTGGAGCATTAGATTGGAGTAAATATAGTTCGTTTTGAACAAGATCAATGTACTGGAAGATGAATGAGTTACCCCAAAGAAAAGGAAATTGAGGGAAGAGAAGAGTTCAAAGGTAGTGTAGAGGTAAGTAGTGGGATATAATGATTGGTGCAATCATTAGAAAATAAGAATGAAGGAATGACTTAAAGAGCTTACATGAAAGTGTTGCTGGAGGTTAGGAAGGATAAGAGTTAGGTGGAAAAGGAAGTCTAGAGCAAGGAAGATGTGAAAGTTAGGGAGTGTAGGGGGAAAGTGGATGCTAAAAAATTACATTGGCTTGAAAGGAGTCTTGTAAGGCAGTGTAAAATTTTTGAGGAGGCTAGTCAAGTTGCATAAATTAAAGTAAACGAAGGAGTGGAAAGTGTTTTAGTTAGGAGAATTTTCGGTAAAAAGTTTTGTATTACATTTGATTATAGTAATAGTATGGAGATTATGAGGAATGATGAAGGGCATAAACTAAAGGAATGGTTTGATTATATTGAAGACTGGTTAGATAAACAAGAAAGCAAAAGCATAGTCACGTGGATTACATGTTATGGAGTCCTTATCCATTGGTGGAATTTGGAAGTGTTTCAAAGCATTGCAAGTATCTGGGGTGAGTTAATCTGCATGGATAAGGAATAAGTTTAAAATCATTTGTCCAAGGTTGCTTTACGATTGAAATAGGTTGCTGCTCAATGATTAATGAATCTATTAAACTTTAAGTTGGAGATAGATTCTCTAATGTTGCAGTCATAGAGAAGAAGATGAATAAAGCAGAATATGACTTCAATTCTAGAGTTCATTTTCAGTTCATTCAAATGTTGAAAATGAAGTTGAAGCGTTATAAAGTCCTCGATAGTGAGGTTGGCTGCAGCTGTAGCCAAGAAAGGAGCCAAGTAGAGGAAGAAGAAGAGGTGAGTTCCAAGACAAATGGAGTTAATAAAAAAGATAAGATAGAAAAAGTGAGGGAGATTAATGATGATAATCAAGAAGGGAATGAAAAAGAAGTGGGATTTAGTGTAAGTGTGGGGACAAAAGGGGAAGTAATAAAGAGCAAGAGGAACCCAAGGAGAATATATATTGGGATAATAATTACCCTTGCTTGAGTAGACAAAAGAAAAAGAAATAGAGACGAGTAAAAGGAGTTCATTAGAATATGGGTTGCATTCTATGTCTGGTTCATATAAAGGCTCAAGTGAAAGCAATAAATTTATGGTTTGAGGATAGATAGAAGAAACTGCACTAAAAAATTGATGTGAATGGGTATAATCATCCTATATGTCTGAAACAGAGGAGGAAAGGAAGGTTGATAAGGTCAAAGTTTCAAAATAATGTATGATCAAATGTAGAAAATATGTGAGATTGAAGAGGAATTGTTAAATAAAGCAAGCAGAAAAAGGAAAGAAGGTAAAGAAGAGAAGTAAAAAAAAAAAAAGGAGCAGGGAGGAAGAGGAATCACAATCTTATTGTCAATGGGTCCTTCTCTGATGGTATCTTTTATGAGCATGGATAAAACAGTTTCAAAATACTGAAACTCGAAGCAGTATGTAAAAGAAGCCGAAGAAATACTGAAACTCGAGAAGCAACTAGGGTTGAATGAAGAAGGTGATGAAAACATTTTTCTAAAGAAATTCATGTAGGTTGAGGAAAACAGAGGTGGTAAGTGGAAGAGTGAAACAATTAGGAAATAAGAAAAGAGGGGAAAGTCAAAATTTATATAAGCATACTGGGTTCATAGAATAAGGGTAATATGTTGAACATTAAGGGTGTGAGTTGTTTATGGGAGAAATGGAAGTAGCAGAGTTTTAGAATCAGGGGTTAACAGCTTTAGTACTGATATAGAGTTATGGGATGAATTTGCTAAAATAAGATAAGGGATTTTATAGGATTAAAGTGATAATGAGGCTGTTGCTATGAAATATTTGAGGTTTTTCCATTAACAAAAAAGGAATAACAGGATTTATAGGTTTGTGATCATTTTAGATTGGATCTTGATGTTTTAATACTTGTGTCAAAGGGCATTGAAGTGGTTGGTGTTGGATCATTGTCTATTTTTGCTAGCTGCAGTAAATGTTGATTGGGGTTTTAGACATTTCAAGTTTTTGGACTATTGGATTGAGGAAAATTTTTAGAAAGAATGTGAGGGAGAAATTAGACTTCTTCAAATTCCAAGGAATATCAAGATTCATTTTAAGAGTGAAGTCGAATAGATTAAAAGAATTTCTTAAACAGTGGAATGGGGAGGTGGTTGGTGTAGTACAAAATGAAATTGCAATTATAGAGGAGATAGTGGAAGAAATAGAATAAAGAATTTACAAAGGAAGATATTGAGGAAAAATTGTTTACAAAATAATTATGAAATTCATATAGAAAGGAGTACATATGTTGTCAAAGAGTTGGATAGTTGTGAGAAGGGGATATAATACATGCTTCACAATAAAGCTTAAATCAAGTTGAGGAGGAATTATAGTAGAGGTCTGAATGTGAATGAAAGAAGGGATGCCGATCTTAGAAGGGTGAAACATTGGTGGTAGCGTTTTCAAGTACAGTTAATGAATGATGGGAGAAACCTAGGCTAAAAGATATCGGGTTTTAAATGTTGTACGGGGATGATGTGGAAGTACTATGGTAGAGATTAAGGCAACATTACAAGAGTGTTTAGGTTCAAAAGCACTTGATCTAGATGGCTTCATCTTTAGTTTCTTTTGAAATTCATGGCAATTGATTAAGGCTGATTTTCTATGCACATTTGAAGCTTGATATAAATTGGAATAGTGGAGCTGGTGCATTGCTACAGGAAAGCGAATGTATTAGCAGACAAACTTACTAAAATGGGGTAGATTGTAGTCTAGAGATGAACTCTTGTATGCTTGTTGGTAAAAGTTTAGGTTGATATCTGTAAAATATGTTAGTTGCTACGAGGACGTTTTGTCCAGTTTTATTTTTCTGTTGTAAGACCTTGCTATACAAGAATTTATCAGTTGTATCATTAGTATTCTCAATGAAAATGAATTATGGCTGAACAAAAAAACAAAAAAAAATTGTAGTTTGAAGATAAGGAAAAAAATTGCATGGGTGGGGAATTGAATCTATACTTATTGGAAGTTACGTCTTAATTTTTTTTTTTTTTTTTTTTGCTAAGTTAAGTTTATATTAAGTAATCAAATGAATGTAAAGCTAGCAATAACTAGTAAGTAGAGTTCCAGTATAATCCATAGAAATCATCCTGGATATCATGACAAACTCATTATTAATGTGACATAATTTGAACCACCATGAGAAAGCAACAAAAAGAAAACAAAGAAGGAGTATGATACCATTTAACACCAAATTGCTGTCAATGATCCAGGTTAATGAAAGTTTTTGATGTAGCCTACCAAACTAGAAGATTAGCATAACACTTCAAGCAAACCATAAACCTCAGATTGTTAGAATTATTAGTTCGCTCCTTTCGCTTCGTTTCCATCAACTTCTTAATAATTATCTTCTCATCTCCCTCATTGGAGAATTCAAGACATTTTTTAATCTCCCAATTTTTAAAAGCCTTTTCTCTATGCATAGCATTCGCCCGTCGAATATCATTGTTCAAGGTGCAAGTATCATTTTCCAAGATCTAATTGGGTTTTGGACGAGTTTTTTCTATTCCAATTGAAATGTTTGCTTTTTTTTTTTGGTGGTGGGGGGTGGGCGGTGAAAGTTCCAATTTTTTACAAGAAGTAATATCAACATAATCATCAAGATCCTCATAATCGACTTCACATTCCTTTAAGTCCTTATCGAATCACTTTCATTAATTTGACTACATTCATTTCTTTCTTCCTCAACATCCACATGTAAACTTTAAGAAATCATTTTTCTCTTCCTCAACATCCACACATTTTTTAACACCATTAGTTTTCCTAAGTTCAGCCCTTAGTAAATTGCCCTAGTCATAGCTTGATTCTTCCAATATTTCATTAGAATTACGAGACATAATACAACCATTGCAAAAAGGATTTCTTTCAACATAATTCACATTCAGGTCAATCCCACCACTGTTATCTTTCGCAAGACTAGCATAAGGAACTTCCAAAGATTCACCACTGTCAAAGGAATGTTTGCCATCATACAAAGGAGAAGGACAAGCTTGTAGCTGGTTAATTCCTTAACTAAGAGTTTCGGCTAAATTGTTCCTTCTTAAAATTTTCTATACTATCCTTTGAACTCTCTACAGCATAAGCTTTCAATATTTCATAGAGATTAATCATAATAACAAGAGACCTATTATTTAAAGAGCCAAAGATGTGGTTGAGTGAAGTCTATTTGAGATAGCAATCAAACTGTCAAGAACCTTTTTCACACTACCTAGAGAAAATTGATCATTTTCCACAACTCTAGGTCACCATAGAAACATTCTCTTTCTTTCTATTCGCCTTTAACTACATCAACATAAGATTTAAATTTAATCTGAAGGGATTTGACTGATTATTGCATTCCCTAACCTTAGAAGGCCAAGTATGTTTAACTTGATTCTTATCTCTGGATGAGCCCTTAGCATTCCTTAACCTTAGAAGGCCAAGTATGTTTAACTTGGTTCTCATCTCTAGATGAGCCCTTAGCTTTGTTGAATCTTTGTTTATATCCATTAATCCATGAGATTTCAAGCTGTGAATAAACTCTCAACATCTTCATTGTTTATAAATCTAATAAAGCCATACCTTTAACCTCTAATATTTTGTTTTCCTGGAATGAAGACGTTAACGGCATTAACATAACTTTTGAACAATTCCCAAAAATGCTTAGCATACCATAAATTATGGAAATTAGTAAAATGAAGATTAACAATGATACCTTCAAACTAGGGTTCATTACTCTACCATAAATAAAAGTTTTGATTCCTCTACAACCGAGAACCTCCCCATGGATGTTTTCTTGATTCTTCCCTAGACATTATCCTTGAACATGCGACCAATCACCAAAAGCATGCTATGGGCATAAACTTGCAAAGAGCAATGACTGAACTCAGAGACAACCCATAAGTTCCTTTACCAACACCTTGCCGAAAGAGAGAAAATAATCCACAACATAGGTGAAGAAAGATGAGGTGAGTGTGGGTGAAAAGATTTTAGAGATCAAGGCTCAAGCAAAGGCATAAATAGGGAGAAAAATTAGAGCAATCTTAGATACCCAGATTGGTTTAGGGTTTGCGATTGAAATATGTGTTTAATCTAGAGATTTGGAATGGTTTGAGGGATATGGCTTTAAAACAAAGAAAAAAGGTTTTGCGTTTTAGGATAAGGTTGTTCTTAGGTAGTTCGTATCGAAACTGGAGGCAAACGACAGTGGCTGTGGCAAGGCATGGTGGAATTTTAAGCAAGATCAAGTTTTTTGGTGATGCTTTTTAAGGTTTTATTATGGTATCCTTTTTTGGGTCTTAAAAGAATTGCATGAACAAATTAAACTAAACCTTGAATACTATTTATATATAATTTATTTTTTCATCTAAAAATGGATTAACTATTTAAATTTATGAATGGGTATTGTTAATTTGATTGGTAGGCAACTATACTTATCAGTACTCTTAAATTTTTCATATTCAATAATTTTTATTTTTTTGATAAATAAAAGTCATTAATCACTATCCATAATCAATGTCATTGCCTTATGAGCCTTTTGATGAGATTGAAAGAAAATGTTGTAAGTAGGGGTGTAAATGAACAATTTGTGAATATGTTTAGTTTATGTTCGTTTATTGAGCTTAACAAATGTTCAAAAATAAAGATGTGTTTCGATTGTTTATATTCACGAACAAATTCATTTAAGGTTTGAGTAGAATTCGTTTGTTCAATGAATTATTTACTTTATGTTTAGATAGAAATTAATAAAGGAAAAAAAAAGGAAAGAAAAATGGAGAAAAGTACAGAAAGGAAATGGTACATATACCCCTTATTTAGATGGTTAAAATTAATAAAGAAAAGTAAAATAAAGAAATCCTAGCAACCATTATTTGATTAAAAAGTGAAAAGGAAAGGAAAAAAATTATTATAATTTTTTTTCCAAATATAACCTTCTTTTTCTAAAATAAAATAAGATAAGATAAAATAAAATAATAATTTATATTGGTTATTCATTTGATTAAAAATAAAATTTTGGTATATATTAAGTCATTTTATTTTTATTAGAAAAAAATCATTTTATTTGTTGTCTTCAACTTAGTCCAAGTAATAATTGTTAGTTTTACATTTTAGTCAATGTATTTACAGAGTATTCAAGAAAAAATGCTAAAAAATAATCAAAATTTTGAAATAATAATAAAATGATAAAATCATATTTGTAATTTAAGTAGAAATAAAAATAAAAAATTGATAAATAAGTTATAAGAAACAAATAATTATAATGATTATTTAAAATAAAAAAATACTTAAGGTATAAAGTTATTTTACAATTAATTTTTTTTGGTCATTTCCTTTCCTTAGCATTTCCTTTAAATTGGGGTAAATGAAAAATGAAACTTTTGAGGAAAAGAGAGGGATTTTCAACACCCCTCATTTTTCTTTGTTATTTTTAAAATCTGATCCAAATAAAGGAAAGCAAGGGAAATGTTTTTATGTTTCCCTTTGTCATAACTACAATTTCTAATACATATTAGCTGATTACTTAAGGTATGATATGAAATTGACGATAGAATATTGAAATTTTGGCTTTTTAACTTAAAAAACAAGTTTTTGTACTAAAAGGTATGCGGGCTCCACGGGAGCGCACACCTGCCCAAAAATCATGGAATCACCATATAATAGTCATATATGGTTTTGGGTAAGCCATTTTAGTCTATGAAATTACGATTATGCCTTATCTAAAAAATTGTGCAATAAATCGAAAATGACGATTTTTTTCATAAGTCGCTAAACCAAATGATAAAATCGAACAAATGTGGTTTGACTTTTGGATGTCAAATAAGTGTGGTCAAACCCAAAAAGTGATAGGTCAACCCTCGAGCCAAGTTTGACCAAGTTAGAATTTAAACAGACAAAACAATGCCGAAATAAGTGAAACTAGGTAAAAACCCTAGCTTTAGCATGCTTGGCCGACTGCACCGTGAGAAAGTCAACCTTTGTAGTCTTAAGACTATATATATATATATATATAGTTAAAGTGTTTTAATGTGAGCCAGGCATGCAATAACCAATGAAAATCAAATAAAATATAAGTAAAATAAGAATTAATGGGATAAATATCTAATGTGGCTTCATGGAGAAGCCTTTCACTCTTCCATTGACCATTGACCAGTTAATGAAGAAGCAAAATAAGCTAGTGAAAGATGCATGCTCATTAAAAAACACCAAACCAAAGGGAAAACCGAAAGAGAAGAAAATAGGGAGAAATGAAGAAACCATGCAAAACCATGGGAAATAGAGAGGATATTGAAATAAAACCATGCCTTGATCGTGATATATATGTGTTGAATGATGTTGTTAAGTGATTATATGGTGTTAGAATGAAACAAAACCATACGGAACTATGATTATAGTCTTCAGCTGTAAGACTCGAATTTAGTTAAAACACGAAATGAGTATGTTTTGAAAGAAATGATTGAATGAAATTTTCGAACACGTTAAAGGGTAAAAAGGTCAAAAGATCGAAATTCGGTATTAATCGGGAAAAGAAAATTTAATTAAAAATATGAGATTGAGAATCTTGATCAATAACGAAGAAATAATTAAATTTTGAGTCTAATTGATCAAGATCCGAAATTTTTAGAAATACCGAAAAGTCACTCGGAACAATATCTCGAAAATACGGAGAAATTATACCGAAAAAAAGGATTAAAAATATAATAAATAAATTAAATAAAATTAAATAAATGAATTTAGAATAAAATAAGAAATTTGTAGATATTTGTAGAATATTTGTGAATATTTTAATGATTATTGTATTAATAAAATAAATTATAAATAATAATAATAATAATAAATAAATAAAAGAAAAGAAACTGAAATTGAAAATCAAGAAAACCCGAAATGGAAACCGACTGACGACCCGCGAGAAACCGAGGAGCGATCCCAGCCCACCGGCGATCAACGACGCCGATGAAGACCCGAGGAGGAAGAGGAGAGGCCGACGAAGCTCTTGACACCAGAGACGTGCCGTCAGGAGGTCGAAAATCGTCGATCGGAGGAGAGAAGACCGCGAGGAAAACAGAGTTGATTTCGGCGATCCACGGTAGCTGGGCTCGAACGGTGGGCAGCGACGTGATCGGGAGGAGGAGGCGGTCCTTTTGAGACCGGTATCGGCCGACGAAACAGTCGAAATCTGGTGGATCGAAAGGGAGAGTGCCGCGGAGGGAGAAGAGGAATTCGGCGGCCACCGGCGTGATTCGGCCAACCTCGACCCCAGCCGAACACTCCCCAGTGCAGGCGCACCGATTGACGCCAGAAACAAGCCGGGAACCGGTTGGAAACGCTATGAACGGCGACGAAAAGGCCTGAACCAATACAGACCAGTTCAGCAAGAGGTGAACCGAACTGAATCGACTGAACCAGACAGGTCTGAACCGGGTTGAACCGGACCGAACCGATTCAGCCAAGAAAGAGAGGAAAAAGGGAGAAAAAGAGAAAAAGAAAAAAGGGGAAGAATTTTTGGGGATACACCGGACTTCGGGGAAGTCGATACGAGGTCAAAAGTGACCGATTTGATTTTTAAAAAATTTATTTAAATTATATTTAATCAGAAATTAATCCGAAATTAAATATAATATTGTGCAGTTCAACGATAGATCGTGTACGTGAGCCCGAACGAGAGCTGATTGAGCTCCGATTTTCGTACCCCACATAGCATTGGGTAAGTACATTTTAATTTCGACAATTAGAGTCCTCAATACAGAGTTAAGATTATTTTATGGATTAATTCTGTATAAAAAGGAATATTATTCGAAATTTTACAGTAATTACCGTAAATAGTATATGGGCTATCCAAAGAGTTTGGAACGAAGTCCAATGGGTATTGAGAGCCCAATTGACCCGAAGAATGGATTTAATAAGTAGAAAAGGGCTAAAAATGGGTCGAGACCCATTAAAGTGCGATCGGGACCAATAAGAGTAAATTAGTCCAATTAGTTAAATCGATTTTAGTAAACGCGAAAATTATATTTATTGGGTTAAATTGACATGGTAAATAATTATCTACAGCTCCGGAGTACATATTGGGAACTAAACGGATTGGGTGATCGGTAGAATTGGAAAAGTCAGACTGTACAGAGAATCGAGGTAAGGGAATTTTGTAGATGCATAAAGATTTCTATATGTATTTTCAAGGGGATTTACAGGGCCTAAAATTTCTTAAAGTATCTAGAAACGAAATAATAATTTTTACGAAAACCCGGGGTATGGGTGAATAAAGAAAAAGACGATATTGCCCCTGGGAATAAAATTTACAAAAAGGGTAGTAAGGTAAATAAATTGCATGATTATCATGTTTTGATGTTTTATATGAATGTATTGCTTTGTTTTAAGCAAATTTACACATAGGTTGGCTGTTGATTTTATAAATTATACGAAAGGGTATCGGTTATGATTTTAAAAGATGTTTTATCAAAATTGAGCTACCTATCATATTTACACGAGTAAAAAGAGTGCTACAGTCTTACTAGCACTAAATTTCACTGATTTATTACTCATAAAAAGCTGTACTGGAGCATTGCTCTACGAGAAATTTGTGTATGTACAAAAATCGTGCTGGAGCTTCTCTCGCACGAGATTTTAGATATCATGATATGCATAGCGTCGTGCTGGAGCTTCGCTCACACTAGACGTGAGTTGACATGCATATAATCGTGTGGAAGCCTCTTGTAGACTGTGTGTCGCAGAGAGTTGATATGCTCGTACGTATACTTTGAGACATGGGTTGGTTATCGACATAGTATTGGGGTGGATAAGACCTACGGCATGCACCCCCAGACTATGATATGGGTCCACGGAGTACGTTGTACCGTGTATGTCACACGGAGTATGCTGTACCGTGCAGTCATGATGGCTCGATGATGTTACTTGATATTCTGACGGGTAGGATTTGACCTCACCTCCCGTTATAGTTGTGATGCCCCGCACACCGGGATCCGTGTAGCCTGGGATCACAGGGACATAATATGGCCATAGTCCTCGATTTTTTCATACAGTAACCTACATGCCTCACATGATATCATACGGTCTGAATGGACTAGGACAAACCCGAAGGAGGGGTAATGCCCCGATTTATGTTTTTAAAAGAGATGCGATTTAATGAATCAAGGTATTCCCGGGGGATGGATTTAGCCTTGATGTGGTTGTTTTGTGATAAAATAAATAATTTTTAACGTGGTTGTTTTATGATAAAATAAATAAGTTTTAATGTGACGAGCATGAGATGTCATACATGATGATTTTTCCATGTTTGTTTTATATGTCGATTTCATGATTTCTCTTATATGATATATACATACATGTGGCATCGTTTTAGTCTTACCTCATGCTCCAAATGTAAACGATTTTATATCATGACATTATCAGCATGTAGATAGTATAGATATCTACCTACTTACATTATTGCCTTACTGAGCAAGTTTCGCTCACCCTTTCATTTTTCACCCCACATGGTACATTCAGTAGAAAAGAGCGACAGTAGTCTTGCATTTCGGTTATCCGCTGCTTCCTATCAAGACCAGGTATACACATTCATATAATTTTTGTATCTAAACATATAGAGGCATAATACTATGCACGATTGTAATATTGGGGATGCATTTAGTTAAAATAAATTGATATGTAAATGAAATATGGAAAATAGATGTTAAGGTAAGTAACAAGACATGAGGTATTAACATCGACTCATAGCCCAACTGTTAGTAGTGAAACTGTTCACGACGGGTAAGGAAATGAATAAACGAAAAATTTGTAGGGATTTTTAGGAAAAATGGGTCGTGACAAAATGTGGTATCAGAGCAGAGTTAGCCTGATATGAGTCGGTGTTAGTGGTTAAGTAAATTTACATCCCCATGTACTATGCATTGTTTATATACAATTGTATATATCAAGGTGGAACTGCAGCTAAGAATTTAGTTTTGAATGCAAGAATATAGTTTTTATAACTGATAGTCGCTATGGTAGAGGGGCGAGTACACATACTCGAGGCCGTAGAGATCGGCCTGAAAGTCGAATGAGTCGTCATATGAGACTCAAGATGAGAGTGAGGTAGAGGCTGATGTGGAGCATACTCCACAGGGTCCTATAAAGAGACCAAACAGTATTGAGACACGCTCCGAGAGGATGGAGTGGAGTGTAGAAAATATTTCGCAGTTATTTACTCAGTCTATGCAGGTAGTTGAGGATAGGCAGGGTAAAGCCTAAACAGATGCCTCAAACTATAGAGATTTTCACACCCCTCCGGTATATAGCAAAGTAAAAAAACCAATAGTTGCTGAGGACTGGGTGAATGAGATAGCGAAGTTGTATGGATTCTTTTGGTGTATGTCGACTGAGAAAGTGACTTTTAAATACGTTTATGTTGGAGGGCGAGACAGAGTATTGGTAGAAGTCTGCTCGACCTATCTAAAGAGTTAGACGTCCAGAGCCGACATGAGAAATATTTCTGAATGTATTCCGGTAACAGAATATTTCGGACACTGCTTAAAGGAAATTATAGGTAAAATTTCTTACACTTACCTAGAGACACTGGTTGATTGACAAGTATGAATCTCAATTTATATACCTGCCCAGGTATTACCCTGACACTATGGGCAGTGAGTCGAAAAGCCCAAAAGTTCATGGAAGCGCTCAAATTGTCGATTAGAGTCCGATTGTCTCACTACTTATGTCGAGGCAGTGTGCAAAATACAGTTGCGTGAATAATATCATGTGTTGCACGCCTTTGAGATTGGGAAAGGTAGTAAAGGCCGAAATAGAGACAAAAGAGAATAGA
The DNA here is from genome assembly GCA_033439115.1 of Firmiana major. NCBI lineage: Eukaryota > Viridiplantae > Streptophyta > Magnoliopsida > Malvales > Malvaceae > Firmiana > Firmiana major. Next base: position 46,592,150 of record CM065909.1, read on the forward strand.
GAATGACAGAGATGTCAGAGCGGGAAAGAGACCAGTTGGTAAGAGTTTAGAGCTGATGAGTCACAGGGTAAGATGAGTGGTAAGGCCCCAATATATCCAATTTCAACACTTATGAGGGGTATTGTGATTTGAGGACCCCGACCTACTCCGTAGCAGTGTAAGCAGTGTAACAGTGTAATAGTGTAAGCAGTGTAACAGTGTAACAGTGTAACAGTGTGAGCAGTGTAGCAGTGGAAGCAGTGTAGGATGTGTGGTAGATACCACGGAAGTAGGGCCTACACCTACACTTTATTGACTAAAATAGGCGTTAAGTATGGTAAGACGGGCCAATTATTTAATGATTACTCAGAGTTGGGTGAGATTACCCCACAGAAGGGTAAAGAGACAAAGAAAATCCTATTGGTATCTCTGCACCGAAAAAAGGGTGTAGCGATTGAAATTAAAGGAGTAAATGATTGTACTCACAGAATGAGGAATGACAGAGTTTGTTCTAAGTGATATACGAAAGGAGATAAGCTTTTAGATGTGATAGATCCTGAATACAAAATCTATTGGAATAAGAGGCATATGCAAGGTACGAATATCTCTGATATGTGAAATAATTTGGATTAAGCGATAGGTAGTAGATATGAATTGCGACCAAGGATAAGGGGTGCATATATCCATAACCAGTCCATGTGGTCAAGTCCGATGGTTAATAAAGGTATTTCAAAATACCTCCCCGCCTAAAGACTTGACAGCGTCTAAAAGTATGCACAACCTATAAATTGAAATCGACAGTCGTAATATATACATTTAAAATTAGGGTACCTTTACTTGTACGATAAAGAAATATAGAATTTGATTAATCGTGAAGGTTTAAAAATTAATTAAAAATTTTATAAAAGCCGTTAATATAAAAAAGGAAATGACGTGGGTTAGTATCTTGAATGGAAGCAATTTCAAAATGACATTATACGTTTATGCGTACATAGGTCAAGGATATGAGTGATTGAAATATTTAGTAGAACACAACTACGATGAGGTATTTAAACTTTACCTAGACCGATTTGTTATCATCATTATTGATGATATTTTGGGTGTATTTACAGTCCAGGGAAAATTATAAGCAACAATTGAAAATTATTTTTACAGATGATTTGTTGAGAGTTCTTGAAATGGACTACTTTATTGACACGTTTAACTTAGAAAAACTTATATTTGAATGAGATGATAGACGTGACAGGAGTTTTGATGTACTGAAGTAATAAACTGACCACCGCATTTATTCTCACCATACCCAACTGATTAAGAGGTTTCTCATGAGTCTATGGATACCTCAAAGTAATGAATGGGCTGTGTATTGATGCAAAAGGAGAAGATAGTCAATTATGAATCTAGACAACTCAAGGATCATGAAAGGACTATCCGGCCCATGATTTAAAGTTGACAGCGCTAGTGGTTGTATTGAGTATATGACACTACTATGTATACGGTGAGAAATTTCAAGTATGCACTGATCATAAAAGCCTCGAGTATCTGTTTTCACAGAAAGAGTCGGATATGAGAACAAAGAGGGTTAGAGCTTTTGAGGGATTATGATTGTGGAAATTGTACCACCCAGGAAAGACTAATGTAATGGCTAATGCCTTGAGCAGAAAGAGTCTCGGGATGGTATTACATATGATAGTCAGGGAGCGTGAGCTGCTAGAGCAGTTGTAAGCATCAGTAGTGATGTGATCCCCTCTGATGATGACAGTGATTGTGTGACAGCTAGCCTGAGATTAGAACCGGAATTAAGTGACCGAATTTGACAGGCTTAGCATGATGATCGACATGGTGTCGATAGTATGGGTCAGATTCAGATGGGTACAGTGACAGAGTTCACAAAGAGTGATGATGACTTATTGAGGTTCAGAGACAGTATAAGTGCTCCTCAGGACTACGGTGATGAGATAGAGTTATTGTCAAAAGCTCACTCTTTGGGATATACAGTGCATCCGAGAAGTAATAAATATATCGAAATCTTAAAAAAGGGTATTGGTGGTCAGATATGAAAAGAGACATGATAGAGATTGTAGAAAAGTGTCTCGTATGTCAGCATAGTAAGGTAGAGCAAAAGAAGTTACAGGGTTATTGCAGTTTCTACCTATATTGACACGAAAATGGGAACAAGTTATCATGAATTTCGTGATGGGTTACAGACGACCCGGATGAATCATAAGGCTATTTGGGTGATAGTCGATAGATTGACTAAGTCTACCCACCTTCTGGTTAGGAAATCCCCAGATACTCTGAGTGTGTAGGCGAATTTATGTGTATGGAAAATTGTAGAACACCAAGTATTTTTCCAGTGAGCATTGTATCATATAGAGATTCCTGCTTCACTTCTCACTTCTGAGAATATTTTTCAGGAAGCTATGGGTACCCGATTGAGTGTTAGCACAGCTTTTCATCCTTAGACAGATGGTCAGTCAGAGAGGACTGTACAGGTTCTGGAGGATATGATGAGAGCGTGTGCCATTTATCTGATAAGCTCCAGGGATGATCAGTTGTTACTAATCGAATTTGCTAATAATGACAGTTGTCACTTGAGTATCGAGATGATTTCAGATGAGGCATTGTATGGCCGTAAGGGTTGTTTCCCCGATTTGGATAAGAAGAAGTGGGTGACAGAAAATTGTGCTCGAATATGTAAGACAAACTTCTGAGGATGTTCAGTTAATTGTGAAGGATTAAAAACACCTCAGAGCAAATAGAAAAGCTATGTTGACAAGAGACAGAAACCATTGGAATTCACCGAGCGTGAATTAGTATTTTTGAAAGTTACATGCTCTTAGAACATAGTATAAGGACGTAACGAGATTCAGAAAGAGATTGGACAAAGTGGGAGACAAGGCCTGTAGGTTGGCGTTACCACCTGAATTAGCAGGCATCCACAATGTGTCCTATCTTATGATGCTTCAAAAATACTATTCGGATCCAGCATATGTGATTGGATATGAGCTCCAACAGCTTAGCTTAATGAAAGTATAACGTATGATTGAAAAATCGATTCGGGTATTAAACAGGAAGTAGAAAGTGTTGAGGTTTAAGATGATCTCCCTAATTAAAGTATGTTGGTAGTATTACACTCCGAAAAAAGTCACTTGAAAATGACAGTATATGATACAATAGACGTACTCGGAGTTGTTTATGGATCCATTTAACTTGGTTCTAATTTGGAGGACCAAATTTCTTAAGTGGGGGAGATTATGTAAGACCCGAATTTAGTTAAAACATGAAATGAGTATGTTTGTGAAAGAAAGGATTGAAATGAAATTTTTGAACACGTTGAAGGGTAAAATGGTCAAAAGATCAAAAATTCAGTATTAATCGGGACAAAAAAATTTAATTAAAAATATGAGATTGAGAATCTTGATCAATAACGAAGAAATAATTAAATTTCGAGTCCAATTGATCAAGATCCAAAATTTTTAGAAATACCGAAAAGTCACTCGGGATAATATCTTGAAAATGGTGTTGTTTGGCTTTGATATTAAGATATGTTAAGTGTATGGTAATGCTAAAGTGATGAGTGGTATTGCTTTGTAACCTTTAGGAGTAGGTGTTGTCACTTAAACCCTAACCTTAAACTAAGGGTAAGTGTGTAAATGATGATGTGTTTGATTGAAATAATGGATTATATATGAAAATTGATAAGTGTTTGTGTGATTGAACTATAGAGAGCATAGGAAAATCCTTGTGGAAGCTCATGGCCAAGGCAATTTGGGATTAAATACTAAGTGCTTTAGAATGTTGGTAAGTGATATATATAAATGATTATAAGTATCATATTGTTAGGTATGAAATTTTACATGGTAAACCTACTATAGTGCATTTGGTTATTATGAGGACATTGTGATGGGATTGTGATATTAGAGTGCTCTGTGGAATTTATATGATTGAAATAGTGAAATGATAATACTTTGAGAGTTATATGATTGAATTAAGAAAGTATGATGTCTTGGTGATTATAAGATTTAATTGTGATATTTTGATACCTTGAGGAATTGTCTGAGTTGATTATGGAAATATTTTCGATAAATAACCAAATCGTTGTTCAAGCAGTTTTTAGGCAGCATTGTACCTTAAGACGTTATTTAGGTGAATACACCTTAAAATAGAGAAATATACTACTTTTAGTATATAAATAAAACAATTCTGCCAAAATTGTCTTCATCGATACATAAGTCAAATTTATGCAAAGACAACATTTTAGTCAAGCATACGAATATACATTTAGGTAGTCTTTTGGCAGTATTGTTTATTAGGATATATACCAGGCAAATGGACATTCAAAGTTAGAGACATACATTGTTTGAGGTGTAAATGACTTAGTATTGCCAGATGTGTCCCACCGATAAAATAATGGAAGTATATTTTGGAGTAATATTTTTGATAAGCAAACGATGTTTCAGCAGTAATGTCCCTTGAGGTGTAAATTAGGTAAATGAACCTTTAGATTGTGAAACATATACTTTTTGAGGTATAAATAAATTAATATTTGTCGAATACATCTCACCGGTAAATTACTGGAAACACTATGTTGTAACCTTTAATGATGGGTGATTGAGAACTTAAGACCTTGATAGGCATACCTTAGGGTATTAGCTAAATTTTCATATTCATGGATTGGATAGATGATGATCTGTGACTTGATGCATTTTGAACATTCATGCATGTCATGGATTTGATGGCATTAAGCTTATGCATTGATTTCAAAATTGATGCATTCTAAGTGTTTATATATGAACTGTCTTTAAAAGTTTTGGAAAAATGCTGCACAATGCATGAGACACTTTTCAAAACGTATCTGCATTAGGAAAGCATGATTTCAATTCAGTATTTCCAAATAAGCTTTTCAAACTACTTGGTTTTAGAAATCATGTCCAGCTTTTACGAACATTTTAAATAAATGGTTTTGAGACAACAGGCACCCTTACGATTTCTGCTCTACTTTCACATGATGCTTGTTCTACTTTGGGACTGTTATAGGCATTCATGTTCTACTCTGCCCTACATATACATGGTTTGCTTATTCTGCTCTAGGACTACTATAGGCATTCATGTACTATGTTCTGTTCTACTCTAGCCTCAGTTTCTAGATGATCACTAGTACTGAGAAGATCTATGACCATACGTAGTACCACTATTGATAGCTACAATTGTTCGCTAGTCTCTAGGATCTATGCCTAGTCTCATTTTCCATATAAACGACTTGTAGCTGTTTTCTACTCTGCTTCATCTACTTAATTGGTTTTCATACTGGTCTCTATTTCATTTGTTTAATTGGTTTTAATGTTGATTTTTGCTTTATTTTGCTTAAACAATTTTAATGTTGTTTTGTGCTTTTCTTTACTTTCTTTAATTAGCTTTAATATTACTTTCTGCTTTACTCTATTCAACAGTATTAAATGTTGGTATCTGCTATGTAAGACCCGAATTTAATTAAAATACGAAATGAATGAGTATTCGTGAAAGGAAGTCGGGTTAAATTAATCTCGAACACGTGCAAGGGTAAAATGGTCAAAACACTGAAAGCCGGTATAAATTCGATAAGAAAATTTTAATTAAAAATAAGGATTTAGAATATCTTGATCAATAATGAGGAAATTATATAATTTTGCGTCCAATTGATCAAGATCCGAAATTTTTAAAAATACCGAAAAATTACCCGGAACAATATCTCGAAAAGTACGAAGGAATAATATCAAAAATTTGGAGAAAAATATATTTAATAAATTAAATTAAATTAAATAGATTAAATTGAATTAAAAATAATATAAGTTGTAGATATTTTGGATTTTTATGTAGTATTTTAATGAATAGTGTAATAATTAAAATAAATAATAATAATAAAAATAATTAATAAAATAAATAAAAAAAGAGAAATCTGAAAAAAAAAGAGAGGAGAGAGAAAAAGCTCGGGAGAACCCGAGAAAGAGAAATCGAAAGACGACCCGCGACCCTCACCGTCGATTCCAGCACACCGGCGACCGATAAGCTCCGACGAAGCTACCAGGAGGAAGAGGAGAGACCGACGAGCACGTGGGCACCGGAATCACGTCGTCAGGTGGCCGGAGCAAACCGATCGGAGCAAAGGAAAACCGAGGGAGAAATGGGCTGATTTCCGGTGAACCACCGCGTCTGGGCTGAAACGAAGGCCACCGACGCACTCAGGGGAAGAAGCCTGTTCTTTTGAGACCGGTCTTGGCCGGTGAGACCGCCGGAAACGCCGGCGACGGCAATTGGCAGGGAACGTCACCGTTTGGCCAAAAGGAAAGGGAAGGAAAAGAAAGGAAAAGGAAGGAAAAAAGAAAAGAAAAGAAAGGAAAAAGAAGAAAAAGGGAAAAAGGAAAAAGAGAAAAAATTGGAAAAAAATTCCGGCGATGCAATCGAGTTACGGGTAAGTCAGTAGTGGTCGAAATTGACCCGATTTAAATTTTGGAGTATTTAATTTAATTAATTTTGGACTGAAAACTTACCCGAAAAATTGTAGAATTGTGTAGCTCGACAATTGGCATCCCACGAGAGCTCGAGACAACCTCGATTTGCGTACTAGCATGGAATCTCGGGTATGTAACCCTTATTTACGATAATTACCTCGTTATGCGTGATATGAATTTAATTTCTGCATAAATTGAATTAAATTCTGGAAATTTAGATAAATTGTCGTAAATACTAAATTGAGATATTCGAGGGTTAGAACGAGGCTCAATAAATTATTGGTGGGCCCAATGAGCCCAATAGGCCTCGATAATGTGAAAATTAAGTGGAAAACGGGCTTAAGGCCGATTAAGGCCCATTAAGGTGCAATCGGGCCCAATAGGGGTAAATGGGCCCAATGATTTAAATTAAGCCCAGAAAATAGGAAATACAATTAAATTGTATGTTATCTGACCTGAGGAATAATTATACGCAGTTTCGGAGGTTTGATTGGGAGCATATCGGACTGCGCGACGAGACAACAGTGGAAAAGGAAAGGTCAAACTCGACAGGAAAATAAGATAAGGGAATTCTACGGACTGCTAGAGGTAAACTTTACGAAATTTCAAGTTCATATGCAATCTTTAAAAATTATCTGAAGGGTTAGAGGTCAAATAATACTTTTAGTGCCCGAATGGGCAAATTACCAAAATACCCTTGTTAAGGGTAAAATTTACAAATTTAGGAAAAATTTGGGAGGAGCAAGAACAAGTGGTTTCTGCTCGTTCTGGAGACATTTTAATGCATGCATGAGTAGGCTGGCTAACCTTGAAAGAAAATGCACAGCATTGCATACTTTCAACGATATAATTGTTTTGAAAAACTGTTTTGAGGAAACAGAGCCGCCTACGTGTTTTTATTGACATGTGACGTGCTAGAGCTCAGCTCGCACGATATTTTGATTTGTGTGATGCATGCATCAGTGCTGGAGCGAGAGCTCGCACTAGAGTTTTACATGCATAGGTGCTGGAGTCCAACTCGCACCAGATTTTATATATATATATATATATATATATATATATATGATTTTCGTGACAGGGTGCTAGAGTCTAACTCGCACCATATTTTTATATGATTTTTGAGACAGAGTGCTAGAGCCTAGCTCGCACTAGTTTTACTTGATTTGATGAGAGTGTATGAGAACATGCGATGAGCCGTGCTTGGAGCATCGGGTAGACTGTGTATCACCGATTAAATAGGCTCGCACGTGCGTTTTGAGACATGGCATCAGGAGTGCAAGAACAAGGGTGTTAACCCGAGTTTGAGCCTCCGAGGACGCGTTCTGAGGGTGATGAGCCCGATAGAGGGATAAACCCAAAAGAAACAAAACCCATGTCTGATGAGCCCGACAGAGGGATAAGGACTGGGACAATACGTTGCAGGCTGAGTGATGAGCCCGATAGAGGGATAAGCTCAGTGCTGGGTGTTACAGGCTGGGTGATTAGTCCGACAGAGGGATAAGCCCAGTTAATGTTAAAATAACCTGATGAGCCTGAAAGAGGGATAAGGGTTGGAGGTCCAGCTGATGAGCCCGAAAGAGGGATAAGGCTGGGGGTCCACAGAGTACGATGTACCGTGCAAGTAGCATGGAGTACGATGTACCGTGTGGTATCTTCGGATATGGCATCTTTGGATGCATGGGATCGGATAAAACCGACGAGTTGGAGTGACCTACCTCCCGGACGGTTCCCGATCATGGTGAGAACCCGCACACTAGGATCCGTGTAGCAGAGGAACTCCCGAGGACACATATGGCCATAGTCCTAGTTATTGTCGATATACAGACGTTGCCTAGTCTCGCATGTTGACGACTTTGATGAGATTAAAACTGGGTTTTCGAAATCAAACGTGCATGATGATTATTTTCATGCTTTTCAAAACCCATGTGTGAATGTAAATCGATTTTTATGGTTTTATGTGAGTCAGGACCACTCGAGGGATGGGTTGAGTCCTGGCCTTGTTGTGACATTTTAAACGAGAAAGAAATGATTTGAAATAATTGCATGTTGAATTTTGCCATGCGAATGGATTTACATAACATCATAACTCATATCATCTGTTTTAAAATGTGTGGAGAAAGGGTGGTTTATGCATGGCACCACGTTCATGTAGGTAGTATGGTTACCTACTTGTTCGTAGGATTGCCTTACTGAGCTTGATGTGCTCACCCCTTTCATTTTCTCCCACAGATAATCTCCAGTAGACGTTGAGACGACTCAGTACTGTATTCCGGATATCCGCTGCTACCCATCAACATAAGGTATATACACTTGTACATATTGTATCTACATAAGCATAGCACAGTAACATGTTTGTAAGTAACTTTAGGGGATGTATAAATAATGTAAACAATTATAAATGACTGAAGAAGAAATAAGTTAGATGGTAATTGAATGATGGGACTGGCATTGACGCACAGCCCAATTATTAGTGGAGTGTGGTCACGATTCGAGCACAGGAAAGAATTTAAGTAAATAAACAAAACGCGAAAAATTTACTCTGATTTTTGGGTAGTTTTGGGTTGTGACATATAAAGGTGGTATCAGAGCGCAATTGGTCTGATGTGTGTCAGTGTTAGTAATTAGGAAATTACATCCCCGTGTTACTGTGCTTAGTTAGATACAATAGTGTATATCGAGATGGGTTTTGACTAAGAAATGGTTGAGAATACAGGAATGCCTAATATCAGTCGCGTTAGATGAGATAGTGCACGAGGCAGAGGTCGTAGAGGTAGACTTGAGTCTGCTAAGTCGTGCTGAGTTGACCTGTGAGAACCAGAATGAAATTGAAATAGAGGTTAATGTTGAGCATGCCTCTCAGAGTCCGATAGAGTGATCGGATAGTATTGAGACATGCTTCGCGAGGTTGGAGCGGAGTGTGGAGATTATTTTGAGGAGCTAATTGCTCAGATTATGAATGAGATTCTAGGGCGCAGCGGAGCATTGGTGGAAGTCCGCTCGACCCATCTTAAGTGTTAAACATCTAGAACTAAGATGAGAAATGTTTATGGATGTATTCCGGTGACAGAATTATCCCGGACACTGTTTAAAAGAAATGATAGATAAAAGTCCTTACTCTGACCCAGAGGATTTGATTTATTGAAGAGTATAATTTATGAGTATAAAACTCAATTATATTCCTGGGCAGATATTACCTCGACACTATGAACAAGTGACAGTCGAGATGTCTAAAAGTCTATGGAGGGGCTCAGATTGTCAATTAGAGTCCAATTGGCCCCGTGAGATATTACCTATACCGAGGCAGTGCGCAGATTTACAGTTGGGTAAATAAGAACATGAATTGCACGCCTTTGAGATTGGAAAAGGTAGTGAGGGCTGAAATAGAGACAGAAAAGAGAATCGAGAAATGATAGAGATGTTAAAATGGGAAAATGGTAATTGGTAAAAGATTTAATTTGATGAGTCATGGAGTAAGATAATTGGTAAGGCCCCAGTACATCCAATTTTGGCACTCTTGAGGGGCATTGTGATTGGAGGACCCCGACCTGCTACGAAGTAGTGTAGTAGTGTAAGCACTGTAAGCAGTGTGGGATGTGTGGTAGATACCACGGAATGAGGGTCTATACTTACACTGTATTGATGAAAATGGCCGTTAAGTGTGGTAAGACGGACCATTGATTTTGATTGTACAAAGTTGGGCGAGATCGCCCCACAGAAAAGTAAAGAGACAGAGAAAAACTTCGTTGGTATAGCTGCAACGAAAAGGGAGGCTATAGCCTAAAAGAAAAAGGAAAGTAGGCTGTTGGACGAAGGCGAGAGGATGTCTTGGACCAGGACACTATTGATGTTTCATGGATGTGGTGTAAGCTACCACACTTGTTATGAATAATGAAGTACATATGTTCATTGATCCTGGTGCCACACATTTATTCATACCGCCTTCATTCGCATATAAGTGAGTAAAAGGCATGAATGCCTACATCATTGGGTACAATACCGATAAATGAGTACCCCAATAGAGGAAGATTAATTAACGGAATATGGATATAAAAATTTTAAGTTGAAAGCAGCGGTGAAAACATCACTGAAAAATATACTGTAAGTGTTGACAAGTGATAAAAAGGGGTGCAACAGTTGAAATTAAAGGAGTAAAGGATTGTACTCACGGAATGAATAATGAAAGAGTTTTGTCATGATTGATATACTAAGGAGATAATCTTTAAGATAAGATATGCTTGATTATGAATACAGGATGTATTGGAGTAAGAGGCGTATGCTAGGTAAGAACGTCTTTACGATATGAAGTCATTAGGATTAAAGCAATTAGTAGCGAATATAAATTATGACCACATGGACTAATTTGTAAAGTAATTGTGGTTAAGTCTGAAGGTTAATAAAGGTATTTCAAAATACCTCCCCGCCTGAAGACTTGACAGCGTCTAAAAGTATATATATATATATATATATATATATATATATATATATATATATATATAACCTATAATGTGAAATCAATCGTCGTAATAAATACCTTTAGTATTACGATACCTTTACTAAGACGATAAGAATATTAAAATTCGACAAATCATAAAGGTTAACATAGTAAAATTTAATAAGAGCCGTTAAGATGAGAAAAGGAAATGACGCAGGTTAGTATCTGAAAACGTAAACGATTTTGAAGGATCTTATACGCTTGTGCGTAAATAAGTCAAGGATATGGACGATTGAAATAAGTAGTGGAGCTCGACTACGATAAAGTATTTAAACTTTACTTGGACCGATTTGTCATCATCCTTATTGATGATATGTTGGGTGTAGTTAAAGTCCAGGGCAAATTGTAAGCAATAATTGAAAGTGGCTTTTACAAATGGGTTGTTGCGAGTTCTCAATATGGTCTACTTGGTTGACACGTTTAACTAAGAAAAACGTGGTCTTTGAATGAGATGATAAATAAGATGATAGATGTGACATGAATTTCGGTGTAGTGAAGTATGAACTGACCACCGTGATTATTTTCCCCATACCCAACAGCTCAGGAGGTTCTCAGTGAGTATGGATACCTCAAAATAATGAAAGAGCTGTGTATTGATGTATAATGGGAAGATAGTCAATTATGGAGTCAGACAACTCCTTGATCATGAAATAAACTATCTGAACCATGATTTAAAGTTGGCAACGGTAGTGTTTGTACCGAGGATATGGTACTATTATGTACATGGTGAGAAATTTTGGGTATGCACTGGTCATAAAGTCCCGAGTATCTGTTTTCACAAAAAGAGGCGAATATGAGAATACATAGTGGGTTAGAGCTTCTGAGGGATTTTGATTTGTGAAAATTGTACCACCCAGGAAAGGCTAATGTGATGGCTAATGCCTTGAGTATAAAGAGCCTTGGGATGGTACCACATATGATGGTCAGGGAGCGTGAGCTGCTAAAGCAGTTGTGAGCCTCAGTAGTGATGTGATCCCTTCTGATGATGACAGTGATTGTGTGACAGCTAGCCTGATGACTAGAACCGGATGAGAGTGCTCGAATTTGACAGGCTTAGCGTGATAATCGGCATGATATCGATAGTTTGGGTCAGATTCAGAAGGGCACAGTGATAGAGTTCACAGAATGTGACGATGATTTACAGAGAGGTTCAGATACAGTATAAGTGCTCCCCAAGACCACAGTTGATGAAATAGTAATATTGTCAGAAGCTCACTCTTCGGGATATACGGTGTATACGAAAAGTAAAGAATATATGAAATCTCTGAAAAGGGTATTGGTGGTCAGATGTAAAAAGAGATATGATAGAGATTGTGAAAAAGTGCCTAGTATGTCAGCAGAATATGGTAGAGTATTAAAAGTCTGCAGGGTTATTGCAGCCTCTACCTATATCGACACGGCACGAAAAATGAGAGCAAGTCTCCATGAATGTCGTGATGGGTTACAGAGAACCCAGGTGAAATACGAGGTTATTTGGATGATAGTCGCTAAAGTGACTAAGTCTACCCACCTTCTGGTTATGAAATCCCCAAATACTCAGAGTGTATATGAGGATTTATGTGTAAGGAAGATTGTGGAACATTAAGTAGCGTTCCAGTGAGCATGGTATCATATAGGGATTCCCGCTTCACTTCCCACCTCTGAGGATATTTTTAGGAAGCTATGGGAACCCGACTGAGTATTAGCACAACTTTCCGTCCTCAGACAGATGGTCAGTCAGAGAGGACTGTACAGGTTCTGGAGGATCCGATGAAAGCGTGTGCCCTTGATTTTTATGCTCCTAGGATGATTAGTTATTACAAATTGAATTCGTCAATAGTGACAGTTGTCACTTGAGTATTGGGATAACAAGATATGAGGCAGTGTATGGCTGTAGGGGTTGTTCCCCAAATTGGATAAGAAAAAGTGGGTGACAGATCGAATTATTTTCGAATTTGGATAATAAGTTTCTGAGGATGTTTAGTTAAGGATGAGAGATTAAGAACACCTCAGAGCAGATAGAAAAGTATTGGAATTCACCGAGGGTGAATTAGCATGGTTGAAATGTTTCTTGTCCTAAGAGAATAAGGACATAGCGAACTTTTGGAAGAAGATAAATTGAGTTTCGTTGGATTGAATCTTTTGAGGGATTGGACAAGTGGAAGATAAGACCTGTAGGTGGCATTTTCACTTGAATAAGTAGGCACCCACAATGTGTCCCATCTTTTGATGCTTCGAAAATATTATCTAGATCTAGCATAGGTGATCGAATATGAACTCCAAAAGTTCAGTTTAATGAAAATATAAGTATATTGATAAGTTGATTCGGGTATTAAACAGGAAAGAGAAAGTATTGAGGTTTAAGATGATCTCCCTAATTAAAGTCCTTTGGTAGTAATACACTCCGAAGAAAGTCACATAAGAATTTAAGAAGTATGATACGATTAATGTATCTGGAGTAGTCTATGGACTCATATGAATTGGTTCTAATTTGGAGGACCAAATTCCTTAAGTGGGGGAGAGTTGTAAGACCCGAATTTAATTAAAATACGAAATGAATGAGTATTCGTGAAAGGAAGTCGGGTTAAATTAATCCCGAATACGTGCAAGGGTAAAATGATCAAAAGATCGAAAGCCGGTATAAATTCGATAAGAAAATTTTAATTAAAAATAAGGATTTAGAATATCTTGATCAATAATGAGGAAATTATATAATTTTGAGTCCAATTGATCAAGATCCGAAATTTTTAAAAATACCAAAAAATTACTCGGAACAATATCTCGAAAAGTACGAAGGAATAATATCAAAAATTTGGAGAAAAATATATTTAATAAATTAAATTAAATTAAATAGATTAAATTGGAATAAAAATAATATAAGTTGTAGATATTTTGGATTTTTATGGAGTATTTTAATGAATAGTGTAATAATTAAAATAAATAATAATAATAAAAATAATTAATAAAATTAAAAAAAGAGGAATCTGAAAAAAAAGAGAGGAGAGAGAAAAAGCTCGGGAGAACCCAAGAAAGAGAAATCGAAAGACGACCCGCGACCCTCACCGCCGATTCCAGCACATCGGTGACCGACAAGCTCCGACGAAGCTACCAAGAGGAAGAGGAGAGACCGGCGAGCACGTGGGCATCGGAATCACGCTGTCAGGTGGCCGGAGCAAGTCGATCGGAGCAAAGGAAAACCGAGGGAGAAACGGGCTGATTTCCGGTGAACCACCGCGTCTGGGCTGAAACGGAGGCCACCGACGCACTCAGGGGAAGAAGCCAGTTCTTTTGAGACCGATCTTGGCCGGTGAGACCGCCGAAAATGCCGGCGACGGCAATTGGCAGGGAACGGCACCGTTTGGCCAAAAGGAAAGGGAAGGAAAAGAAAGGAAAAGGAAGGAAAAAAGGAAAGAAAAGAAAGGAAAAAGAAGAAAAAGGGAAAAAGGAAAAAGAGGAAAAATTGGAGAAAAATCCCGGCGATACAATCGAGCTACGGGTAAGTCAGTAGTGGTCAAAATTGACCCGATTTAAATTTTGGAGTATTTAATTTAATTAATTTTGGACTGAAAACTTACCTGAAAAATTGTGGAATTGTGTAGCTCGACAATTGGCATCCCACGAGAGCTCGAGATAGCCTCGATTTACATACTAGCATGGAATCTCGGGTATGTAACCCTTATTTACGACAATTACCTCGTTATGCGTGATATGAATTTAATTTCTGCATAAATTGAATTAAATTCTGGAAATTTAGATAAATTATCGTAAATACTAAATTGAGATATTCGAGGGTTAGAACGAGGCTCAATAAATTATTGGTGGGCCCAATGAGCCCAATAGGCCTCGATAATGTGAAAATTAAGTGGAAAACGGGCTTAAGGCCGATTAAGGCCCATTAAGGTGCAATCGGGCCCAATAGGGGTAAATGGGCCCAATGATTTAAATTAAGCCCAGAAAATAGGAAATACAATTAAATTGTATGTTATCTGACTTGAGGAATAATTATACGCAGTTTCGGAGGTTTGATTGGGAGCATATCGGACTGCGCGACGAGACAACAGTAGAAAAGGAAAGGTCAAACTTGACAGGAAAATAAGGTAAGGGAATTCTACGGACTGCTAGAGGTAAACTTTACGAAATTTCAAGTTCATATGCAATCTTTAAAAATTATCTGAAGGGTTAGAGGTCAAATAATACTTTTAGTGCCCGAATGGGCAAATTACCAAAATACCCTTGTTAAGGGTAAAATTTACAAATTTAGGAAAAATTTGGGAGGAGCAAGAACAAGAGGTTTCTGCTCGTTCTGGAGACATTTTAATGCATGCATGAGTAGGCTGGCTAACCTTGAAAGAAAATGCACAGCATTGCATACTTTCAACGATATAATTGTTTTGAAAAACTGTTTTGAGGAAACAGAGCCGCCTACGTGTTTTTATTGACATGTGATGTGCTAGAGCTCAGATCGCACGATATTTTGATTTGTGTGATACATGCATCAGTGCTGGAGCGAGAGCTCGCACTAGAGTTTTACATGTATAGGTGCTGGAGTCCAACTCGCACCAGATTTTATATATATATATATGATTTTCGTGACAGGGTGCTAGAGTCTAACTCGCACCATATTTTTATATGATTTTTGAGACAGAGTGCTAGAGCCTAGCTCGCACTAGTTTTACTTGATTTGATGAGAGTGCTGAGCATCGCTCGCACTGATTTTTTATGAGAACATGCGATGAGCCATGCTTGGAGCATCGGGTAGACTGTGTGTCACCGATTAAATAGGCTCGCACGTGCGTTTTGAGACATGGCATCAGGAGTGCAAGAACAAGGTGTTAACCCGAGTTTGAGCCTCTGAGGACGCGTTCTGAGGGTGATGAGCCCAATAGAGGGATAAGCCCAAAAGAAACAAAACCCATGTCTGATGAGCCCGACAGAGGGATAAGGACTGGGACAATACGTTGCAGGCTGAGTGATGAGCCCGATAGAGGGATAAGCTCAGTGCTGGGTGTTATAGGCTGGGTGATGAGCCCGACAAAGGGATAAGCCCAGTTAATGTTAAAACAACCTGATGAGCCCGAAAGAGGGATAAGGGTTGGAGGTCCAGCTGATGAGCCCGAAAGAGGGATAAGGCTGGGGGTCCACGGAGTACGATGTACCGTGCAAGTAGCATGGAGTACGATGTACCGTGTGGTATCTTCGGATACGGCATCTTTGGATGCAGCATCTTCAGATGCATGGGATCGGATAAGACCGACGAGATGGAGTGACCCACCTCCCGGACGATTCCCGATCATGGTGAGAACTCGCACACTAGGATCCGTGTAGCAGAGGAACTCCCGAGGACACATATGGCCATAGTCCTGGTTATTGCCGATATACAGACGTTGCCTAGTCTCGCATGTTGACGACTTTGATGAGATTAAAACTGGGTTTTCGAAATCAAACGTGCATGATGATTATTTTCATGCTTTTCAAAACCCATGTGTGAATGTAAATCGATTTTTATGGTTTTATGTGAGTTAGGACCACTCGAGGGATGGGTTGAGTCCTGGCCTTGTTGTGACATTTTAAACGAGAAAGAAATGATTTGAAATAATTGTATGTTGAATTTTGCCATGCGAATGGATTTACATAACATCATAACTCATATCATCTGTTTTAAAATGTGTGGAGAAATGGTGGTTTATGCATGACACCACGTTCATATAGGTAGTATGGTTACCTACTTGTTTGTAGGATTGCCTTACTGAGCTTGATGTGCTCACCCCTTTCATTTTCTCCCACAGATAATCTCCAGTAGACGTTGAGACGACTCAGTACTGCATTCCGGATATCCGTGCTACCCATCAACATAAGGTATATACACTTGTACATATTGTATCTACATAAGCATAGCACAGTAACATGTTTGTAAGTAACTTTAGGGGATGTATAAATAATGTTGTAAGACCGAATTTAATTAAAATACGAAAATTAAATAAGAAAAGATGGAGGAAGTATGAAGGAAGCTGGGTTAACTTAATCCCGAGCACGTGGGAGGGCAAAACGGTCAAAAGACCGAAAGCCGGAGTAAATTCGATGAGAAAAATTAATTAAAAACATGGATTTAAGAAATCTTGGTCAATAAAGGTGAAATAAATTTATTTTGGGTTAAATTGATCAAGATATTAATTTATGGGAATTAATCGGGATTTTTAGTTCAGAAAAATAATCCCGAAAATAATCGAAAAATATACCGAAAAGTCACCCGGGACAATATCCCAAAAATACGGAGAAATTATACCCGAAAAAGAGGTTAAAATTTAATAAATAAATTAAATAAAATTAAATTAATTAATTTGGAATAAAATAATAATTTTAAGGGATATTTGGGTATTTTTAAGGTATTTAAATGATTAAAATAATAAAAGATAAATAATAAAAATGATAAAACAAAAAAAAAAGAAAAAAAAAGGGAGAGAAACGGGTCGGGGAGAGAGAAACTGAGGCAAAGAAACGGGAAGGAAACGGAAGCAAGGCCGACCACCGTCCGGAGGCCAACGGCTCGACCAAGGGCCGAAAAAGGAAGAGGGGATGCCGGTGACCTCCCTGGCACCGGCAGCACGGCCAACCGACGCCGGAGGAGGCCGAAATCGGGGAGAGAAGCCGCGGGGGAAAAAGTTTCGATCGGCGGCGAACGGCGCTGATCTGGCCGACCCCGACCCCAGCCGAAGCTTCCCCAAGCGACGGTGAGCAGATTGGCGGTGGTGGCAGCCACCGAAACCGGCGGACGGCGCCGAAAACGGCGAAAAAGCAAAGTGGGTACCGACGGAGGAGGAGAACGGTCGGACTGGCGACTTTCCGGCGGCCTTGGGCGAAGCCGAGCCCAAATCTGAGATGCGGACGACCCAGCGGAGCTGCTGGCGGTGGAAGCCGGCGGAGAACCGGCCGGAAAGATGGTGAACCGGCGGTGAACCGGCCAAACCGGGGTGAACCGACGGTCTGAACCGGTCCGAACCGGACTGAACCGGTTCAGCCAAAAAGAGGAGGAAAAAAAAGGAAGAAAAAAGGGAAAAAGAAAAAGAGGAAAAATTGGAGAAAATTCCTATGATGCAATCGAGCTTCGGGTAAGTCGATAAGCGGTCAAATTGACCCGATTTAAATTTGGAATATTTTATTTAATTAATTATCGACTGAAAGTTTACCCGAAAAATATATTTAATTGTATAGCTCGACGATTGGCATCCACTGAGGGCTCGAGACAGCCTCGATTTACGAACTAGCATAGAATCTCGGGTAAGTGACCCCTATTTATGACAATTGCCTCGTTATGCGTGATATTGAGTTAATTTCTGCATAAATTGAATTAAATTATGGAAATTAGATAAATTGTCGTAAATATTAAATTTAGCTATTCGAGAATTAGAACGAGGCCCGATAAATTATTGGTGGGCCCAATGAGCCCAATAGGCCTCGATAAAGTGAAAATTAAGTGAAAAACGGGCTTAAGGCCGATTAAGGCCCATTAAGGTACAATCGGGCCCAGTAGGGGTAAATGGGCCCAACGATTTAAATTAAGCCCAGAAAGTATTAAATACAATTAAATTGTATGATATCTGACCTGAGGAATATTAATACGCAGTTCCGGGCATTTGATTGGGAGCATAACGGACTGCGCAATGAGATAACATTGGAAAAGAAAAGGTCAGACTCTACGGAAAAATAAGGTAAGGGAATTCTACGGACGGCTAGAGGTAAACTCTACGAAATTTTAAATTCATATGCAGTCTTTAAAATTTATCTGAAGGGTCTAGAGGTCGAATAATAATTTTAGTGCCCTAATGGGCAAATTACTAAAATACCCTTGTTAAGGGTAAAATCTAAAAATTTAGGAAAAATTGGGAAGAGCAAGGACAAGAGGTTCCTGCTCGTTCTGGAGGTATTTCAACACATGCATGAGTAGGCTGGCTCACTTTTAAAGAAAAATGCATAGCATTGCATATCTTAAACGATGTGATTTCTGTGAAAACTATTTGGAGATAACCGAGCCGCCTACGTGTTTTATTTACATGTGACGTGCTAGAGCTCAGCTCGCACGATGTTTGATTTGTGTGATGCATGCATTAGTGCTGGAGCGAGAGCTCGCACTAGAGTTTTACATGCATAGGTGCTAGAGTATAACTCGCACCAGATTTCACATGCTTTTTCGTGACACGGTGCTAGAGTCTAACTCGCACCAGATTTTACATGATTTTCATGACAGGGTGTTGGAGTTTTAACTCGTACCAAATTTTATAAGATTTTCATATGATTTATATACAGAGTGCTGAGCTTAGCTCGCACTAGTTTTACCGGATTTGTGGAGTAGCGCTGTCTGCCCTTGGAGTCAACCAAAAGGCCCAACAGGCTCAAAAGACCTCTTAAGTAGGGTGAGAGTGAGGGATGAGGTTGGCGGCCTTGTGGGGATGTAAAGCGGGCTCTACCAGTTTTATTTGACTTGATAGAGTGCTGAGCATCGCTCGCACCGATTTTATGAGAATATACGATAAGCCGTGCTTGGAGCATCGGATAGACTGTGTGTCATCGATTAAATAGGCTCGCACGTGCGTTTTGAGACATGGCAATGAGTATTGAGAAACAAAACCTCTCTGTGGGAAGCAGGCCATTGGGCTGGAGTACCTAGAGTGATATGGGTCCATGGAGTACGATGTACCGTGCAAGTAGCATGGAGTACGATGTACCGTGGGGTATCTTCGGATACGGTATCTTTGTGATACGGGGTATCTTTGTGATACGGTATCTTTGTGATACGGGGTATCTTCGGATACGGCATCTTCGGATGCGTGAGATCGGATAAGACTGACGGGTTGGATTGACCCACCTCCCGGGCGGTTCCCGATCAGGGTGAGACCTCGCACACTGGGATCCGTGAAGCTAGAGGGACTCACGAGGACATATTGGCCAGTCCTGGTTATTACCGATATACAGTTATTGCCTAGTCTCGTATCTTGTGTATATATACATACGTTTTCGGATATCGATGTTTTTGAGAAACTGGATTTTTCATGATTTTGTGTGAGTCAGGATCACCCGAAGGAGGGGTCGAGTCCTGACTTTATTGTGAAATTTTTAAAGAGAAAGAAATGATTTAAAATAATTGCATGTTGAATTTTCCGTGCAAACTCGATTTACATAGCATCATAATTCACATCATTTGTTTTAAAATGTGTGGAGAAAGGGTGGTTTATGCACGGCATCACGTTCATGTAGGTAGTATGGTTACCTACTTGTTCGTAGGATTGCCTTACTGAGCTTGATGTGCTCACCCCTTTCATTTTCTCCCACAGATAATCTCCAGTTGAAGTTGAGGCGACTCAGTACTGCATTCCGGATATCCGCTGTTGCCCATCAACATAAGGTATTATATACACTTGTACATATTGTATCTACATAAGTATAGCACAGTAACATGTTTGTAAGTAACTTTAGGGGATGTATAAATAATGTAAACAATTATAAATGACTGGAGAATAAATAAGTTAGATGGTAATGGTATGGTGGGACTGGCATTGACGCACAGCCCAATTTGTTGGTTGAGTGTGGTCACGATTCGAAGACAGGTAAGAATTTAATAAAGTAAATAATAAAAAGCGAAAAAAATTAACTCTGATTTTCGGGTAATTTGGGTCGTGACAAATGTAAACAATTATAAATGACTGGAGAAGAAATAAGTTAGATGGTAATTGAATGATGGGACTGGCATTGACGCACAGCCCAATTATTAGTGGAGTGTGGTCACGATTCGAGGACAGGTAAGAATTTAAGTAAATAAACAAAACGCGAAAAATTTACTCTGATTTTTGGGTAGTTTTGGGTCGTGACATGCTATGCGTCTAATAAATTCAGCATTTGACTATTTTCTCCATCTGATGAGATTTTTTGCATTTGAGTGTTTTCTACATTTGACAGTTTTCTGTATCTGATTGATGTTCTGCATCTGAGAGATTCTGGATCTGTTTTCTAACTGATTAAGAACTAAGTTTTAAACTATTGAATAACATTATTCATAGAGACATTTTAAGTGATAGGTATATGATGAATTAAGTTGTATAGGTTTTAGGGTTAGGAGAAATAAGGTACTTCAAAGTATCCTTCAACTAATGCCTTACAAAGCCCTAACATGTGAATTGAGAATTATTATAGTTATAAAAAAACTAGGAATGCGTAACATATATTCATGTTTCATTTCCTATACTACACAAATCGATTTATGTATTCTACATACATACATGATCGATTTGAGCCTAACTCTCGTTTATATATGTTACTTACTAGGTGTAAGCTCACCCCCTCTGCTCACTCATTTATAGATTTACCTATTAGGCTCAGATGTGAGATTGTGTGGATGGATTTGAGTTGACCACGTCCTTTAGAGCATATCCTTATCATTTATGGAGGTATAATCTTCAGTATTATGTTTGCTTATATTTCAAACATACCTTATACACATTAATGAAAAGTCAGGATGTAAGTTAGGAATTAAGGTTATGAATACTAAGTCCTGTACACCTAGTGATATAAATTTAGTTATATTTCATTATATCATGTGGAAGGTTGTGTTTGGAATGAAAAAAAAGAATTATGTCAGTTATATGAATTCAATGATGATAACTTGCATCACAGAGTACTCGAACTAGGAGATTAGGCTAGTAGTCCTAAAGTAAGGAGGGTAGTCACCTACTTGATAATCGACACCTACACTACATGATGACAAATCAATTAAGGAAAAGATAACTTTAGCATACATTTCCATAATTCGAGATGTTACACCCTTGCTTTCTTTTCTTTTCCTTTCCCTACCCTTAATCCAAATATAGTGTTAATGTTCGTATTCTGATTGATAATAATATCTTTTTTAAAATTATAAATTTACGCACAAGTCATTTTAACATGAAATTTTAAATCACACATTTATGTAGGATTTTTTAATTTAGCATTATATATATATATATATATATATAAAGGTTAACATAATTAGTTTAAGTGTTTTTTATTATTTAATGTTCACAAATATGATTGTTTAATATTTATGAAAGTGTGTTTATGAATAGTGTTCATTTATATATTCACGAAAATATTCATTTAATGTTCATGAACGCGCGTTTGAGAACATATTTATTTAATGTTCATGAACATTATTCATGAACATCTTCATTAATATTCATGAATAAATTTCGCAAGCATAAATCTAAAAAATAATATTAAAAATAAACAAATAAATATAAATATAAATATAAATATAATAACATCCATTCATATTTGATTGAATTCTTGAACACTCTAATGACGAGGGAAAGGTAATAAGAGCGGTTAATTTCTTCACATGGGGCTAACTAAATTAAACCAACACGAGCTTTCTTCATACATTGTAATAGCCCACGTGTGCTAGCTGATTTTTACATTTGTGATAGCCTGAACTCTTAACTACAAAGGATATCTCCGTAGGTTGTGTTCTTTTTGTTGACGTCAATGGTTTTATTGACAATTAATTTTTGGTGACAACACTCTCTTTCTTGTTTTTTTCCTCTCTTGTCACAAACTTTCAATCAGCCCTATCCAATACCAATTAAATGATAAATTTATAATTTTGTGAGTTAAAGATATGGCTAATTCTCTTGAAAGAGGATGGTAGGAAACAGTCACTCAACCTCTAAATAATGGTAATTCTTATTTTGTTTGAATTTGGAGGCAAATAATATTCTATAATCCATGGTAAGAAACACAAGTTAATGCTACGTAAACATTTGATCTCTTTTTATATGCATTTTGCAAAATGAATATTACTCTAAAAATAAGAGCATCAATCAAGGAAAAAAAAAAAGAAAAGAAGGAAAGTTATTTTTTTTGTTCATTAAAGGAAAGATCATTTATTGAGTGAATCAAACTAATTATTATTTTCTCAAAAAAAAAAAAAACAACAATTATTATAAATGAAAATTATTCATCTATTCATCTTTATATCTATGTAATTAATTAACAACGTAGTTTTACCTTTGATAATTTTCAAAGACGACAAATTGAAACTTCCGTTTCTTTTTTCTTTTAAAAGTATTCAAAAAGAAGAGAATCCTCGTAGTTTTCAAACATCTGGAACATCATTATATCATTCACGAGAAAAATAACTAGATTTGAATGCATGCGTTAGTTCCTAACTTGTCGTTATCCTTAAAAAGTTATGACATGAACCAAATAAGTACAAAAGTTAAAGGTAGTTTATCAGTATTGAACACCATGGGAAATAAATTTTGAGCACAATGATATGAGATCATCAAACAATAGTCAATGAATGTCAAGATTGAGGATATAAATGAGAGCATCCAATCATAAGTTTGGTCCCAATTCCAAGTAGTTATGGTGCAACAGCACAGTTCTTGTAAGTCTTGATGATAAATCCATACTCAACAATCTTTTGATTAAATGATTAAAAAAAATTATAGTATATTGTAAAATTTAAATTCGAATTCAAATGATTTCATCCCTTAATTCAAATTATTAACAAAATGACAAATTGATGATTTTTTTTTTTAAATATTAAGAAAAAGAAAGTTTTGTTTTATGAACAAAGAAATAACAGACAATTACTAACAAAGTCAAATGCTTCGGTGCTCATGATTTCTAAATGTGCTAATATATAATATTTTGTTATTGATAGGAGGGGATGAAAGTTGCTCGAGTTTGAATCAAAACTTTATAATATGTCATAACTCTTTCTTAATCATTGGACCAATAAGTTGTTGACAATATATACTACTAGAAAAAAGTGTATAGACTATGGTTGCTTAAGAATATTAACTACAGTTATTGAAAGTGAGCAGCCTAATATCTTTAACTATAGTTTTTTTTTTTTTTTTTAAATTATAACTATTCAAATTTTGATGCCATTATTCTAACTATGTTATACTATAAGTGTAATCTAAAATACTAAAAGATCACATACTAAAACTTAATTACACATAAATTACTATTTTCAACACGTTGTAGTCTTTAGATATTAAAAATATATAACTAGACTGTGATTTTTATTTTAAATGTAGTTTTTGTGGCTCAAAACTCAATATTTCGTGTTCCAAGATTTAAGTACATTAAAAATATATAAATAGATTGATTTTTTTCTGAACCTAGTTTTTTATTACTCTAAGACTCAATGTTTCACTTTCCAATATTCAAGTATAGTAAAAAAATATGAATAAACTATGATTTTTTATTTCAAACATATTCTTTTGCTGCTCAAGGCTTAATGTTTTATCTTTCAAGATTTAAGTATATTGAAAAATCATTTCAATTTCAAGTAAGGCTATTACCACATCATTTATGGATAGATATTTTGATGATTGAATAAATTTAACAACGATTTTTATTTATTAATAGACTATAATATAAGTTTTTAAACATAGTCTTCTGTAGCTCAATGTCTTTCAAGATTCAAGTACATTTGAAATGATTTTAGTTTCAAGCAAGGTTGATGCAATGTTTATGAAAGACAATTTATTGTTTAAATAAATTTAACTATGGTTTAAGGTTCCAAACATAATCTTTTGTGTTTGATGTTTCATCTTTTGAGATTCTCTTACAATAATCAAAGACTACGAGTTTTAATCATAATCTTAATATAATTTCAAAATAAACTTGGTATTTATATTAAACATAGCAGTTTTACATATTTTCAAATTAAATTATCATTATGGATTACTATAATTTTAAATAATAATCTTAGGCTTACTTTATTTTTATATAGTTTATAAGTAGATTTAAGGTTCATTAATACTTTTAAATCCTTCTCTGTCTCACTCTGTGTCACGACCCCCAATTTACCGAAAATCACTACCATTTTTTTATCCATTATTCTTACCTTTCTCCTATCGTGAACAGCTTCACCACCAATAGGGCTGTGCATCGGTGTTAATCTCATCCAACCATACCATTTCAATTCACATTTCATTTAAATGTAAACACTTGCATTTTATAGTCAGAGTTGCGATTTTACATGTGTTTACAATTCTTTACATCTCCAAATTACATTCAAAATATTACTGTGCTATTGCATATCTAGATACAAAACTCTACAAATGTGTATACCTTTATATAATGGGATGTAGCGGACACCAAGAATCAAATCCTCAATCGCTCTCAGTCTACTGAAAGTGCTCTGTAGAGGGGGAAAATAATGGGGATGAGCAACTACACGCTCAGTAAGGTAAATCATGTGAGCAAGTAGATAATTATACTATCTACATGATCGTGATGCCATGCATAAAACCACGCAGTTCCACTTCATACCCAAAAACATCAGTTCATGCACGTATTCATGATTTATAAAGCAGTTCATGTTATTCAAATCAGTGCACAAGTCGGTAAATAAAGCATGAAAAATCATCATGCGAGATGCACTTAAAACAGTTCATGCTATTCAAATCAGTGCACAAGTCGGTAAATAAAGCATGGAAAATCATCATGCGAGGTACACTTAAAATAGTTCAAGCTATTCAAATCAGTACCACATCACCATTCGTCAGGACTCAGCCCCTCCCTCGGACTGTCCTGACCCACAAAATAATTAAATCATGCAATCATCATAAATCAGGTGACATGTGAGATTTAGTAAATAATAAGGGTAATATCTAGGACTATAGTCATATCCTTTGTGATTCTAGGCTACACGGATCCTAGTGTGCGGGGTATCACGCCTATCTGCTTCTGCACGGGAGGTGGGTGACGTCATACCCGTCGGTATATATATAAGATTCAAGCACGGTACAACGTAGTCCATGCTA
Organism: Firmiana major; assembly: GCA_033439115.1. Lineage (NCBI taxonomy): Eukaryota > Viridiplantae > Streptophyta > Magnoliopsida > Malvales > Malvaceae > Firmiana > Firmiana major. Next base: position 46,617,898 of record CM065909.1, read on the forward strand.
CATGCAAGGTACAATGTACTCCGTGGACCCATATCATCATATCAAATCATGCCACATCTCAAAACGCACGTGCGAGACTATTTAATCGATGTGACACAAAGTCTACCCGAAACTCCCAACACAGCTCCCAACATGTCATAAAATCACGTGCAAGTAAAGCTCTAGCATGACTGTAAATGCATAGTGAAAATCTAGTGCGAGCAACGCTCCAGCACTATGTCATAAAATCCATGTGAAAACTAGTATGAGCTAGGCTCCAAGACTCATGCACGTAAAACTCTAGTGCGAGCACAACTCCAGTACTAATGCATGTATGAAAATGTCAAATCTCGTGCGAGTAGTGCTCTAACACGTTTTTTTTCCACAAAACCCATGTAGGTGGCTAATTGTTTTGCAAAGAATGGTTATTAAAATCAAATCAAGCTATTTTCTTACAAACCATTTAAATGCTAGCCAGCCTACCTATCCACATGCTAAAAGTAGTAAAAGACTCAAGAACATCTTGTTCTTGCTTTTCATGATCTTTTCTAAAATCTCAATTTTTGCTCTTCCCAAGGTTAAAATGATAATTAACTATTCTGGACCCCTTAAAACATTATTTCTTTTCTATGACCCTCAGACATTTTTAGGAAATTGTAAATGCGCCCGAAAATGCGTACAGATTTATCTGTGAGCCAACAAAATTCCCTTACATCAAATCACTCGGAAGCTGCTTCTTCTTCCTTTCTTGTTTTTCATAATTGGGTCTAATTGGCTTTGGATATATCTTCGGGAACTGTAAATATTCATCAATCACATCAGTCAACACTGATAACTCATTATTCTGACTTCATCATAGTCAATATATCTTATTGGGCCTATTTACTCTTATTAGCCCCAATTACACCTTAATGGCCTACCCCATTTTAAGCCAATTCACCCAACACTATTCATTTCACCTAGACGCATTGGGCTCCATAGGCCCATTATCTCTCATTGGACCAAATTCTAGGCCCATTGACCTTATTAAGTCGATTGCATCAAGCTTGGTCCATGATCACATTCGGCCATGACATGGTGGCCGAACACCCATCACGCCACTATGGTCGAATGCTAGCCATCGTCACGTCATTCCTAGCCAATTTGGCTAGCAAACTCACTTAATTATTTTATCAAGCACTTGGCATGCATGTTTCAACCTTAATTTTTCATTCATTCATGCATTTTCACAAACATCTTATATGCACACTTCATAACTTCATCAAATTCCATAAACGGATTTCACAAAACCATCTCAAAATCATGCATATAACATCACCAACACCATAGTATAATCCATTCATTATTAAATCAATCATAGCTTACTTTCTCACACTAAACCCATATTTGGTCATGGATTATTAAGCATGCTCAAGGATGTTTCAACCAACCATACATACACCAATCAACTCATAAAAATGTCTAGATTAACATAGTTGAAGTTGGTGTATCGAAAACTTACCTAGCTTAACCTTTCTCTTTTGGCCAAAATTGGGGAAACACCTTGCTATTTCAATCTAGAGATTTAACTACTAGTTTTTGACTATATTGTTCTCCTCATCACTAGGAGCAACTTTGCTAAAAGCAACCTTTCTCAAATCTTTTTGGAAGGTGATGATATTCTAGAGTGAGAAAACTTGTTCACTTTACTAAAATGGAGAGGTATTTGATATTCTGGGGAAGAAGACTCACTGTCGGGCTTTTAAATAGAAATGAGAGTGTGAGATCGATCTCCAAGGGTGAGAGATCGATCTTCCTTTGGTTGAACTATACAAGTATTCAGTAATTAAATTGTGGGATCGATCTGCTCTTAGAAAGGGATCGATCATTTCTAGCCAGAAACCATTCGATATCGATCTGTGTTTGGGAAGGAATCGATCATTTCTAGGTAGAATCACATCAAGATCGATCTGCTTGCCTACAGAACCTTTGTGATTTTATTTTGGAATTACCAGATCGATCCTGTCGTGAAGGGGATTTCGGCTGCTAATTTTTCCATAATTTCAAAGGAAAGATTGCATTTAAATGCTTCACTAATAATTTTGCATTCTAATCACACTTAGAGCATAAAAAGGTTCATTTCTTATGATTCACATATTATGTAACTTATGTGTACAACATGGAATCATAAAGGGTACATAGAATTCATGGTCCTTATATCTCTTATGATTCATATATCATGTAACAAGTGTGTACATTATGGAATCATAAGGAATACCTAAAAAAGTACAGGCCTTACAATATCATTTCGTGTTTTAAGTCCTTGTATTCAGTCGGAGTGGTTTAAATTCCATTCATTTAGTTGGTAGCCACTTTAGACCTTATTTAGTCATTACATGGATTCATGGATATTCATTCATTCTCTTTGCAATCTCATTCAAGTAAAAGCTCTTCTTATGATTCAATTAATATATGGAAATGTGTACATCATATGAATCATAAGGAATATATCACCAAAAGTGAGTCTTACATAATCTCCCCCACTAAGAAAATTTGATCCTCCAAATTGGAACCAAATCAGTCGGTAAATAACTCTGGACACTTCCCCTGCATCAAACTCTCCAATTCTCATGTAGCTTCCTCCGTAGTGTGATGTTGCCAAAGAACTTTCACTAAGGGAATCGTCTTCGACCTCAACACCTACTCCTTCCTATCTAATATCCAAACTGACTTCTCGACATACGACATGCTCTCGTTGAGCTCCAATGGCTCATATCTAATCACATGAGCCGAATCCGGGTGGTACTTCCGTAACATAGAAATGTGGAAGATGTTATGAACGCTTGCTAGCTCAGGTGACAATGCTAGCCTGTAGGCCTTATCTCCCACTCTATCAAGTATCTCAAAGGGTCTAATGTAACGAGAACTCAGCTTCCCTTTCTTTCCGAACCTCGTTATACCCTTGGAAGGAGAAACTCGTAAAAATACCGACTCACCCATTGAAAACTTCAATGGTCTCCATCTTCTATCAGCATAACTCTTATGTTGGTCACCCACCTCTTCTCATCCAATAGGGAAACAACATCTACGACCATACAAAGTCTCATATGATGCCATCCTGATACTCGAATGATGATTGTTATTATAGGCGAACTCTGCGAGTGGTAAATGGCTATCCCAAGAGCCTCTAAAGTCCAGTGCAAATGCTATCAACATGTCCTCCAGAGTCTGTATAGTCCTCTCTGATTGACCATATTTCTGAGGATGAAAAGCTGTGCTAAAACTCAGTTGGGGTTTTTTGGGGTTATAAATTTAGTTTTTTTGGCTCGAGCTCATGTCGTATTAGGCTTTGGTTAGTCATATTGGGTTTAGGTTTTTTCAAGTTTGGTCTTTTTCGAGTTAGGGCTTTTCAGGCTAGGTTTTTTCGAGTTTGGGCCTTTGACTTTTTTGGTCAATTCGGGCCGATCTTGGGTTCGGTCTTTAGCAAATTTTCGGGCTCGGACCAGCTTTTACCAAATCTAACCCAACTGTTATTTACTCTACAAACCATTTGGCATTAAATTTTTTGAATTGATTCAATTAATATGTTAAAATTTTACTATGTAAGAGTCTTTAAGTATAAAAATTTTACAACATAAACATTAAATTGAAATTTTTTTAATAAAAGGGCGAGCTTAGGTTTTCTTGTTGCTTGTAAAAATGGGCTTGGACAAAATATCAGGCATGAAATTCAAGTCGGGCCGGACCTATACTGATATAAAGTCTCATAATATACTACTTAGGCCTGGCTCAAACCACGCCCAGCCCATGAACAAGTATAATCTAATATGCGTAGTATTTTAATCAAAATTAGCTTACATTCAACAAAGAAACTTAGTCTATGGATATAAAATATTAATGTATTTTTAAATAAATCAAAATTTAAAAATAATTTAAACACTTATTTTATTTTACAAATTAAATTACGTTTAAATTAAATGTAGTCTACTTTTATAAGTAACTATTTCTCACTAAAACATGGTCTATATTTATATTAGATTGCTTTCAAGAATAATTATCTATACTACTTGAGAAAAGATTACACTAAAATAGATTACGATTAGAAAACACGTTATCCTTCAACTTAGACCATTCTTTTTAAAAAGTAACTTGTGAGCTTTTTATAATATTTATTTAATGTATTAAATGAAAAATCCAAAATTTTCACATTAGTAAGTAAATGAAAGTTGAGAAATAACCAAGTATTCGAAATAATGTTATGCAGGCCCAAAGTAATCAAAGCGCTCGGGATTGTGGAACGGGGCCCTGTGATACGAAAATCGAGGTAAGGCTTTGAACTCGAGAATTCACTTAAGATTATGTATATGTTCATGAAATGATTTTGAGAAGTAAAAAATAAAGTAATAGAAGTGAAAAAGTTAATAAAACTCGAGTTTACGATAAAACGAGAAAAATGGGCCTAGTTAAGGAAATAAATTTCAAATAAATTATAGAAATTCAAGAAAATTATTCTGAGACCATGAGAAGTTAGTATAAGACAATATTTACTTGGGAAATTAAAATCAAGTGGAAATATGGAGATTTTGGTGTTCAAATTAATTTTTAAAGTAAACCGAAAGCTTAAAGCCATTTTGCTCAGTATTGACCCAATCAAGTAAAATGAGCTCAATCAGAGAAAGTTTCTTAAAAAAGTGACCCCAAAATTTTTATGAGAGATAATAGAGACATAATAGAACATTGGAGAAGTGTAAATGCAGAAGAAATTGGATTAGAAATAATTTTTAAGGATTTTACAATACAGGGCAAAGAATCTGCCCAGTCCAAGTCAGCAGACCACTCATGATAACCCTTGGATTTGATTACCCTACTATAATCCAATGGATCCCATCTCCTTTATATTATTATTTCACTTAATAAACTAAAAAATGCCTTTGGAATCACCTAATTTTCCCTCCTAACCCGAGAGACCCAGCCTTGTCTTCCTCCCTTGTTCATTCCCAAAATGGTACTGTACAACAAACTTTGAGGGATTTTTTCGGTGACCTTACAGCCAGATTCAGGCAACGTCTAAGGAGGGAAAAAGCTTCCCCTATGAGTCCTCTATAACATATAAAAAATCTAGACAAAACAAAGTTCATATACTAGGGAAATCTTAGATAGAATCTCGGAGTTCTGAATTGCTCTGTTCATGGGTAAGTGAAAGCTTGGATTTTTTAAGAATGTAGTTGATTTTTCTTGTGTTTTTGAGTGAATCTAAGTTGTCCATTTGATGATTTTCAGTTAAAGGTTGATTTGGAGATTTATTAGAGTGATTAGCTTTGGTCAAAGGTAAGAGAAAATTTACGAATGATGAAGATAATGAAGAATGTTCTCAATTGGTGATTTTTAGGAATTTTGTTGTTGAATGGAATTGATGAAAATAATTTCAAGACTCTTTAGGGATTCGGCCAGCATTGAATTTATGAGTCTATGGCGTAATGTGGGTTATTTTAAGGTTGATAATTGTTAAAGATTATACCGAAAAGTCTGGTTTAAAGCTTAGTTTAACGAAAAATCGAAAAGTGTGAAATTTGACAAAATGAGCTTGATGGTAAGCATGAATGGTGTATATGAATGATGTATTATGCCATTATGATGATGAATATGAAGGTAGGATAATAAAATTTGTAAAGATAGCTTAAACAGGAGCTTAAATCGGTAAAACCGATAAAATGAACAAAGTTGGTGAAAATATCAAGATTTGGTCAATTTTAAGAAAGTAAATACGTATTTGACTATGTTAAAGTAAGTGTAACGACCCTTGACCCTTGAAAATCGGGGGAATTTTTTTTTTGAATTTAATTTACCCACTTATTCCCTTATTCACTTAGGTTGTATTCCTGTGCAGTGTCAAAACATTTTTCCTAATTCTTTACTCGTAATTATAATTAATTTTCATACTTTAACTTATATGGCCGATAGAAATTTCGGCAATATAACGGCTTATATATGAGCCTACCCACCTGCAATTCAGTTGTTTTCGACAATCTTAGATATCCACAACTACCAAGCATGCTTTCCAACAATCCTAGATATCTACAACTACCAAGCATACTTTCTCAATCCACTTTTACAACTCAATATATCGATATTGATTAATACCAATCATCTTACAACCTAATCCCAAGAATCATATTCTTTACATCATTTCCTTACAAATTACATCCCAACGAATATTTCTATTATATGTGTCTGTGCGTACAGATATGTCTGGTATAAGAATGTAAATGTATACCTTTCTGCATGTACAAAAAGTAGCCTATGGTAGCTCTTCCCACGAACCAACATCGTATACGCGGCAGGTAGCGTCTATAGATACACTGCAAATGATCTGAAGGTAGAAGGGTGAACTTTTAGGGAAAAGCCCAGTAAGATAATATTCTTAAAGCAGTTCTGATATATAAAAGTATTTGAAGTTGTTTATAGAACGAAACTTAATGCAATACATAAACTTCCATGTCATGCATAATCGTCATAAAGCATGTGTGTCTTTAAAACAAATCACATACTTGACCGTTTTGCAACTTTTCATAAACCTTTCATGAACATTTCATAAATCACTTCGTAAACATTTCATGAATATTTCATAGTCATTTCGTAAACATTTCATGCATATTTCATAATCATTTCATAAACATTTCATGAATATTTCATAATCATTTCGTAAACATTTCATGAATAATTCATAATCATTTCGTAAACATTTCATGAATATTTCGTAATCATGAAAACACATATTCATTCATCATAGTCGATTTTCATAATCAAATCGAGGAGACTAGGCTATAACTAAGTCATGCGATACGTGTCATTCTCCGTGGAGAGTCATCATACCTATGACCATGGTAAGGAGGGCTGTAGACTGGATCAGGTTCGTACAACAATAATAATTATAAACATGGGTATTATCTTCTTATTTCTTATCATATACTAGCACATAGCTAGGGTACGGGCACCTGTGGCATTCACCATGTGGGGAACATTAATGCGTGCTGCGCGGACACGAGATACTATCAAAACATCATCATAAACCACCAGTAGTACGACATCTTCCACACAGGTTGAGTCAAGTGCTAAAGGGGCCTACATACCGGCACCCCAAGTGGTGTAGCCGGAACACCACAAGAAGTAACCATGCATGAAGCCTATAGTCTCAAAACAGAGTTTCAAAATCTTTCTTGGGTTTCATAACCCATAAACTCATATCGAGTAATAAAATCGAATTCCTTGAAATCTGAAACCTTTTCATAAAACAAAAAGACTATGTGGCCCTTTGTTCCCGTAGGACTCAAGAGGTGGCCCCCACAATCCCCTTTCGAAAATAAATTTCTTTTCTTAAATACTTTTGAAATTGTCGAAAGTTTCTTTAACAATATGGATATAAAAATATAAATAAATGTAAAACATCCATACACTTCATACCTTAGGAAATTCATTTCACAACATGAAAAATACTCGGGGAACATTTCGACAATTTAAAACATGCTTCGCAAGTATGAAAGCAATGATAAATCATTTCACATCATATGCTCTTTCATAAGATCATTTATCGGTGAAACAAATATGCATTATCAGAACTAAGTTAAATAATACCCCTTACCTCGATTTATCGGGTATCTCGAATTCGAACGGTGACGCCTCCTAGTACCTCCTTTAATCCCTTCTACAATCACCTACACCGAAATTGTATACTTAGCACTCTATTCGTGCGAATTTATCCAAATTGCGTAAAAATCATAACCTACGTTACTACTGCGTGTGTACGTATTATTGTATATACTTAGGCTAACACGCACGTTTATATATTTCTTTACTACTTATATATTTTGTACCGACAAGTATTAACATATATCTTTATTATATACATCCACATGTATATACGCATAAATATATATATATATATATATATATATATATATACTTTTATTGTTTTCATGTTTCCCTACCTCATATATATACATTCTTTGTATATACATATACTAGCACACATTCATGTTATGTACCCCCACATGTATATGCACCTAAATAAATAAATAAATATATATATTATCATTGTTTTCCATTTTTCCTTATCACATATGCATACATATTTTTTTTTATGTACACATACTAGCATATCCATTCATTATATATACCTATATGTATATACCCAAATATATATATATATATATATTCACATGAATACATATATATATATATATATTATTACTTGTTCCCATTATTCATCATCACATATATATATATATATATATTTGTCTCTTTCCTATCTCTCTCATTTTTATTTTTATTTCACATGTAACTTAATTCACCTTATCATACTTATACACCATCATATCTATTCATACATGTATATATGTACATTAAATTTACCTTTTCTCTTTTTTTTTTTTCTTTTCTTTTCCAATCTACACTAACATGCTTATGTACACTACCACCTATGTATACATGTATATTAACAAGAAAATACATATATACATAATTATCTTACCTTTCCTATTTTCTTTTTCCTTCTTTCTTTCCCTTTTTTTTTTCTCTTCTTTTCTCCTCTCTCTCTCGGTCAGCCCTTCTTCTTCCTCTTCTTTCTTGATTTGCTTCAATCTCCAGCCCCTGCCTCCTTCTTCCTATCTCCTACCTCTCGGTTTCACTTCCTCATTCGGTCTCTCTCTTTTTCTCCCTCGGTTAGCTGATGTTGTCTGCTTCACTGCCTCACGGTTTCTCCCTCAGTTCTCGGTTCCAGCCCCTTCCTTCAGCTCACGGTTTCTCCCTCAGTTCTCGGTTCTAGCCCCTTCCTTCAGCTCACAGTTCTAGCTCCAAATTGGTCTCCTTCACCCTCGGTTCTACCTCTCTTCAGCTCCTGTCTTCTTCTTCAATTTCCCCTTTCTCTTTTTTTTTTTTAGTCCCCTATCATTCTTATCTTCATTCGATCTCCATTCCAACTTCAATTCTGTTCTGCTCCTTTCTTTTTTCAATCTCGGTTTTGGTCTGCTCCACGATTTCTCCTTTTTCCTCAACCTCCCATGCACACCCTCGATTCCAGCTTCATTTCCAGCCCTCTCCTCTTCTTCTTCTCCTCCCTTCCTTTCTTTTTTTCTTCTCCTCTCTCCCTCGGCCAGCAACCCCTCTCTTTTCTTTTCTTCCTTTCTTTCTTCCTCCCTCGGCTGGACAGCTTCCCTTTTCTTTCTTTCATTTCTCTCTCGGCAGGATCGGCTTGTTCTCCTCTCCCTTCCTTTCTCTTCTTTCTCTTCCTTTCTTTTCCTTCTCCTTCTTCTCCAGCTGACCGAGCTCTTCCTTCTCTTCTCCTCTTCTGTTTCCCGCCCAAGTCTCCTCTATTTTGTTTCTTTTTTTTTTCTTCAATTTGAAACCATGGCAGACGGAATTGGCTTTTCTAAGCCAATTCCGTACATGTTAATTTTATATATATATATATATATATATATATATATATATATATATATATATTGTATTAATATATATATTATATTAATAGATATATATATATATATATACATTACTTGTTTATTGTATATTTTTGTATCATTGTTTTGTTTGTTTTGTATGGTTCCCATTTCATTTTTAATTGTCTTATGCTTTATTTGTTTATTTGTTTAATACTATATATTAAATTCTATACACTAAATAATATATATATGCTATATATTATTATTCTTTTATTTAAATGTCTAGTATATATGTATATATATATATATATATACATATTCACCTATGTATATATCTACATATATACATTTTCTTGTATAATTTATCCAAAGACATAATATCATGCCTTCTATGAAATTTTTCTTTTTTCGAAAATGAAATAGTATCGGGATTCCATCATTCTTCATAAATTCTTGATACAAGTGTTTACATCAACAATTTTCAATTAACAGATTAAAATTTTCTAATCCCTTCGTACTTGCATTCGCCTTATCACTTCTTATATCTTCGGGTTCCCGGACCTTCACGGGCTTCTCGATTCCTATAGTCCTCGAGTCTTACAACGAATATTCACACTTCCATTAATATATATTATTTTTATTTTTATATAATTTAATTAAACGTAGAAAATTTGTGGGGTTTACAGTAAGATTGACCTATATTTGATAATTTGATGTTATTTTGGGCAGCTCGGGTATTCGACACGCTAATCGAGATGATTTTAGATCCTGATAATATTACGCTGCACCAAGGCGAAAGAGGTAAGGGATGTGTTCTGAGTAGTGTTAGCTTTCAAACAACCTACTTGAACTAAGAAATTTGTTTGTATGCCAAGGGATTAGAAAGAAAGACTTTTTGCATTTGTAAAGCTACTTTTCTGTATAAACCGAAGAAAAAGCCCCTTCTCCAAACCAATCGAAGCATGTTTTCAACATGTTTTCCAATGATTTTTAAATATGTTTATGTTTGAAAGTTTTGATATTTCATTTGTATATAAGTATTGGAAAAGATAGCTATATCAGTTTTGATATTTGAAAAATGATTTGTGTTATGTGAAAGTAAATTTAAGTATGACTGTGAGGGCCACCTCTTAAATCCTGCAAGACCAAAGTGCCACACAAAAGTCACATTTTATGAATGAGTTTAAGGTTATAAGAGATTTTGATTTAAACTCGATTTTTATAAACTTATGGGTTATAAGCTCGAAAAAGAACTTTGAAATTTTTATTTTTGAGACTAAGGCAATATATAAATCTGGACGTTTGTCATGATTAGTTCGAGTTGGAGTTTGGGCCATCGTGGTGCATTGCTTTTGGGCACTTGAGTATGTTTAGTCCCTCGTAATTGCATGACAGTCCCACGTTGGATATTTGTGCCACTCGAAGCCCATGTGGAGTTTAGACCACCGTAGTGCAGTGCTTTTGGTCACTTGGGTACGATTAGTCCATTGTGGTTGTATGTCAAACCACGTGCATTGCTTTTGGGCACTTGGGTATGATTAGTCTCTTGTGATTGCATGCCGGATATTTGGGCCACACAGAGCATTTTTTATTCGTCACCCTCTGTTTTAAATATGTTTGTTTAGTGACGGAGGACGCTGGATGACCTTGATCCAATCTATAGTCCATTTACCATGGCCATCGATACTTTATATGTTAAGTGAACATGACTTCTGATTAACACATGCAAATGCCTAGTCTCTCTGACTTATATGTCTGATTAAATGAAAAGTGATAAGTTCCGTATTCGTTTTGACTTCGAAAGAATAAGTTTAGTATTTGTTCCGATTTGAATGATAAGTTTTATATCCGTTTGATTTTGAATCAGCTTTGGAGGCTAAGTTCTGATATATGTTTTGTTTTGATTTTGAAGAAATGATAAGCTTCATACTATGTTTGATTTGATTTAGTTTTGAAAGTAAGAATGTATTTTTGAGAAAGTATGCGAATATATTGATTATTTCACTATGTATGGTGTAAAGCCTATTATTTTCTGATATTACACTTCGCACTACTTTGATGCATTATCCCCCCTTTCAAATTACTTCCAATGATCGCACTTATATCTGCTGAGCAGTGGTTGTGGATGAGCAAATCCTGACCCTCTTTTAGACTGCTTTTGTATAAGCGAGGTATACTATACTTACTTTTCAGACATTATTTAAAGCATAGACTACTATTGTAAAGGATGTTTTTGGGATGTAAGTTGGGTAAATGCTGATAGACAGTGTTGTAACTACGCAGTTTATGATATGAATATAACTTGATATTGTTGATGTCTTACTATGATAATGAGATGTGTTGATGACTAAGAAAGGAGATTAAAATCAACTGGATTGATAATTATAAACTACGTTTACAATTTGCAGGATGGGTTAGGTCCAATTGTAGCATTATGCTGTCGAAAATTTTGTAAAATAAATTGGTTAAGTAATCGACACTGATAAGAATGCAACATAAGTAAAAGCTTAGAAAAGTTTAAATTAGCCCATTTCTTCGCGCTTCTGGGGCGTTACATTAAATGTGAAAAATGTTAGGACTTTTCCAGCTGAATCTTATTCCATAAACGAATGAGATCAATGCAGAATTAAATTACATACATAAAAGAGACAAGATTTAATGTAGTTCAGCTCAAATGCCTACATTCACGAATAAGAGAAAAAAAATTCACTATAAACGTAGAGATTACAAAGAATGCAAAACATCCCAAAACAAATACTAAGCTCAAACCCCGAAACAAATCTAGTTTCTTTGTCTAAGTGTTATCGGGCGTTTTCTCCAACTCTTTCTCACATCCCTACAAACCCCTTGTCACGACCCGAAACTGTAAACTTTTTAGTGATTTATTGCGGAAGTGGAAAAATGTGAGCAATTTTTTTTTTTATTTCTTTCCATACATTGTTTGTTATGTGAGTACAGTCGTAACTATTTCTAGGTCTCAAACTACCTAGCTTGGTTTAAGGTTATGAACCTAAGGTCCCAATCTAACTTCTTAATAACTTTTGTAATCATTCCTTAATTTAATACACATCCCAACACATATACTATAAAGCAACTGTCTGAGAAAGTACAATTAAATAGTATAAGTAGTTGTCCCGTTATGAGCCGTGAAATCTCGAAGCGTTTACTTCGAAGCTGATACTGATATCATTGTCAATGCAACTCTGGTCTGAACCTGTGATGGAAAGAAGAAGGGTGAGCTTTGGGAAAGCTCAGTAAGTAAACCACACAAGCATAGAGGTAATAACCTACACAATACTTAATTTCTAATCCATGTCTAATGTATTTCCATTCGATCATTATTTCTTATTTCTTATCTGAATCACAATCTGATACTTATCATATTTTAAAACATACCTTATCTCAAACATACTTGCAGTTCCGAACTTATTGATGATCACATTTCTCGTTGGGTTTTTGGATTAGACTGCTAGCTAGACGCTGTCAAGTTTTTTAGGTATAAAGATATTTTAAAATACATTAATTAGCCATCGAACCTGACCACCCCAACTAATGATGGTTATAGGGGTTCAGAATTCGAAACATAGTCGAAAGCAGAAAACCAAAACTTATTGTAGTCATCATTCATCCTTCGGACACAACCATTCTCAAATCATATCACTTAATTCCAAATCATACCAGATATCAGGTATTCATATATAAAAAACATCACTTATTCAAAATATAACAAGTATCCAAAACTTATTATTCAGATTATAACTTGTATTCAAAACTTATTACACTTCAAACTTGTCTTATTTCAAACATCATCTATATCAGAGCAATTTCCTTACTGAAATAAGTCTCGCATTCGAAACATATTTACATCTGTAACATAATCCTTATATTCAAACCATATTTCATATCCCAAACTCTTTTTACATTTCGATAACATAGTACTTATTTCTAAACATATTTCATAACTTGAATTGTATTTCACATTATCTTTTGTTAACTATTTTAACCTGTTAGCAGGGACACTAGTGACTATTATTATCTCTTCAGTTGAGACTTCATTACTAACTATTATCATCCCCGTTAGCAGGGGCAACAATCATGCTTAAAATGCCATGTTTATGTAGTAAAACGGTACTATTCTTAAAACAGTAATAGTAAAACAGATAGCAAAATTTGCTATGTATATATGTAAAACTTATTCTATATAAAATAATTTCGGTTCGGTATAGTAAATAAACGATTCAATAACAATAAATATTAGCAGTGGAGAAGCAATACTTCATGAAATGTTTAAAGAAACATTCAGTAAAACAAATCGCTTCCAATTCAGTTCAGTAAAATCAGAGTCAAAAATCATTTGCGATACAATATCAATAGTATAAACATTTTACTGCAATAAATAAAGATTCTAAAACTACTGTGTAGCACTTTGTTCCCGCAGGATTCAAGAGGTGGCTCCTACAGTCTCTTTATGCAGTCAAATAATATAATTTCATACGATAATACAGTTCATAGGATCAATTCAGTAAATCAAATAGACGAGACAAGGCAGAACATGCTATAACAGTAATCAGTAAGACAATTGACTAATGTCAGTGACTCCGGGCATCACTGATCAGGTGTGCTGGGATGTCAATCGTTATGAGAGTGGTCAGCTGCCTAAACGGCTTACAGTACAGTATGTCCAAAGACCTGTAACACGGTACATCGTACTCACATGTGTGTTACACGGTATATCGGACTCCGTTGACCACAGTAACAGTAGTAGTTCAGTAACAGTGACAGTTCAGTAACAGTAATAGTACAACATGATTAATCATCGTCTTTATCTCAAAATCAGTGTGAGTCAGATCGTACGACACACAGTCAGTACGCGCTCAAGCATATTTATCAGTACTAATTTATATGCAAACTATTTTCATCAAAACAGTTATAAAACTCAGTATAGTGTATAAAGCAATTTAAAAGGGGTTGTCTTGCCCTTTTTCAGTCAAAATCCCAGTAAACAGTTTATAGTAATTAAATTCGAGATTTTCGATTCAAAACCATAATTCACGATATATCAGTGTCATTACAAACAAATTAGATTTATAATGGTAAGGCTAGACTGTCTAACTAAGGCCAAAAATCTATAGTTTTCAGACTCAAAAAATTTTCCTAGTATTTTTATGTAATTTCGATAACTATGAAATTCAACCTAGAATTTTATATCTACAATTCCACAGAAATTACGCATAATTATCTCTAGCAGCTCACAGGAATTTTCCTTACAGTAAAATTTTTCCTAAAATTTATATCTACGAATCAACAGAAAATACGTGTAATTATCACTAATAACACACGACAATTTTTCTTACATACTTATATTACTCGGAATCCTTGGACATCATTTACTTCTTGCCTCAGGACACAATTAAATTTGTCTGATGCTATCCCACAGCAAGAGGTTAATTCGTATCATGGTTTTATGTCCGTAAACAATTCAAAAACCATATATTTTGATAGCTTATTAACAAAGTTCGATAATTAGGTCTTACAATTATAACTGATATCCACACTTATATTTTGATAGAGACTTTCCCCTTTAAACCTATCAATTAGTAGAAACTATCACAGATGCTAGGGTGTTAACTACGTTCACAATCCCGAAAGTCTCCAATCTTAATGATTAACCAAAATTTTAACCTATCTCGACCGTGTCAGACAAGCCAAACTACCCATATAAGAGTCGTAAACTTAGGGTTGTCTCGATGTACTCTATTGGGAATAACTTCATTAGAATGTCCATAACGTTCAAAAATTGCATTTCCAAAAGTCATATCGAAATCGAGACAGAATGCAGTTTATACTTAAATCCAAAATCACTAAGCATAGGTTAAATAAGTCATATGCTCTGATTAGTCTAAACAGTTCGAATGAGATTGTACAGATAAAATCTGTATAAACTTTTAAATCACCCGTATAATACCAGACAATGATTTTAATGTCCAAAAAATCATCCCGATGCTCGAAAACGTGTCAAAATAAATCGAAATTTCATTTTCGATAACATAGAAGTCTTAATTCAAAATACTGATAATTTACAAAATTTCTGTGATAAGACCGAGTAACAAAGGCTCATTACCCAGCCTGTAATGCAGAAAACAATCTTTATTTCCAATCTAGTCGATTTATTACTTTTCCTATTTCAAATCGATTTTGAGGTCTATAGACGTCTTCAGCTAGTTCACAATCATTTACGATAATTAATTTTTCAATTTCAAAATATAAAGCAATCTACACCGGATTAATACGTAACTTATGCGATAATTTCTAACTCACATAATTCTATCAGCTGTAGCTAGTGGGATTCACTTACCTGAGTTTCTCATGTTGGCACATAAATCGAGGCTAAACCGTTCGTTCGTTGTCCTGCTACATATTTACATATATTTAAACCGGGTTAAATTCGATCAATTATAAATTTAAATAAATTTTTCAAAATTTAAACGGTCAAATCCAATCGCTTACCGGCTTATCCTTAGACTCGAGGCATCACCAAATTTTCTCTATTTTTTCTTTCTTTTTTTTCTGGTTGAATCGGTTTAACCCACCTTTTCAATGAACCGACCCAAATTGGTTCAGTGGTAACCTTACCATTTTTAGCTTCGACGGTCAGTTCTTAGCTGGTTTCCACGTTCAGCTGCTCCGTGGGGCCTCGGATGCTTGTGGCTAGCTAAGGCAAGTCTGGGCTGTCCAAAATGTGGCCGGTTCGGCCCTTTTTGTAAGATCCGAATTTAATTAAAATACGAAATGAATGAGTATTCGTGAAGGGAAGTCAAGTTAAATTAATCCCAAACACGTGTAAGGGCAAAATGGTCAAAAGATCGAAAGTCGGTATAAATTCGATGAGAAGAATTTATTAAAAATAATGGATTGAGAAATCTTAGTCAATAAAGGTGAAATAAATTTATTTCGAGTTAAATTAATCAAGATATTAATTTATGGGAATTAATCGGAATTAATCGAGATTTTTAGTTCGAAAAAATAATCCCAAAAAATAATCAAAAATTATACCGGGAAGCCGAAATAATACCGAGAAATTAATTTATAGACTAAATGAATAAAATATAATTTTTTAAAGACATTTTGAATATTTTAGACTAATTTAATCAACTAAATAATATTAAAATAAATTATAAAGAAAAAAAAAGGAAAGAATCAGAAAGTTTCAGGGAGAGAGAAAGAGAAGAGAGAAACCGAGGATGACCGCGCGTGGCTCCTCTGACCCACGGCCACCGGCGACCGACTGCTCTGACGAAGGGTCGAGGAGGAAGAGGAGAGGCCGACGAAGCTGTTGGCACCGGCGACGCGCGCCAAGGAGGCCAGAGATCACCGAACGGAGGAAGAAAAGCCCGCGGGGAAAACAGAGTTCGTTCCGACGATCCACGGTAGCTGGGCTCGAACGGCGGGTACCGATGTGATCGGGAGGAGGAGCCGGTTCTTTTGAGACCAGTATCGACCGACGAAACCGTCGAAATCCGTCGGATCGAGAGGTGACAGTCGCGGGGGAAGAAGGAAAGATTCATCGGCGGTGGTTGCGTTTCGACTCCAGCCGAGGCCCGATCTTGGATGCCCAGGTGCAGACGCGTCGAATGGCGGTGGTGAGGCGTCGGGAACCGGCCGGACGGCGTCGAAATGACCAAATGGGGACTGAACCGGTCGAACCGGGCTGAACCGACCAAACTGAACCGAATCGGACCGAGCTGAACCGGCGGTCTGAACCGGTCTGAACCGGACTGAACCGGTTCAGCCAAGAAAGAAGGAAAAAAAAGGAAGAAAAAGGGAAAAAGAAAAAGAGAAAAAGTTGAGAAAAAATTTCAGTGATGCAATCGAGCTTCGGGTAAGTCGATAAGCGGTCGAATTGACCGATTTAAATTTGAGAATAATTTATTTAATTATTATTCGACTGAAAATTTACCCGAAAATTCATGAAATTGTGTAGCTCGACAATTGGCATCCAAAGAGAACTCGAGATAGCCTCAAATTTCGTACTAGCATGAAATCTCGAGTAAGTGACCCTTATTTACGACAATTTACATCATTATGCGTGATATGAATTTAAATTCCGCATAAATTGAATTAAATTATGGAAATTTAGATAAATTGTCGTAAATAATAAATTTAGCTATTCGAGAGTTAGAACGAGGTCCAATAAATTGTTGGTGGGCCCAGTGAGCCCAATAGGCCTCGATAAAGTGAAAATTAAGTGAAAAACGGGCTTAAGGCCGATTAAGGCCCATTAAGGTGCAATCGGGCCCAATAGGGGTAAAGGGGCCCAATGATTTAAATTAAGTCCAGAAAATAGGAAATATAATTAAATTGTATGTTATCCCTTCTGATGATGACAGTGATTGTATGACAGCTAGCCTGATGATTAGAATCGCATGAGAGTGCTCGAATTTGCCAGGCTTAGCGTGATGATCGGCATGGTGTCGATGGTCTAGGTCAGATTCAGAAGGGTACAGTGATAGAGTTCACAGAGTGTGATGATGAGTTACTGAGGATTCCAAGACAGTATGAGTGCTCCCCAGGACCACAGATGATGAGATAGTAATATTGTCAGAAGCTCACTCTTCGGGATATACAGTGCATACGAAAGTAAAGAATATATCGAAATCTCGAAAAGGGTATGGGTGGTCAGATGTGAAAAAAGATATTGTAGATGTTGTGAAAAAGTGCCTAGTATGTCAGTAGAATAAGTAGAGTATTAAAAGTCTGCAGAGTTATGGCAGCACCTACCTATATAGACACGGCACGAAAAATGAGAGCAAGTCTCCATGAATGTCGTGATGGGTTACAGAGAACCCAGGTGAATTACGAGGCTATTTAGATGATAGTTGATAGAGTGACTAAGTCTACCCACCTTTTGGTTGTGAAATCCCCAAATACTCAGAGTGTATACGAGGATTTATGTATAAGGAAGATTGTGGAACATTAAGTAGCGTTTCAGTGAGCATGATATCATATAGGGATTCCCGTTTCACTTCTTACTTCAGGGAATATTTTTCAGGAAGCTATGGGAACCCGACTGAGTATTAGCATAGCTTTTCATCCTCAGACAGATGGTCAGTCAGAGAGGACTGTACAGGTTCTGAAGGATCCGATGAAAGCGTGTGCCCTTGATTTTTTTTTATGCTCCTGGGATGATCAGTAATTACAAATCGAATTCGTCAATAGTGACAGTTGCCACTTGAGTATCGGGATAACAAGATATGAGGCAGTGTATGGCTGTAGGGGTTGTTCCCCAAATTGGATAAGAAAAAGTGGGTGACAGATAGAATTATTTTTGACTTTGGATAATAAGTCTCTGAGGATGTTTAGTTAAGGATGAGAGATTAAGAACACCTCAGAGCAGATAGAAAAGTATTGGAATTCACCGAGGGTGAATTAGTATGGTTGAAATGTTTCTTGTCCTAAGAGAATAAGGACATAGCGAACTTTAGGAAGAAGGTAAATTGAGTTGCGCTGGATGGAATATTTTAAGAGATTGGACAAGTGGGAGATAAGATCTGTAGGTTGGTGTTATCACCTGAATTAACAGGCACCCACAATGTGTCTCAACTTTTGATGCTTCGAAAATATTATCCAGATCCAGCATAGGTGATAGGATATGAGATCTAACAGTTCAGTTTAATGAAAATATAAGTATATTGAAAAGTTGATTCGGGCATTAAATAGGAAAGAGAAAGTATTGAGGTTTAAGTCGATCTCCCTAATTAAAGTTCTTTGGTAGTAATACACTCCGAAAAAAGGTCACATAAGAATTAAAGAAGTATGATATGATTGATGCACCCGGAGTAGTCTATAGACTCATATGAATTGGTTCTAATTTGGAGGATCAAATTCCTTAAGTGGGGGAGATTTGTAAGACCCGAATTTAATTAAAATACGAAATGAATGAGTATTCGTGAAGGGACGGGTTAAATTAATCCCGAATACGTGTAAGGGCAAAATGGTCAAAAGATCGAAAGTCGGTATAAATTCGATGAGAAGAATTTATTAAAAATAATGGATTGAGAAATCTTGGTCAATAAAGGTGAAATAAGTTTATTTCGGGTTAAATTGATCAAGATATTAATTTATGGGAATTAATCGGAATTAATCGAGATTTTTAGTTCGAAAAAATAATCCCGAAAAATAATCAAAAATTATACCGGGAAGCCGAAATAATATCGAAAAATTAATTTATAGACTAAATGAATAAAATATAATTTTTTAAAGACATTTTGAATATTTTAGACTAATTTAATCAACTAAATAATATTAAAATAAATTATAAAGAAAAAAAAAGAGGAAAGAATCAGAAAGTTTTGGGGAGAGAGAAAGAGAAGAGAGAAACCGAGGATGACCGCGCGTGGCTCCTCTGACCCACGGCCACCGGCGACCGACGGCTCCTACGAAGGGTCGAGGAGGAAGAGGAGAGGCCGACGAAGCTGTTGGCACCGACGACGCGCGCTAAGGAGGCCGGAGATTGCCGAACGGAGGAAGAGAAGCCCGCGGGGAAAACGGAGTTGGTTCCGACGATCCACGGCAGCTGGGCTCGAACGGCGGGTACCGGTGTGATCTGGAGGAGGAGCCGGTTCTTTTGAGACCAGTATCGACCGGCGAAACTGTCGGAATCCGTCGGATCGAGAGGTGACAGCCGCGGGGGGAGAAGGAAAGATTCGCCGGCGGTGGTTGCGTTTTGACTCCAGCCGAGGCCCGATCTTGGATGCCCAGGTGCAGACGCGTCGAACGGCGGTGGTGAGGCATCGGGAACCGGCCGGACGGCGCCGAAATGACCAAATGGGGACTGAACCAGCCGAACTGGACTGAACCGACCAAACTGAACCGAACCGGACCTAGCTGAACCGGCGGTCTGAATCGGTCTGAACCGGACTGAACCGGTTCAGCCAAGAAAGAAGGAAAAAAAAAGGAAGAAAAAGGGAAAAAGAAAAAGAGGAAAAATTGGAAAAAAATTCCAGTGATGCAATCGAGCTTCGGGTAAGTCGATAAGCGGTCGAATTGACCGATTTAAATTTGGGAATAATTTATTTAATTATTATTCGACTGGAAATTTACCAGAAAATTCATGAAATTGTGTAGCTCGACAATTGGCATCCAAAGAGAGCTCGAGATAGCCTCAAATTTCATACTAGCATGGAATCTCGGATAAGTGACCCTTATTTACGATAATTTACATCGTTATGCGTGATATGAATTTAAATTCCGCATAAATTGAATTAAATTATGGAAATTTAGATAAATTGTCGTAAATAATAAATTTAGCTATTCGAGAGTTAGAACGAGACCCAATAAATTTTTGGTGGGCCCAGTGAGCCCAATAGGCCTCGATAAAGTGAAAATTAAGTGAAAAACGGGCTTAAGGCCGATTAAGGCCCATTAAGGTGCAATCGGGCCCAATAGGGGTAAACGGGCCCAATGATTTAAATTAAGCCCAAAAAATAGGAAATACAATTAAATTGTATGTTATCTGACCTGAGGAATATTGATACGCAGTTCCGGGCATTGGATTGAGAGCAGATCGTACTGCACGACGTGACATCAGTGGAAAGGTGAGACTCGACAGGAAAATAAGGTAAGGGAATTCTACGGACTGCTAGAGGTAAACTTTACGCAATTTTAAGTTCATTGCAGTCTGTAAAAATTATCTGAAGGGTCTAGAGGTCAAATAATAATTTTAGTGCCCCGAATGGGCAAATTACCAAAATACCCTTGTTAAGGGTAAAATTTACAAATTTAGGAAAAATTGGGAGGAGCAAGAACAAGAGGTTTCTGCTCATTCTGGAGACATTTTAATGCATGCATGAGTAGGCTGGCTAACCTTGAAAGAAAATGCACAGCATTGCATACCTTCAACAATATAATTGTTTTGAAAACTGTTTTGAGGAAACAGAGCCGCCTACGTGTTTTTATTGATATGTGACGTGCTAGAGCTCAGCTCGCACGATGTTTGATTTGTGTGATGCATGCATTAGTGCTGGAGCGAGAGCTCGCACTAGAGTTTTACGTGCATAGGTGCTAGAGTATAACTCGCACCAGATATCACATGCTTGTTCGTGACACGGTGCTAGAGTCTAACTCGCACCAGAATTTACATGATTTTCGTGACAGGGTGCTGGAGTTTAACTCGCACCAGATTTTATAAGATTTTCATGTGATTTATATATAGAGTGCTAGAGCCTAGCTCGTACTAGTTTTACTGGATTTGTGGAGTAGCGCTGTCTGCCCTTGGAGTCAGCCAAAAGGCCCAACATGCTCAAAAGACCTCTTAAGTGGGGTGAGAGTGAGGGATGAGGTTGGCGGCCTTGTGGGGATGTAAAGCGGGCTCTGCCGATTTTACTTGATTTGATGAGAGTGCTGAGCATCGCTCGTACTGATTTTATGAGAACATGTGATGAGCCGTGCTTGGACCATCGGGTAGACTGTGTGTCACCGATTTAATAGGCTCGCACGTGTGTTTTGAGACATGGCATGAGTATTGAGAAACAAACCTCTCTGTGGGAAGCAGGCCATTTGGGCTAGAGTACCTAGAGTGATATGGGTCCATGGACTACGATGTACCGTGCAAGTAGCATGGAGTACGATGTACCATGTGGTATCTTTGTGATACGGGGTATCTTCGGATACGGTATCTTTGTGATACGGGGTATCTTCGGATACGGCATCTTCGGATGCGTGGGATCGGATAAGACTGACGGGTTGGATTGACCCACCTCCCGGGCGGTTCCCGATCAGGGTGAGACCTCGCACACTAGGATCCATGTAGCTAGAGGGACTCACGAGGACACACATGGCCATAGTCCTGGTTATTGTCGATATACAGATGTTGCCTAGTCTCGCATGTCGACGATTTTGATGAGATCAAACCGAGTTTTAAATTAAATGTGCATGATGGTTATTTCCATGCTTTTTAAACCCATATGTGATGTGAACGGATTTTCATGATTTTGTGTGAGTCAGGATCACCCGAAGGAGGGGTCGAGTCCTGACTTTACTGTGAAATTTTAAACGAGAAAGATATGATTTTGAATATAATTGCATGTTGAATTTTCCGTGCAAATGTGTTTTACATAACATCATAACTCATATCATCTGTTTTAAAATGTGTGGAGAAAGGGTGGTTTATGCATGGCACTACGTTCATGTAGGTAGTATGGTTTGTTCGTAGGATTGCCTTACTGAGCTTGATGTGCTCACCCCTTTCATTTTCTCCCACAGATAATCTCCAGTAGACGTTGAGACGACTCAGTACTGCATTCCGGATATCCGCTGCTACCCATCAACATAAGGTATATACACTTGTACATATTGTATCTACATAAGCATAGCACAGTAACATGTTTGTAAGTAACTTTAGGGGATGTATAAATAATGTAAACAATTATAAATGACTGGAGAAGAATTAAGTTATATGGTAAATGTATGGTAGGACTGGCATTGACGCACAGCCCAATTTGTTAGTGGAGTGTGGTCACGATTAGAGGACAAGTAAGCAATGAAAGAAAATAACAAAACGTGAAAAATTAACTCTGATTTTTGGGTAGTTTGGGTCGTGACACTTTTCCCTTCCAGCGTCGCCCCTCATTTTCTGCCTCCCCGATCAGCTCCTCTCGACGTCGCCAACAGTCACCACCTTTTTTCCTGGGTTAGCCGGCGTCACTTCTCACTTCCCATCTAACTGCTTCTCTCTCTCCATTCCTTTCTTTCTCTTCTCCTTCTTCCCTCTTTCTCTTCGATTTCGCCTCTCTTTCTCTCTCGTCGGTCATCGCTTCTTCACTCTGTCAGTGCCGATGGTGGTTTCCCCTCTCGACCCTCGCCTTAGTCTTCTCTCTGGTGGCCTCCTCTTCTCTCGGTCTCTCCCTTCTGCCACTCCGTTTTCTCATGTACAATGGAGAAAACAAGAAGGATCCAATTCGATCCTTCTCTGTTTTCTCTCTCTCTCTCTCTCTCTCTCTCTCTCTCTCTCTTTTTTACATGTTACATCATCACCATTCCCTATCCCATCATTTCATCTCAACATCATTTCATTTCTTTCCATCTATTTATTTATTTAGGTAGTTATTTAATACTTCATCATGTATTATTTCCAAGGTATAACCAGCCTACTATGTAAGGCCTATAAATTTACATGTATTCTTTATGATTTCGTGATGTACAAGCAAGTCACAATTTATATAAATCATAAGGAATAATAGTTTTTAAGTTTCAAATGTGTAAGAAATGCAAAACAGGTAATGAAGCAAATTGGATATGAATGTAACAGTGATTTTCTGAGAAAATTGTAGTAGAACTGCAGCAAAAGAGGAGCAGATCAATCCCTCATTCAATGCAGATCGATCTTGGATAGGTTCTGGGTAGAACAGATCGGTCTCATTCAAGGGTCAGATCGATCTCTATAGGATTCTATGTAATTTAGATCGATCTCCTAAACATAAAAAGTCGATTTCTGAAGAGATAAACATAGGGTAGATCGATCTCTCATCGTTAGGAGATCGATCTCCAAGGGAAATTCTATATATACTGGACTTCTGCATTTCATTTTCCTGAGAGCAAACAAATCCCCATTGAAACCAAAGTAAAACCTGACTTTTCTACTCCAAAAATCATCACCTTTCAAGCAGTTTTGAGTGAGATTCATTTCAGCAAAGTTGTTCCTAGTGAAGAGGAGAACAACATAGTTGGAAACTAGAAGTTGAAATCAAGGATTTAAGAAGCAAGGTGAATTTCCCCAAAATTGGAAAAAAAAGGAAAAAATCAAACTAGGTAAGATTCAATTCACCAATTTCATATATGTTAATATAGGTATCTTGGTGAGTTAATTAGTGTATGTTTGAGTTGCTGAAAACATCTTGAATATGAAAAATCTCCATGACCTAGAAATTGACATGAATTTGAGAAAATGATGAGAAAGTTGAATAGGCATGGATTTGAGGATGAAATAAGTATTTATGTATGATTGTAAGATAGTTTTATGAAATACATAAATTGGAATAGATGAAAAATGAAAATAGGTATATGAGGTATATGATAAAATACCATAATAGAAGGAAATGATGAACTTGAGGCATATGATAGAATATGTCGGTTTAATTCGAATCAGTAGACTTGAACGAGTCTAATAGGTTCTCGAGAAATGATTTGTAAAAATTGAAATGGACTTAGGAAAGAATAAAGTCTAATGAAATGTAATAAGGTCAAATGAGTGTAAAAAGGGATAATTCCATTGATTTAGATTCATCCAAGTGAAAACTAAGTATATTAAAGTATACTAATGCGAATGATTATTAACAGCTTCAGAAGTTATATTGGAAGCTGATCAGACTGTGAGATTTAGCAGCACCGAGGAAGCGAGGTCACGCAACGTGATCTAAGGTAAGGGAATTTCGTAAGTAGCTAGAGGTAGCTACACGTATTTCGAATAGAATTTCGATTATTTATATTGTATATGAAATTCCATGTATAGAAACGTTTCAATAGGAACCGATAAGGTAATTTGTGGTTTTATCCAAATTAAGGGTAAAAATATTAGGAAGCATGTTTGTGACTAGTTTTGATAGTTGCATTGATAGAATGACTAATGTTTTCATATATATATGAAAACAACACATTTTAGTGCCGATTTGATTTGATTGAGTGAAATTTCAATTGAAATAAGCCATCTATCGGTTTGTGAAAAACATGAGTACTAGAGTAATACTTGCACTAGATTTTATAAGATATGCATCACATAGTACTTGAGTATATTCTCGTACTTGATTTTAATGCGATTTATGCATGATAGAGTACTAGAGCATTACTCGATTATTGATTGATGCATGATAGAGTATTGAAATATTGCTCATACTCAGTTTTACATGACATAGTGCTGAGAGCATTGCTCGCACTAGATTTATATGACTTGTGTATACGTTCGTGTTGAGAGTTTACTCACACGTACTGATTTTGAAAGAGAGAGCATGAAACGGCCGTGTTGGGAGCCTGTGCTGACTGTGTGTCGCACCGATTATATGCTCACACGTGCAACATTTTGATATATGGCCGAGGGTTATGAAAAAATATTAACCATAGTATGAAGGCTAAGACTTATGGCAAGCACCTCTACTATGAGGATTGGGTCCATGGAGTACTTTGTATCGTGTATATCACATGGAGTACGATGTACCGTGAGTACACGATGTTATTGAGTTGTGAGCTGACAGTAGAGGATTTGACCAACCTCCCGTTACAGCAAATGTAAGACCCTGCACACCGAGTACTGTGTAGCCTGGGATTACAGAAAATGAGTTATGATCATAAACTCGAAACATGTAGTAGCCTATCTCGTTTCAATCACTTGAGATTTCTTGATTGAATTATCACATGATTTTATAATCTGAACATGTGATTTTGTGAATTGTTAAAAAGGGTAACCCGAGGGATGGGTGAGGCCCGGATTTTCATGTTTTTAACATGATGAAATGCCATATTGTTTTGATTTAATTGGAATAGCATGATAAAATGTGATTTATATTAATTACATGAGAAATGCAATGTTTTGCATAAACTGCTGAGATTATTAAACCAGCATGTTTTCAGTTTCATAACTGATGATTTATATCTATATGTATGTATTGCATAAATGTTTCAAGAAAGACACGTGGTTTAGATATGAATCGAAAAGGACATGATTTAGTGGCATGAGCATAGTATTTTATAGATAGTGCAGTTATCTACTTGCTTGTCTTATTTTCTTGTTGAACTTTAAGCTCACCCCCTTTTTATTCCCCCTCTGTACAGAGCGTTCACAATAGTTGGACACAGCTGAGGATTGGTATCCCTTGATCCGCTGCATACCCATCATACGAGAGGTATACACATTTGAAATATTTTGTACTGAATAATGTAAAAGTACAGTTATGTAAATGAATGTACGGTCGGGGATGTATATGTACAAGTACTGTATTAATGTATATGAGTTTACATTTAAGAAAAGAGTAATTGCAGTTAATAGATAATTGTATTGGCATGTATGTATGTTGTGGAATGACTGTGGTTGAGGTGACTAATATCGAATCACAACCCAACGGTTTGGTGTTGAGATACGACAAAAAGAAAGGTAAGTAAAATGCAAAAAAAATTTTGGAGGTTTTTGGTAGGTTACGGGAGGGGAGGTCGTGACATACTATTAGTACTTATCTGGTACGGAGGAACCTATACATATTAAATTTAACTCATAAAATTATTTTTACACCTCATGATCATTTAATCTTCAAATTGTAATATTTTAGTTAATTCGCTTTGTCCAAGTCTCCCATATCATAATTAAAATATAATTTTAATTAATTTTCCACCAATGTGCTCATTCTCAATTCCATTTATTTACTTCACCATTCATAATTAAAACCAAATACCAGTAAATTCGTAAATTTTACATCCATTTTCTTTATGGAGATCATATAGTGACTACATCTCTTTGTGTCTAAAATTCTAAAGTCTTACTCTATATTTATAGAGCTCTATTACTAGATCACCGGAGAATTCTTATACCACTAAGATTTCTTACCTATTAAGAACATATCTCTAAATAAACTAAACGACTAAGTAATTCTTTAACCAATAGAATTTTACTAGACTCAAATTGATTCCCAATAGAATTTGAGTCAACATCTAACAATCTCCACCTTGACATAAATTTTTCCAAAATATTGGTCTTCAAGAAATCCCAACTAGACATGATCAAATCAGTCCTGACTATTCTTGATTCACATAGCGCGACCAATATCCATGCATAGCCAAATCAACTGCACTTAGTTGACTTCAGAGAGGGACCTTGATTTAACCATTTTCAGTAGTAGTTGTCTCTCACTATGATCTTCATATTATGATTGTCAAGCAGTACCATTAAGATTTTTTTCTTCCAAAATATTGGTCTTTAAGAAATCCCAACTACAAATAATCAGATCAGTCCTGATTATTCCTGATTCACACTACGTGCCAATATCCATGCATAGCCAAATCAACTCCACCTAGTTGACTTCAGAGAAGAACCTAAATGTAACCTTTAAGAGCAGTAATTGTTTCTCACTATCATCTTCATCTAGAGATTGTAAAGCTAGTACCATTAAGATTTTTTCTTCTCTATCAATCTCTCATAGACGAAATAACTACACTTTTCTACACGTTAAGACAAACTAATATTATACTCCATATATTTTTAGGACATGTCACATCTCCAAAAAATTGTGTCATGACCCAAAACCATAAACATACTCACATGCGAAGGACTTTTTTTTAATTAACATATATTTCATGTTTGTCGCAGGTTAGATAGGTAAGAACCTTTAATCCAAATTTTTAATCATATATACTTTTATTTAAACTTAAATATTTTATACTATTACATCATTTATAAACCACACACTTTACTAAATGATGTAACAATTATCTTATATCCTGACATTGTCTACTAAAAATATTACAATATAAATTTAAAATATATCTCTACATGTACCTCTCAAGTAAAGGTGGTAGAAACTCATTGAGAATTAAGCTCCTCGTACGTACCTTGAAGGCTACTCAATCTAAAACATTTAAGAACAAATTATGATCTAACACCTAGTAAGTAACTAATACATGCATAAAAGATTGGGACTACATGAAGGTAGATAGAAGGTTAAAATGGAAATTTTTTCTAAAACCAAGTTTCCTATGAAAAGCAGCATAACATGAGTTTTGAAATAGTTATTTAAAACAAGGAGTATCATTTGTAAAACAGTTGCCATATAAGTACATGTCATGGTAGTGGTGAATACATACATGAAAACCATAAGAAAACGAAAAAGTACACCTTCCATATTTATCTTTAATCACAGTTACAAAATTTTATCTCTAAACACTGTTACAAAATCCCATCGTAAATGCCTCAAAAGGAAAATATTTAATAACCAAATATACTCTCAACCCGTTTGCATAAAATGATATAAACTCTTAACAATTTATTACATGAAAATCAATCCATAAACTTTTATTTTACTATAAATAAACCCTCAACTTTTTAAAATTATGCAATTAAGTCTAAATCTGTTAAATAACACTTTCATTAGTATTGCACAAGTGACATGCCACATGGCAGCCAACTAAGCTATCCACGTCAGCTTCTATGTAGAATTCCCAAATGGCAGTTAGTGTCATTTAACAGATTTGAACTTAATTGCATGATTTTTGAAATGTTGATTTGAGTGTTTATTTACAATAAAATAAAAGTTTATGGACTGATTTTTATGCGATAAAACGTTGAGAGATTTTATATATTTCATACAAAAAGGTTGAAGGTATATTTGGTTATTAATCCAAAGGAAAACAAAGTTTCAAAGTATAAACCATCATACTAAAAATTATGATCCTGCTAAAGTGTGTAAGATATAGGCTAGTAATCTCCTTCAGTTACCGTGGTAGATTACAATTACCCATTATTGCATGGACAGCATTCTTATACCCTCATGGAGTGTATACATCTAGTTCAATCAATAGTCAAGCGTTAACAATATCATGAAAACTTAATGTGTTCGTCGTCGGAAACACACAAAACAGTAATATGCATACCATGATGGGTTTAATATCTGTGCACCGAGATTGGGTATCCCATCACTTGTCGATGCCTCAGTCAATCCTTATTTCTATAGGAGCCAGCCATATATTAACTCGATATCATTGGACAATCGACCTTTATACCCTTGTGGGATGTATCCCAGTCATCGGTCGCAAAATCCTACATAATTCTAATGGAGTGTCAAAATCTCCAAATCAAGACACAATATCCTCGAAGGGATCCATAGTTCACAAAACAAGTACGAAACCACAACAAGGATCATCATAGCTATATTAAACACATATCGAAATCAATTCAACGTAATTATAAATGTTTGTCCAAATCATGTAGACAACGAAATCATGTTTAAGGTAATTTCTGAAAACATATCAAAATCTTAAACGCTTATAAAGCGAATTATAAACACAAATCTCATAAAATGGTCATGTACACAATAATAACAGTTTTTACAAAACATATGCGTCAAATCAATAAACATACATGGCCTAATCATATACATAACGAAAACATGCACAAGGCATTATCCGAAGCCAAATCAAAATTCAAATGTTCGTAAAACCAATTGTAAACATAGTTTTATCGAAAGAATGCTATGCACATATTTTATTCGATTTCATAAAATAAATGTTTTATTGTACTAATGGAAAACATAAAAGGCTCGATTAGAATACTTACAAACTCCTAGCACAATATTGCCAAATTCACGAGGTAACGCCTCGATTCAAGTCCAGTCACAGTTAACGTGTATATGCAAAAGTCAAACCTCCAAGTTTTAATCATTTGACCAATAAATTTCATAATCAGACTTAACTTTTTTAATTTCATATCTTTCCTCTTAGGGTTAGTTTGGATGAGTGATGTGATTGGTTGTAATTGGCTCCAATGCGATTAAAAACAACGGTGACAATGAGATTGGTTTTAAACGGTGATACATTTGGATTCAATCACAGCGATAGTGGTAAGGTGAATGATAAAATGACCATTAAAAATATTGTATTAAAATTTAAAAAATAGGGCAAAATTGGAATTGTGGCTTGGTGAGAATTCTCACTGTGCCCCACCATACCTCTGATGGGTTCCAAACCCACACTTAGTCAAACTTTGTTTGACTTTTTGATCAAAGTTAAACCTCAAAATTTTAACTCAATCAAACCCCAAGTTAACTTTTACTGAGAGCTTATTTGAACCTTATTTTCATCATTAGGACCCTCAAAAGTCACTCCAAACCCTAAATTACCCTAAGACAACCATTTTTTTTCAAAAAGTTAAACACTAAACAAAAAAATCAACCTTTTGACTTTTAAGTTCGACCTTTTCCCTTTTGGTCCCAAATGACACTAAGTCCTTAATTATGTTGAATCTTGATTTTTAATTATGAAAATCAACACTCTAACCTCAAAATTTAGGGTTTGATCAAACCTAGTTTCACCAAATCCTAAATTAGGCCAATTTGGTATTTAAGGATTTCAAAACCTAAATTCATCCTCCTAAGACCCAAAAAATCATACCAAGTCAGTTTCTTTAGCATAGTACATAGCCACCATTTGGCATACCTTAATTCATATTAATTTCTCCAAAATTTAGTATGCCTCTTAAATGTCAAAACTCAAAATTTCACTATCCCACTTCAAATTCAACATACAAGTTTTTACACAATACCATAATAGACCATAAGCAACAACTATTATACCTTTTGTAACAAAATGGGTCTATGTTCTTCTTTCCCCAAGCCTCAATCGAAAGCTCTTATGTACCAAATCCAAAATTTTTCCATCAACTTAGTGATATCATGACCATATACATTGTATCTTTACTTGAAAGAAATAAAAGTGAAATTTCTTACCCTAGTTTCCTCTTTGGTCGAACCTATTAGCAAAATCTTTAAAGCTTTCTACTTTTGTTTTTTTTGAATGGTGCTAGCTTTTGAATGAAACTTCAGCATTATTTTAAGGGGGTTTAATGGTGTGGCCAGCCATGGAGGAGAGGGCTCCCCTATGTCTGCCACTTGTAGGGCCTTAATGGCCTAACTTTAGGTGGGGGGACTTACACAAGGATGACATGCAAGCTAATTACTATGAAGTAGGAATATGCATCTCTTATTTAATGCAATCCTGCCAATATTTAATTTGATCCCTAATTTCTCTCCAATTCAGTCCACATTTCCAATAATCAACTTATGATTTAACTTTAAACAATTAACTGCACTAATTCACAGCGAATTAAGAGGCATGTCATATATATTTCGAATAATCCCTGAGTTAATTTTTGAACCAAATTGGAATCATATCAATTAGAGCTTCCTATCAAAAGTTATAAGCAATTCTTTACAGACTGTCTCTTGGTAAAGTTTTTTGCACATAAGGTCACTTTAAAAATTCACTGGTATTAATTCACAATGAACCAAATCACATATCATAAGTGGTTGGAAAGATCTCTGAGTTAATTTTTCAACAAATTTTGAATCATACCAATTGGAGTTTCCTACCAAAAGTTATATGCTACTTTTTACAAATATGTCTATTGGCCGAATCCCATGTACGTGGTGCAACTTAAAAAAATATGCATGTATTAATCCATATGTGCCATATATGGTTGGAAAGCTCCTTGAGTTGGCTTTCCAACAAATTTTACAGCTCGTTAATTATATTTCTTAATCCAGAGTTACAGTATAAATTGGTCAAAATTTCCTACTACAACTTTAATTCATTTAAACTCCAAAATTACAATTAATCGATAAAATTGAATTTATAAAATTTTTGGGTTTCACAAATTGTGTACGTATTATTCAATTTACACAATATAATATCACAAGAAAAGTGTCAATACCTCTCAGAGTATTGAGACAACCTCTAAGGTATTTAATGTGTTCCATTCTTATTATCCAAAATCTGCACTTGGTGACTTCATATCTTCAACAGTACTAATTCTTAACTTGATCCAAAAATTCGTTGAACCACCACTGGATCAAATTGAGAATTACTTAACACCTTATTAATTGTAGCAAATTTTCTCTTGAATGTCCTCAATTTCATGAACATAATTTACAATAATAAATCTCTCGAATCGAATCATTATCTTTACATCAAGTTTTATGATAATTCTTGAATCATAACTGTAATGCCACTTATCAAGCGAAATTATATTTCTTAAATGAATGAGATCACCGTAAAACTAAACCATTTAAAAATCTACTAATTATCCCCCTCCCTTTTTTTTTTCCTTGTTAAGAGAACTGAACTCATAATGTTGCGATATGTAACTAGTTAGGCTACTAATTTTGTACTAATACATGGAACCAGCTACTTATGGTGTCCTATGAAATAACTAAATAGTTATAGCTCTTGCCTTCTATGGAAATTTTTATTAATTAAAAAATATGAGCCAATGAATATTAGTACATAAATAATATGTGTATCAAATAGATTTTTAAAAGTTACAAATTTGAGAAGATTTAAATGAATAATATCTTTAATTGAATTAATAAATTAAAAGTGGAATTTTCAGGCAGTTTTTTTTTTTTTCAAAAGGAAAAACTAAAAAATACAAAGGCCAGAAACAAATTAAATGGAAGGAGTTCCGCACCGAAGTTGCAAGCTAGCTGTCATCCAAATTCGATCATTTAGATAGAAATTAGAATCATCACAGGTCTAACTTCAGTAACAGCGACAAAACCAGTGATTCATTTCATTTAATAAAGGGGTCCGGTTTGACTCTTTTAATTTCAATTGGACAATGCAAACAGTTCTAACTATTAACCATTTATAACAAAATATTACCCTTGAAAATTGTAAAACTGCCCATTTTTTTTTTTTTGGCGTTTGGCTGCACAATTTATGAATCAAAGATTCAGTTTACTTATTTTTTCCACTTCATGTACCGAAAAGTTAAACTTCTTTTTTTCCTCAGGAGCAAAAAAAAAAAAAAGAAAATTCAAATGTTAAATATGTAGTCTCTCTTAAAAAAGATTAACAACAACTAAGGTAAACTTTCAATTTGTTAAATTATTGTAAAATGGTTAACAACTGATGACTATAGTGACTAATCATGGCATATGGTAAATTAGTTTACAAGTAAATTTAACAATGTGAAACAAAAGGGGTTTGACCGTTGACTTGTGACATTGGTCCACACACGGGGCAGCTGCCAAAAATTACAGTGAAAGGGTGGAGGGTTTTGCAGTGACGTGCCAAAGCAGAGGCCTTGCAAGCCAAATCATGGGAACTGACACAGTAATGGATATTTGGAGGTAGCTGTACTTCATACATACAAAGCCAATACAAGGATACATCATTTACATCTATAAAATGACGATGATTAGTCCCCATCGGAAGTTGCTTCCTGGTCTGGCCTGGCTGGGCCTCTACTTTTGATTGATTGTCGATTCGTCTGCCGACTGCCACTGCCAGTGCCAGACCCTTCTGTGTGGATTCTTCTTTTTGAGGGGCGTGGCCATCATGGAACCCAACTAGATTTTTCTCTCTCGGATGCTTAGAGAATAAATATCTGATTAGGTAGTGCAATAGTCTATTGTTTTCTTTTAATATACCTGCATGATTTTTGAGCTTTAATTTTTTAAAATAGATAATATATTAATATCAGTATTAATTTTCTGATTTACAGTCAAGTTTCAAGGAAATTATTATGATATTATACTAGAAGAGGACGCAAACTTAATATACATGTTGAAAAGGTGCAAATGATCAACATTTTTTATGAATAATCTTGTATTGGTAAAAATCTTGCATAAACCTATCTATGCTTAATATTAGTAAGATTAATTTTTGATCCTATATATAAGTTGAATTTTTATATAATCATCCATTATTCTTTAATTAATCCAATTTAGCCATTTCAATCGTACTCTTGTGCACCTACTTAAAATTCATTAATAAGTTTATACCTATCCCTACCATTATCAAAATTAAAATAGGATACTCATTCATATGTCAAAATAAAAATAATGTCACAAATTAGTGTAATTTGTAAACCAAAGAGATATCAATCCTGTCCAAATTAAAGGAGAATGACAAAAGTTTAGAAATGGTGCCACACATTCTTAACCCTTTTAAAATTGTATGAAGTAATTATTGATAATTTATATGAGTTGGATAGAGCTAAAATTGCACAAAATGTCAAAAAAGAATACATGATTGTCAATAATGTGATTTTGTAGTATTCTTGTAATAAATTATTGATTTTTTCAATAATATATATAATATG
Organism: Firmiana major; assembly: GCA_033439115.1. Classification (NCBI taxonomy): domain Eukaryota; kingdom Viridiplantae; phylum Streptophyta; class Magnoliopsida; order Malvales; family Malvaceae; genus Firmiana; species Firmiana major. The sequence goes on from CM065909.1 coordinate 46,652,143, forward strand.
ATTTGAATTCAAGTGATATAACTCATGAGCACTAACTATTTCATACCATCCATAACCCATAGCCATTCCCCATCATTATGTACCCTCCATAATTCCATATCCTTTCTTTAGCAAACAGGGAAAAGGAAAGGAAACACCAGTTACACAAAAGGAAGTTCAGCATTTGGCATTGGCATCGAATAATCTGAACATGAGAATGGCTAGCTAGATAAACCCAATAAAAGGAAACAAAAAATAGAAAGAAAATCCCAAAGAAAAATTATCACTAACAAATGAAAAATCTATTGTGCAATGACTAAAGAAAACGAAACCCTAACAAGATAATAATTAATACCCTTTGAAATCTGAATCACTAATGTTATAAAGGGCATGAAAAGGACAACTCACTCATATCTCATCAATGAAGATGGCCACACACAAAGGAAGAAAATTGGGAGAAAAAAAGAGAAGAAAAAAAATAAAAGGCATCTAACTCAACCGTACATATTTCCATTTATCCCATGAAAATGACATCTCATTCTTTCGTTTGGACTCGTTTTGAGGAGTTTTTGCTATCTAATAAACTGTGCACTGGCCTGACTGCTGACACTGGCAAACCGAGGAAACATGTGGGACTTGTTCTTACAGTGTTGTAGTTCAAGCATTTTTCCCCCATTTGCTGCAATCCCGATATCATTTGGAGTCTCAGGAATTGAACATTTCGCTATGGAATCTTCAATCACATGAAGCGAAGTTTCAATAATATTACTCTTATGATCATCCTCGGCATTGTCAATATTGTTGATGTCAATGTCAAAAACATTCGGTCTAGCCTCTTGGCCCTCTTCGACCTTTGCTTCTTCAAGATCAACCTCATGATGGTCCTCAATATCATCAACCTCATCATTGTCATCCAAGGGCACCATATGCAATGTTAAACGACCATTGGATCGGTGAGCCCGGAAATATTCTCGGTGTTTCACCTTCTCCTCTCTAAGAATCAACCGCCCATCGCTTGTGTAATACCTTTTCAACACCCATGGCATTTGAGAAGGCAGATTCTCGGTGCGAGCTAGCAACGTTATTGGCGGAGGAAACTCTCTCTTCATCATCCTCCTACACCGTTGTTCTCTCCTGCGACTTTTACTGCATACCCTAGAACACTCATTATCATTCTTAACACCGCCAGTAACAACACCACCGCAAACCTCTTCGTAATTATCGAGATCAAAGCAACTCTCCATGCCAATGTAATCACCAATCAAACAAGAAACCGATGGGGAAACAGAGCTTGAAGTCATCATGCAAGAACTGCAATGCTTTTCAGTTTGGCTCTTCTTCGGACATAAGGTTAAGGCTTCAAGACCAAGCTGTATATCTGATGATGGTATTGGAAATGGTGAATATCTCCGGGCCTGCATATCAAACTGATTAAGGGATTTTGATTTTGGGTTTGTTTCAAGGTAACAAAACAAGAAGCATGAAGAGAAATTGCGAGAGAAAAGGATAACTACGAATTAAGTTATAAATAGAGAGAATAGGAATGTTGGAGATAGATGACAGCTAATACCTGTGACGTTAAGATTGGGTCATATTTTTACAATATTAAAAGGAAAAATATCAGTTTTGATTGGCAAATTTAAAAGAAATATCAAGAAATAAAAGAATAATTAGAAAAAAAAAACATTTAACAAGAATCTGATGATACGCGCCCAAAAGACATGACGGTCAAGAATGAAGTAACACATGTCTGTCATGCAAATAAATGCCAGGAAGTCAATACTTACCCCTTAAAACATTATTGAGTTCTCCGTCTTTTCAAGGAATCCACGTAAACAAATAATATACTGGTAAGAATCATTGATGAGAATACTCTCTAATATTGTAGTATTTTATTTACAAAAAACAATATAATAACTAATCAAGTAACCATGAAAATTAAAGTACTAAAAGAAAGAAGATTTAAAATGTGTTCTCAAGTACACCATCGGTAGTGGCTCTGTTTGGATAGGTTCAAATTTTTATAAAAATACAATTCAAAAATTATATTAAAAGTGCCTTAAGAAAAGTTAAAATAATAATAGGTGAACATGAATCATTCACATAGTTTGAATAACCACTTTTAAGATGTGATATTTAAAGTTTAGTGTTTAATCTTAATACTTATAACTCTTTTATATATATATATATATATATAAATTATGATTGATAAACTTTTTTTAATAAGAAGAAAGTCGGTTGATAATACTTGGGATTAAACTAAAATTTTATAGTATATTACAACTCAAACTTAATCATTTAGACAAGAGATTGTTGGTAAAGCAAATTTAATAAAAAAAATATTTTAAAATATTGAAATCTATTTAATAATATTTTGATATATTTTTAATAAATAAAAGATCAACTTGAAATCATAAGTTTTATGTGAATAAAAATGAAACAATATATTTGTTAATTAGATTAAAAACAAATGAAACCAATAAAAGTATTAACCAAATTAAAAAAAAAGTGTAAATTCTACCTATTTCTCTAAGATTTGGTCATAATCTAACTTTAATCCATTAATTTTAAAAATAAACACTTAAGCTCAAATAACTTAATACCGTTAAAAATAACTAACAGAAAATGTGCAATGATAAAAATATCCAACCTAAAATTTTTCAGGTTTACTACTCTTCATCTTTGTTACCCTAAACTATTACTTGAAGAAGATATAATAACATTCTTTAAATTTTTTTTTGCACTCTTGGATCATAATTTTTGCCAATAAATAAAATAATAAACAAAAAATAAATTATAAAGAAACAAACTAACTTTTCAAAACCTAATAGTTCTTTTTGTATTTTCATTATTGATCGGACTATTTAAAAAACTCTAAGGGGTAAAATAGTTTCAAAATTAAAATTTTAACTGTTGACTTAACGATTAACTAACGGAATGACTAATTTGTCCTACAAAATAGAAAAATTTGATATGTAGTGTCTATTTTTTAAACTAATGAACTAAATTTGGATTTAGGATCAAATGTTAGGGAGATAGATGAAATTTACCCAAATAAAAAATTAATATAAAATAATATAATCCTTGTTATAATTTTGTAAATTATTGAAGAGTAAAACAAAATATAAGAAAATTCTTTAAATATTTATTACTAAAATTAACACCTTTTGGAAAGTTTTTATTTATAAATGTGCTTGAAAGTACCTTTCCTAAATCTTAAAATTTTGAAATCCTAACACATAATATTTCATTTCAAGAAATTTTATAGTAAAATTGACTTTATGATTAACCTATTTTATTCTTATTGATACGTTCATTTTCATGTTAGAAGTATCGTAAACACCTTAAAATAAATGTAAAATTAGTATCATAATAATACATGTAAACAAATGAAAATAAGTATATATATATTGTATCAGTAGATGTAAACATATGATTGTAAGACCCCGTATATGTATAGCTGTGTATAGGAAAATAGAAATGTAAATGAAATCATAAGTACGATGATACATTTGTAATGTGATGTATATGCAATGTAAGTCCATAAGATAATGTACGCACTTGTAATAATAATCGTAATTATACATACAAGTTGCATTATGAATGAGTATGAAGAAATGAACTTAAACACGAGAAAAATGTGAATGAAATTGAATATGAGTAGTGTGGTAAAATGGAAGAAAAGATTTATATAAGTTGTATACTTCCATTCGGGCAATATCGTGTATATTTGGTTATACAAAGATTGCCTACAAGTTTTAATACGTGCTAAGTGTGATTGGATGGCATTTTTAAGTCTCAAGGAGGGATGAATGAGAAAAGGACTATGGAGGTAAATTGAGAAAATTTTTAAATGAAGTTGTTGCAGAAAAACTACAGAAAATCTGAAAATATGAAGGCCAGATCGATCTCATAGGATGAGAGATCGATCTGGAAGAGCCAGAATGCTCTTATGTGAGTAATGGAATGGAGCAGATCGATCTCCAAGGGAATCAGATCGATCTCCTTAGCTCTCGGGTTGGAAGTAGATTGATCTCCCCTAAGACCAGATCGATCTCCTTAAGCTTCTGTTTGACAGCAGATCGATCTCAAGTCTCGACAGATCGATCTCCTGCCTTTAAAATGTCTTAGAAAAAAGGAATTTTTAGAGGACCAGATCGATCTCCACCCAAGGAAGATCGATCTCATCAAGTTAAATCTATAAATATGAGCAGTTGGATCTGCAGATTTCGGGATAAACCATTTCTTTTCACTTCAACTCAAAAACCTAGCTTTCTCACTCCTAAATCCAGCCATTTTCAGTAAAATTTGAGGAAAAGCTATTAGAGACAAAGTTGTTCACGTCAAAGAGAAGAACAACATAGTCTGGAGGCATTTCCTCATTTGTCGGATTGAAGGAATAAAAGGCATTTCTAATTGGAGTAAAGAGAAAATCCAATGAGGTAAGTTTCTAGTGCACAAATTCAAGTACATTGGTCTAGTTAATGATTATGAAGTTGAATGGGTGTGCACATTGTAGGTAGCACTACCTCGAATGGAATGAAATGAATATAACTTAGAAATGGTCTAGTGTGAGAAAGTGAAATGTAGAAGTGTTAATGATGAATGAGATATCTTGAGAGGATGATTATGTTGTGGGCATGGTTTGGGTATGTTGATATTGGGATAAAATTATGAGATTTACCACAATGGGTAAAATGTGTATTTAAGGCATTGGATAAATGCTTAGTTGAATAAGAGTTAGAAACGTTAACTCAAGTGTTTGATGGATGAATTTCAGTTTCGGATGATACACCGGAGCAAGTCGAGATGAGAACGCGAGAAGCATAAAGACGAATAGTTGTACACAAGTAAATCGAGGTAAGGGACTGTGTGTTAGCTATAGAGATGTTCGTGTGTATTTTACAGCAATTTCATTGATATATTGCTAGAATTAGTACGATACTATAATCCTATGAGATGATATGGAAGCATGAAAGGTACTATGATGTATATATGTATTGAGAAATGGGATAGGGTAAGAAAATAGCATGATATGCATGTTTTCAATGTTTTTCACAATTTTATATTGATATTGATGATTGAGAAATGTTGATGATAGGTTGGCTAATTTTACATGTTTTAGCCCGAAGAGGCATGTTGTATGAAAAAAAAAATGTTTTGAGTTTTAAAAAGAGAAAATATTCATCTATCAGTTTTGGGATGAGATTTGGTGTTGAAGCGCTAGCTCACACCCGTTTTAATGCCTTTGATGTACCGTGCTGGAGTTTTAACTCGCACGATGGTTTTAAGAAAGTACGGGAACTTTGCTCGCACCTGTTTTATTAAGTTGAGGTAAACCTGGGGGTCCGGGACCCAAGGGGATACCAGCCGACGACCATTTGAACGGGATGGGCCTTAACGATAGATCGTACCGTGCTGGAGCCTTGCGATGACTGTGTGTCACGCTGCTTGCTCGCTTGGTATATGAGACATGGTTTAGGATGAAAAGTTCATCGGAGTTGGAGTATGGACTTGGGTCCACGGTCGTACGTAGAATAGTGTAGTTGTCCGTTGGTATACTATGTACCGTGCTGGGTGCACGTGAGTACGAGTATCGCATAGATGACACACGGCGTATCTTTACCGTGAGTATACGAGGAGATGAGGTTGATTGAGATGAGCCGGAGGGTAGGATTGACCCATCCCCCTTCAGGCGAAGTGATGCCCTATGCACACCTGATCAGTGAGGCCTGGGATCACTGACTATGGCCATATGTCGTGGATATTTGATTGCCAAAAATTCCATGCCTGTCTCAGAGATTTGATAAACAGAGATAATCTCAGAAAAGAAAGAGATTTGCAGAAAAAGTGAATTAAGAGAAGAAAGAGATTTTGTGTTTTTGATAAATCTCTGATTTCACATTTGTGTCGTAAGGGCACTATTTATGAGCATATTTTAAATGGAAGCTCGACATATTTGATTGACACGAAAATGCTATTGAGAAATATATGTTTAAATGCATTTTTCGTATGATATTTCCACTTATACTGAAAACATGGTTTTGGTTTACACATGCATGGGCTATGTAGGTAGTACGATATCTACCTGCTAGCATACATTTCCTTACTGAGTTGTGGTTTGCTCATCCCACTATTTTTCCCCTCCAGGTACTGAGAAGTAAGAAAGCGGTAGTCTCTAGGTCTTTTGTGTTGAACAGCTCCCACAATTCCGCAAAGGTATAAGATTGTATACACGAGTATTTTGTATCTAATTTATCGTATCGCACAGTTATATCTTGGAATTGTAAACAGTATTATGGGGATGATATGTAAGCACATGGTATTTATACAATTGATTTTGTATATCTACACACACACACCTGGGAGTGTGAATTAAAGATTTAAATCTTCTGCTGTAAATGAATGAATTTTAGTAATTTCATCTTCTCACAGCCCAACCGTAGTAAAAAATGTATGGATAAAAGGGTTCCCAGAAGTGGGGTGTGACAAATTTGGTATCAGAGCATGGTTGGTCTGATGTGAGTTGATATTTAGGACTAAGAAAACATACATCCCCAAGTTACTGTGCGATATTTAGATACAAATGTGTGTACGGAGCTGGTAGTGAATTAAATGTTTGTTATAACGCAGGAAAGTTATCAGGCTAGTGAGTTATGCCTGAGAGACACCGCAAGAGGGGAGAGAGCTCGAGAGCTCTAGGGCGAAATGATAGGACTGAGAGGCATAGTAGATCATCCTCTAGTCATGAGCCCCAGAAACAGATTGAGGCCTCTGATCCTCGAATAACCCGATTGGAGGAAGACATGCGCACGATGATGACCATGATAGGTCAGATCATGGCTAAGTTTGAGGGTACACCTAGTATAGAGGGACAGGCTGCACCGAATTCCCCAGTAGCTGCAATGAACCTGAGAAGCTGAATCGGTTAGGCCACAGGAACCTCATATTCGACCAGTACCTCCTCCGGTAGCCCCACAGCAGTATGATGATGATTTGGGGTATGGATATGACTGTGATATGGAGAGATTGAGGCATTTTATTGACTTTAAGCCTCCTTCATTTAGCGGGGTAAAGGATTCGACAGTGACTGAGGACTGGATCAGTCAGATGGAGAAGTTATTCGACTTCTGTAGATGTTCAGCTACGGAGAGAGTAGCGCTTGCGACTTTTATATTGAGAGGCGAAGCAAAGCACTGGTGGAAGTCCACCAGGCCAATGTTGAGAGCTCAAGGTATGGCAATCACTTGGGATATGTTCTTGGGTGTTTTCAGTGAGCAATATATCCCAGATACTGCTCGACGTAGACTACAGATGGAATTTCTGAATCTGACTCAAGGGAATCGAACAGCTGATGAGTACGAGTCACGATTCACTTCACTGGGTAGATATGATCCGAACTCGATCAGGAATGAGGCTATCAGAGTCTGTAGATTTGCAGATGGACTGAGGCCTTCGATCCGAGCAAAGTTGGCCCCATTTGATGTCGCTACATATAGAGAGGCTGTGCGACGGGCCCAGTTATGTGAGCAAGATTATGACTTACAGGCTTTTGAGTTTAGTTGGGGTAAGGACAAGGGTCTGAGAAAGCTGGAAGATGGCAAGAGTGCCAAATTTGGTCAAAAATTCATGAGTAAGCGTCGGAGAGAGGCGGATGAGATCCAGAAAAATGTTGCTATACCTTTTATGCCTCCGACTCAGACACCAGCCAGGGGTATAGTGATTGGTGGACCTCGATCGACTACAGATCAGTGTAGACTATGTGGTCGATACCATGGTGGTAGGCCATGTCATCTTCAAGGTACCCCATGCTTCAGATGTGGTAAATTTGGACATTATGCCAGAGAGTGCCTGGAGATAGTTGAGGTAATTCCACAGAGGGGTAAAGAGCCAGAGAGGGTTCCTGTAATTGCATCTCCTATAAGAAAGAAAGCCTCGACTGAAGAAAAGGGAAAACAAGTTGTGGGTCAAGGCAAGGTATATGCGATAGACCAGGCATCGGCTGATACCTCTTCTGAAGTGATAAAAGGTACAATCTTGATTTTCAATTTGGAGGTTATAGCTTTGTTTGATTCTGGTGCTACGCATTCCTTCATATCACCTGCATGTGCATCAAAGTTAAAAGATTTTATAGAACCCACATACTTGAGTAGGACTTTACTAATAAGTACTCCAATGAGAGTTAGCCAACTAGTTGAGCAAGTGTATAAAGATTGTAAAGTGAGGGTGGGAGATAAGTGCATGACAGCTAACCTGATTTTATTGAATATGTATGACATTGATGTAATCTTGGGAATGGATTGGTTAGCCACCAATCATGCTGTCATAGACTGTCGTTCTAAGTCCATTAAGTTTTCTCTACCTGAAGAATGTGTTGTAAGATTTTAAGAGAAGAAATGAAATCTTAAATTTTGTGTTAAGTAAAGTACTTTGGTATAAATGACTTGAGTGTTGTTTTGAAGGTTTTGTTGCTTATGTGGTGGATTTGAACAAAGTACATTCGAATATGGAGGATATCCCAGTGGTCAGAGAATTTCCTGATGTCTTTCTAGACGATCTACCAGGATTGCCACCCGATAGAGAAACGGAATTCGGTATAGACTTGACGCCTAGAACCGAACCAATATCCAAGTCACCATATAAGATGGATCCAATTGAGTTAGAGAAATTAAGGAAACAGCTGCAGGAGTTGCTAGAGAAGGGGTTCATAAGACCGAGCGTCTCACCATGGGGAGCCCCGATATTGTTTGTGAAGAAGAGAGATGGGAGCCTCAGGTTGTGCATCGACTATCGGATGTTGAACAAGGCTACCATTAAGAATAAGTATCCCTTGCCACGCATTGACGATTATTGGATCAGCTTCAGGGAGCACAGATCTTTTCCAAGATAGATTTGAGGTCTGGGTATCATCAATTGAAGATTCAGAAGGAGGATGTGCCCAAGACAGCATTTCATACCCGCTATGGCCATTACGAATTCCTAGTGATGCCTTTTGGGTTTACCAATGCGCCAGCAGCTTTTATGGCTCTAATGAATGAAGTATTCAAGCTATACCTGGACCAGTTCGTAATTGTTTTCATTGATGATATATTGGTGTATTCAAGGTCCAGAGAAGAGCATGAACAGCACTTAAAGATTATTTTACAGACCCTCCGAGAGAGAAGATTATATGGCAAGCTTAACAAATGTGACTTTTGGCTAGAACAGATTTCTTTTCTAGGCCATGTTATATCGAAGGAGGGGGTGTCAGTAGATCCATCCAAGATTGAGACCGTTGTTCAGTGGGAACAACCTAGGACAGTCACAGAGATCAGAAGCTTTTTGGGTTTGGCTGGTTACTACAGGAGATTTGTAGAGGGTTTCTCTAGATTGGCTGCTCCATTGACACATCTTACGAGGAAGAGTGTGGAGTTTTCATGGGATGAAGCTTGTGAGAGAAGTTTCCAGGAACTTAAGCGCAGATTAACCACCGCGTCAGTTCTTATCATCCCTAACAGTTCAGGGAATTATTCGGTATATACAGATGCTTCGCATCAAGGACTAGGCTGTGTTCTGATGCAAGATGGAAGGGTAGTAGCTTATGGATCTAGACAGCTAAAGGATTATGAGAAGAACTATCCCACTCACGATTTAGAGTTAGCGGCCGTAGTGTTTGCGTTAAAGATATGGCGCCACTACTTATATGGTGAGAGATTTCATATCTTTACGGATCATAAAAGTCTGAAATATCTATTCTCACAGAAGGAATTAAATATGAGACAGAGGAGGTGGTTAGAACTCCTCAAGGACTATGATTGTGAGATTTTGTACCACCCGGGAAAGGCAAATGTGGTTATCGATGCATTGAGTCGGAAGAGTCTTGGGTTGGTATCACATATGATGGTTAGAGAGCACGAGTTGTTGGAACAATTCACGAACCTTAGTCTGGATATGACCCTACCTGAGATTGGCAACTATGGGATTATTGCTAGCTTGAGATTAGAATCGAAGTTGATTGAGAGAATCCGACAAGCTCAGCAAATTGATCAATGGTGTATTGACATGATTAGCCAAATTCAGAAGGGGAAGGGTACCGATTTTATATTGAGTTCAGATGGAATACTAAGGTTTGGAGATAGAATATGTGTTCCTAAGGATTTAAAACTGAATGAGCTGATCTTATCAGAGGCTCATTCGTCGAAATATACGATACACCCGGGGAGTAGCAAGATGTATCAAAATCTCCGAAAGGTATATTGGTGGTCTGGGATGAAGAGAGACATAGCTGAGTATGTCGCTAGATGTCTCATTTGTCAGCAAGTAAAAGTTGAACATCAGAAACCAGGAGGATTATTACAACCTCTATCAATACCAACATGGAAGTGGGAGCATGTCACCATGGATTTCATGATGGGGTTACCGAGAACCCGTAAGAACCATGATGCGATATGGGTGATAGTAGATCGGTTAACGAAATCGAAACATTTCTTAGCCATGAGATCTACAGATACATTGAGTGCAATGGCGAACCTGTATGTGCGAGAAATAGTGAGATTGCATGGAGTCCTAGTGAGTGTTGTTTCTGATCGGGATGCCCGCTTCACTTCTCACTTTTGGGAACATTTTCAGGAAGCGATGGGGACCCAGTTGAGTTTTAGCACCGCTTTTCATCCTCAAACAGATAGTCAGTCAGAGAGGACTATACAGACCCTGAAAGATATGTTGAGAGCGTGTGTGCTGGATTTTAGAGGCTCATGGGATGATCACTTGCCATTGATTGAGTTCGCCTATAATAACAGTTATCACTCAAGTCTTGGTATGGCCCCTTATGAGGCACTATACAGTCGTAAATGTCGATCGCCCATTGGTTGGGAAGAAGTTGGTGACAAACAGTTGCTCGCTCCCGATTAGGTTAAACAAGCCTCCAAGGATGTTCAGATAATATGCGAGAGGCTGCGAACGGCTTAAAGTCGACAAAAGAGCTACGCTGACAAGAGACGGAGACCACTTGAATTTGATGTTGGTGAGTCCTTATTTTTGAAAGTATCTCCTTCTAAGGGAATAATAAGGTTTGGGAAGAAAGGAAAATTAAGTCCTCGTTACATTGGTCCCTTCGAGATTTTAGATAGAGTGGGAAATGGAGCATATAGGCTAGCCTTGCCACCTGAGGTAGCAGAAGTTCACAATGTCTTTCACGTTTCTATACTTCGGAAGTACTACCCAGATCCGACACATGTAATTTTCTATGAGCCGTTAGAGCTCAAAGAGGATATGTCGTATGTCGAGAGACCGATCCGGATGTTGGACAGAAAAGAGAAGGTGTTGCGGAACAAGACGATTTCATTGGTTAAGGTTTTGTGGCAACATCACACTATGGAAGAGGCCACATAGGAACTGAAAAGTTTGATGCAGGAAAAGTATCCCGAGTTATTCACAAATTGAATTGGTTCTAATTTGGAGGACCAAATTTTCTAAGTGGGGGAGAATGTGAGACCCCGTATATGTATAGCTGTGTATAGGAACATAGAAATGTAAATGAAATCATAAGTACGATGATACATTTGTAATGTGATGTATATGCAATGTAAGTCCATAAGATAATATACGCACTTGTAATAATAATCGTAATTATACATACAAGTTGCATTAAGAATGAGTATGAAGAAATGAACTTAAACACGAGAAGAATGTGAATGAAATTGAATATGAGTAGTGTGGTAAAATGGAAGGAAAGATTTATATAAGTTGTATACTTCCATTCGGGCAATATCGTGTATATTTGGTTATACAAAGATTGCCCACAAGTTTTAATACGTGCTAAGTGTGATTGGATGGTATTTTTAAGTCTCAAAGAGGGATGAATGAGGAAAGGACTATGGAGGTAAATTGAGAAAGTTTTGAATGAAGTTGTTGCAGAAAAACTACAGAAAATCTAGAAATATGAAGGCCAGATAGATCTCATAGGATGAGAGATCGATTTGGAAGAGCCAGAATGCTCTTATGTGAGTAATAGAATGGAGCAGATCGATCTCCAAGGGAATCAGATCGATCTCCTTAAGTTTCTGTTTGACAGCAGATCGATCTCAAGCCTCGACAGATCGATCTCCTGCCTTTAAAATGTCTTAGAAAAGAGAGATTTTTAGAGGACCAGATCGATCTCCACCCAAAGAAGATCGATCTCATCAAGTTAAATCTATAAATAGGAGCAGTTGGATCTGCAGATTTCGGGATAAACCATTTCTTCTCACTTCAACTCAAAAACCTAGCTTTCTCACTCCTAAATCCAGCCATTTTCAGTAAGATTTGAGGAAAAGCTATTAGAGACAAAGTTGATCACGTCAAAGAGAAGAACAACATAGTCTAGAGGCATTTTCCCATTTGTCGGATTGAAGGAATAAAAGGCATTTCTAATTGGAGTAAAGAGGAAATCCAATGAGGTAAGTTTCTAGTGCACAAATCCAAGTACATTGGTCTAGTTAATGATTATGAAGTTGAATGGGTGTGCACATTGTGGGTAGCACTACCTCGAATGGCATGAAATGAATATAACTTAGAGATGGTCTAGTGTGAGAAAGTGGAATGTAGAAGTGTTAATGATGAATGAGATATCTTGAGAGGATGATTATGTTGTGGGCATGGTTTGGGTATGTTGATATTAGGATAAAATTATGAGATTTACCACAAGGGGTAAAATGTGTATTTAAGGCATTAGATAAATGCTTAGTTGAATAAGAGTTAGAAACGTTAACTCAAGTGTTTGATAGATGAATTTCAGTTTCGGATGATACGCCGGAGCAAGTCGAGATGAGAACGCGAGAAGCATAAAGGCGGATAGTTTCACACAAGTAAAGCGAGGTAAGGGACTGTGTGTTAGCTATAGAGATGTTCGTGCGTATTTTACAGCAATTTCGTAGATATATTGCTAGAATTAGTACGATACTATAATCCTATGAGATGATATGGAAGCATGAAAGGTACTATGATGTATATATGTATTGAGAAATGGGATAGGGTAAGGAAATAGCATGATATGCATGTTTTCAATGTTTTTCTCAATTTTATATTGATATTGATGATTGATAAATGTTGATGATAGGTTGGCTAATTTTACATGTTTTAGCCCGAAGAGGCATGCTGTATGAAAAAAAAAAACATGTTTTGAGTTTTAAAAAGAGAAAATAGCCATCTATCAGTTTTGAGATGAGATTTGGTGTTGAAGCGCTAGCTCACACCCGTTTTAATTCCTTTGATGTACCGTGCTGGAGTTTTAACTCGCACGATGGTTTTGAGAAAGTGCGGGAACTTTGCTCGCACCTGTTTTATTAAGTTGAGGTAAACCTGGGGGTCTGGGACCCAAGGGGATACCAGCCGACGGCCATTTGAACGGGTTGGGCCTTAACGATAGATCGTACCGCCCTGAAGCCTTGCGATGACTGTGTGTCACGCTGCTTGCTCGCCTGATATAGGAGACATGGTTTAGGATGAAAAGTCCATCGGAGTTGGAGTATGGACTTGGGTCCACGGTCGTACGTAGAACAGTGTAGTTGTCCGTTGGAATACTATGTACCGTGCTGGGTGCACGTGAGTACGAGTATCGCGTAGATGACACACAGCGTATCTTTACCGTGAGTATACGAGGAGATGAGGTTGATTGAGATGAGCCGGAAGGTAGGATTGACCCATCCCCCTTCAGGCGAAGTGATGCCCTATGCACACCTGATCAGTGAGGCCTGAGATCACTGACTATGGTCATATATCGTGGATATTTGATTGCCGAAAATTCCATGTCTGTCTCAGAGATTTGATAAACAGAGATAATCTCAGAAAAGAAAGAGATTTGCAGAAAAAGTGAATTAAGAGAAGAAAGAGATTTTGTGTTTTTGATAAATCTCTGATTTCACATTTGTATCGTGAGGGCACTATTTATGAGCATATTTTAAATGGAAGCTCGACATATTTGATTGACACGAAAATGCTATTGAGAAATATATGTTTAAATTCATTTTTCGTATGATATTTCCACTTATACTGAAAACATTGTTTTGGTTTATACATGCATGAGCTATGTAGGTAGTACGATATCTACCTGCTAGTATACATTTCCTTACTAAGCTGTGGTTTGCTCATCCCACTATTTTTCCCCTCCAGGTACTGAGAAGTATGAGAGCGGTGGTCTCTAGGTCTTTTGTGTTGAACAGCTCCCACAATTTCGCAAAGGTATAAGATTGGATACACGAGTATTTTGTATTTAATTTATCGTATTGTACAGTTATATCTTGGAATTGTAAACAGTATTATGGGGATGATATGTAAGCACATGGTATTTATACAATTGATTTTGTATATCTACACACACACCTAGGAGTGTGAATTAAAGATTTAAATCTTCCGCTGTAAATGAATGAATTTTAGTAATTGCATCTTCTCACAGCCCAACCGTAGTAGAGAATGTATGGATAGAAGGGTTCCCAGAAGTGGGGTGTGACAATGATAATAAGTATAATCACATGAAAATAAACGTAAAACTAGTGTTAATAGGCATAAAATATGTTAACCTTACAATATGGTCGATCTTATCGTAGAATTTTTTTTCTCTCATTAGCATATTAGCCATAAAATGGGTTGATTTTTTTTCTAATTAGGATTAGATGATAAGGATAATAAATAACATCCTTTAAATTCAAAAAAAAAAGACAAAAAATTGTAATTTAATAAAATATAATTTAAAAATTTTGAAAATTAATATTATTATTTTTTTTACCATCAAAATGATATTTTAAGGGTGATTTTGGTACACAAGACTATAGATGAAAGAGGATAATATAAAACTATGGATAGCATTGGATTATATGTATCATCATTTTTTTTTATATTTTGTGTGTACAAATATTAAGATTTAAGATAAAATAAGATGATTTTTTAATGTATATTTTATCATGTTTGCTGTATGTAAAATTAAATATAGTATAAAATAATTTTTTTATTGGTCATAACTCAAAAGAATTGTTCTTAAATTTATTATTTTCTTATAAATGTAATTTAAAGATTAATTCAAATTTAATCAAGAGATTATTCATGGTCGTCATCAGCAACTCTGCATCAATTGCTCTTATTGTTGCCTATGTACAATAATAAAATTAACATGACATATGAATCTTGATCTTTGCATCCACGTGTTACAAGAACTGTGCAAGAAAAGAAGAAATCATAGATACGCTGGGATCTGTCTTTACGCACGTACTTCGATGTTTAAGTCAGAAAAGTACTTTGACAAAATTTTAGTAAGTTGAGATTAGATCAGTTTAAAAGATACATGTTCACTATTTATAGAGATAAGTAAGCCAGTAATTACCCTTTTGACTGTAGATTAAATGACACTTGTTTAAGTGGTATTGTTAGGTCTCATCTAGTCAAACCTGCACTTTAAGCATGGGCAGACAAGTGGACCTAGGTGCCCGAGTGGGCCTCATGCATGGACGAACCATCTGGCAAGAGAACACTTTCTCGCCAATGGATCTCTTGCCAAAGGAGTCTTTAGCTCCTCAGCGAGAGACTTCAGCGCGAGACCTATGTCGCCATTATCGGGGATTGAGGGAGAGTCTCTTGCCATTCGTAAGAGACCTTTGCCGCCCAACGTGGATCCTGCGGGAAAGTCTCTCGCCTCAGGCGAGGGAACTCTTTCGCCTGCCACATGGCGAACCATACGTGTTACCACGTGGCTACCTGAGAGCTTGCAAGGATCTCTGTCGCTACCACATGTCCTTACCATTGACTGACACGTGGCCTTAATGGAACATAGTGCCATGTAGCACTCTCTGTCACGCCCGAAAACGCGAAAAATAGGGAAATTTTAAAACTTTTTAACCGATTTAACTTAGTTGTGTTCCTGTCTATGTTAGTTTCTTAACTTTTATCATTTTATAAAATTTGACAGCATAACGGCTGCATTATGACTTAACCCAACATGTAGAGTTTAAAACACAATTTATAATTTTCAACCCACATCCGCAACACCGTTTCAATTCTATTCCAGGATCTCTTAACATCCACAACAGATATCTATTCTACGTAATAAAAACTCTGTATATAAATATAATCATTTACAACTATTACATCCCGACTGTCATGTACATTAGTGTCTATATTGTACATCATGTCTGGAACAAAAGTAAAGTTATACCTCATCGTGACAAGTAATCTGATGAAAGGTCGAACTGCCTCGTCCATGACCTCTAGCGCGTGAGTGCAGTAGAATTACTGTAAGTAATCTGGAAGATGAAAAGGAAGGGGGGTGAGCTTTTCAGGCTCAGTAAGAGATACATTTAAAGTAACCTTAATACATAAAACAAGTAAAACACATAATTTTACGAATTAGCGTAAAATGTGCATTGGAATAGAGATACTTGAATCATAAAGATAGCAAAACATGCTTAAATCATAGTTTACACATCATGCTTTAATTTGATAAAACTCATATATATAGTATACATCTTGTGTAGTGTAAACAAGTGCATAGTATTTCCAAATTCAATCATGCATGACAAAATATGTTTATCACTTCGAAAGCAAATTTGTGTCGTCATATGCACATTCCATGAAATATAATCTCATATGCTACCTTCAAAATCACATCATAAAATAAACATGTATTAAATAGTCATTTACAGGTGAGGTAGCATGAAATGTACTAAATATATTTCATTCTCGTGGAGACTAGGCTTCACCATAAACTAGGTCCCGAAGGACGTCATCAACATCTCTGGTACAAATGACCATAGTACAGGGAACTGTAGAACTGGATCAGGGTCGTATAGTACCCTAATAGACTATGTGGTACGGGGTTATGGTGGGGTGACTCACTACGTGCCTGCAAAGGACTCGAAGTCTCTAAGCAGTCTCAACGCACGAACTTTAAATGGTTGCATGGTACCACAAGTCATCTCGTCAGAGCCCTGCCATTTCCCTGACCGTCGGCTAGGAAAACCCTTAATCGTCTTGTACCCTTTTCTCAGTATACAAGATCAACCCCATATCACTCTGACCTCATACATCATACAACATGCCCTAGTCTCAACACATTAAACATGCTTTTTATAAATATAGTTCTTAGGTATCTCTATATACTCCGTTTACTGAAAACATAGTTTTCGTAAAACATTCCCGGGACTTTAACCCGTAACACATAGAAAACATACTATGATTTCATTTAATACATGAAAATCACTTTTATATACTATAAACATGTATACTAAAATGTATCTCGTGCAATGAAAATCATTTTGAAAAGTTTGGATAAGTTTATCTCGGGTTTTGAGTGAATAGTGCTCAGTTCACATTTCGAGAAAGCCCTTATCCGTAGAAACTCAATTTATCATCCACATAAACATTTGGTAAGGTAGAAAAGTATTAATGTTACTCTAAATTATATCCCTTACTTCTTAGTGTTTGAGGTAGTGCACGTTCCTTGGTTTTCGAGCTCGCCTCGAAATGTGTGTCGGTAACCCAAGCTATCACATACCAAGTTATCTCATCACATATAGCTCAAATTCATGTTAATATATTTAAATATGTGATTACATCTAAAATGTTGACCAAAAGTTGACTTTTTGCTTCTTTACTCGTTTTGCTCGATTTTATCGATTTAAGTCTCGGTTTAAGCTTTCTTAACATGTTTGACACCTTTATATTCATTTTCAATACTTCTACATCGTGTCTTACATTCAAGCAATTCATTCCACTTCATACAAGACCTTAAATTATCGATTCTTGCATTATTTCGATAATTCACCTAGTTAAACACTAAACTGAATCTTTACAGTATAATTTTAACTGTAAATTCATTTTAATTACATCCAATATCATCATTTCAGCAACTAAATCATGCTGGAAGCAGCTGAAATCCATCATATAAATCAATTCATCAAATTTCCTTCAACAAAAATTCATCAAAAATCACAAATTAACAACCTATCTCATCATCATCATCATACTTCAACTTCTTCACTCTTTTGACCAACTTTGACTTCGATTTCAAGCCTCCAAATTGCCACTCAGCTGTAATACAACATGTATAGAGTTTAGAAGTGTTCAGAATCATCCAAGAAACTCATCAAATCCATCCAAAAATTCCATCTTTACTTACGTCGGAACATGGTAGTTTTCTATCCTATTCTTCTCCCTAACATTTCAGAGGGTAAACGAATTCAATTAGGTCTGAATTTTTTATATGTGATAGAGGAGAGGAAGAGGAAGATTTCATGTGAGGGGACCATCGCCTGAAACTGGACGGAGGGTGGCCGAAAAATTCACGCCAGTCAGAAGCAGAGGTACCGCCTCCGGCAGAATGAGAGAGGTGTATCTCTCGAGTTTTTCCTCATTTCGGGGTGGTTTTTACCTTTTTATGAAGCTTATCCAGTTTAATTTCAGACTGGAAAATATCATAAACAAAAAACATCTAGAAGGTCATCAAATTTGTGTGTTTTCATTAGCTGACAGATTACAATATGCAGGGGAGCTGACTGTTCTGTATTAGAAAAATCACCAAAATTAATTCTGATTAGATTTCTTCAAAATTTCACCTCTCAATTGTTATAATCTGTCTATAGTGTGTCCCATAAAAATTTGGGAGTCACTTTTTTAAGAAAAATTTCACGAACGAGCTCATTTTGCACAATTTAGCCAATACCGAGCAAAATGAAATTAAGGTTTCGATTCACTTCAAAAATTCATTTGAACCCCTAAATCTTCATATTTCTTCATGATATTTGTTTCCCATGTCAATTCCACCTTATATTAATTTTCTATGGTCTCGGAATAATTTTCACGAATTTTTAGAATTTTATTCGAATTTATTTCCCTTATTAGGTCCGTTTTTTCGATTTAATTTAAAACCCGAGTTTAACTCATTTTTTCATCTCCAAACACTTAGTTTTTCCTTCTAAACATCATTTCATGCATGAATATGGTATTTTTAAGCAATCCTCGGGTCTAGGACCTTACCTCGATTTGCGTACCTTCGGGCCCCACGCTAGAAACGAGTGCTTTAGTCGTCTATGGGCCTGTAAAACGTCACATTGAGTTATAATTTACTTCTTATAAGTATCATAATATAAAAAAATATCGAGTTTTACACTCTTTCGTGGTGCCATGTGGCACCTTTTGATCTTGTCATCTATGGAGTCTTACATCTCCATTGGGCTAGGTCTAACACTGGGCCAACGACATTTGTATAACCCTTATCAGTTCTTTCTTTATTAATCTATTCTTTCTATCTATAATGCAAAGATAAAAAAGTTATATATCCTTATACTATCTATAATTAATAGTTAAATTTATTGGATGATTTTCAATAAAAAAAATAATTGTTTAAAAAAATAAATTAGTTTTTCAAAAAAATTATTTCGTTGAAATGTAATTTTATAAAAAAAATATTTCTTTTTATTTTTCACTTTTTTTACTCTTCTTTCTTTTTTAGATGATTTAAATTTGAAATAATTTTTTTGATTGTAAGTTAAATATATTAATTTTATAAAAATAAGTTTTTTTCTAGAAAAATAAGTTGATTTTCTAAAAAAAAAAAAATTACCTTAACGTTTCAAGAAAAATCTTATATATTTTTTCTTCATTTTTATTTTTTTCTCTTCTTTTCTTTTTTTACTGGTTAGAGATAAAAAGGAAAATAAATGAAAAAGAAAATAAAAAATAAATACAAGTTAAATTTAATAATTCAAATTTTATAAACTAAAAAAATATATAATTTATAATAATTGTATGGTTAAGAATTATTTTTCATTTTTTCTCTCATTACTTTTCTTTTCCTTTCATCAATAAGAAAAATAAAAATAATAAATAATAAATAATAAAAAGATAAAAGATAAAATTAATGTAAGAAAAAAGTACTAGTTAAATATATTTTATAATTATTCCTTTGTTTAAGAATTTATTCTTAAGAAAAGATTTTCAAATCGTTTATATCCAAAAAGAAATTTTGAAAAAATTATTTGTTCAAAAAATGATTATTTTATCAAAATTATATTTTTTTCTTTATTCATAAAAATGAGAGAAAAAGGAAAAAGAATGAAAAGGAAGTAAAAAAATTAAAAAGAAAAGAAAAAAGAAAAAAAATTAGATTAACCAATTCAACAGTTATTCTTGTTAAATGATTAAGCTAAATTTTAAATATGAAATTTAGAAATAAAATATAAGCATCGATTACCAAATCCATATTTTTTTTATATGTTTTACAAACATTAAAAAAAAAAAAAGTCAATACCGACCAAAATTTTCCATAGTAAAAGCATTAATGATGGAAATGCCGAGAGATTTTTTATCGGTCTAGTTGTTGAAATCCGTATCGTCGGTAACAAATATCAGTCAATGATAAGATATTCCGTTGATATTTCATCGGATAAACACCAAAGAAATATCGGTCGATAGTTCGTCGGTAAACAAAGAATTTCGTTGGTATTTTTTTCCGAATAAAAAACTATAAATTAAATCGTCGGCAATTATCAACAAAAAAGTCCATTGGTAATTTTAGCTGGTATTTCATCGGTAATCTAATAGAATTTATAAAAGCATATAAAACAAATTCTGCCAATAGTACGCTAGAATTTTTGTCGATGATTAAAATTTTTATTATTTAATTTTGATTTTATTAATAATATTTAATAATTAATTTATATAATTAATTTTTTTATATATTATTAATTTTATTAATAATATTGTAAAATTATATAATTAAATTTATTAATGGACGGACACATAAGTATAAATAAATTAATAATTAGAAATTATTACTAATATTAAAAAATTAAATAACAATAATCTTTTATATAGTAAAATGAAAATAAAAATATATGCAAACTATAAAATAAAAAAAATAGAGTTGCAACATCATAGTTGTACATGATCATTTCTTAGTGATGACCTGTCATCTCTGATATCACTTAATGATGGAGGAGGTGTTGGAAGAGCTTTTGACGTCGAACTCGAACTCATGTTCTGAAATATCTCCTCGTTCAATGACCGAATATCATTCATTAGTTCAATTCTCAATTCGATTACAACCTGAACCTTAAATTGGTCGAACTGAGTATAAGAAATGGTAAAAGGTGAAACCACACATAAAATGGAATTGGGAAGGACTTTCTGCTACAAGATAAGATTGAGCAGAGCTTAATATATCTCTAGAAGGTTGTCTAAACCTAAACTTATAAACGTAAGTGCGCGTAGCTATAGGCCCTCTAAATATTTTGGTCCATGCCTGAGGTCTTTAAGGATAGAAGTCAAGATGAGTAATGGAGTGTTCACTAACTTTTGATGCTCTATTTGGAACTCACCGTACCCAGTGCGGTGAGTTTTATTCATATAAAATAAAATAACATGAGAATAAAACTACTTTTGTATCATTTATTTTTAAATTTATTTTATTATTTTATTAAAATTATATATATTTAATGATTTTTTTTTAAAATTTTATCAAAATCAATTTCACCGTTCGTTCAAACTAACCTGAGATAATGTAAAAGTATATGCCTCATATAAGAAAGTTAGAAACAATTATTATATTAGTAGACAATATATTTATAATAAAACATTTATATTTAATTTGATTACACTTTTAATTAAATACTTATATTGATTGCATTGGACTTATCGTCTACGAGATCACTCTGCCCTTTGTCGCATTCATGGGTGCAGTTGAACATCTCAAGGTAAGAAATCGACTGCTGCAACTCATTTACCTGCACACATGAACAATAACAATACTTAATTCTAAGTAATATACTAAACTTAGTAATTAACGAGAGCAAAAGAATAAGAGCATACAATTCTCTTTCAATATACATGGAATGAAACTAAACTGCCTGTGCGCTTGGTAGTTGAACATTCTTTCTTGATCCTAAGATTTCCCTTTGTAGACCTCGATCTCTTTTGCCAGGCATCAATCTCTCATACCTTGTTGATGAGAGCATCCTAAATTTCATGAGAGACCTAATTCCACTCCAACCCTCTACAATTGATAATGTTATTCACCCCATGCTCTTTCATAGTAGTGACTCTCTCATCTCCCAAGATGTTTCTAAATCAATGCTCGCAGATGTTCTCCCAGATGTGTCTTGCCTGGGTAATGTCGGATTCAACCCACTAAAATTTTTCCTATCACAAAATAGGTAAATGTTAGAAAATATATAGTAAACATCATAAACTTTCGATTTAAATCAATATATGTTTAAAAAGAAAGATATTACCTAAAATTTACCCAACAACTCTTAATGTGTAGGAAGTATCTCTCTCCAAGTAGGCCAAAGACCGAAGCAATGTGCCTGTATGATGGTTAAAATGGTTGAGGCCACTAATGACTATTCAAAACAATTATAAAAAATCAAATAAAATTTTAAGAAATAATAATAATTTATAAACAACTATAAAAAAATAAACAAGCAAAATAAACAATTTAATTATACCCCTCTCCAAGTGGAGTAATGTACAACATTCTGTTTGGATCCGTACGCATTGGCAGTCCTACAGATCCCCCCGAGTGCACTGACTTGTGCTCCTGAACAGGTAGATGCTCTATCTACGAGTGTGAGCAAGTGGCGAGTCTCGATAACTGTTACAAGTATAGGATATGTGGATATGGGTAAAGGATTTGTCGATGTCGAAAGGGCAGAAGATATAGCACCCCTCATCAAGACCGGTGGAAGTCCACCTCTTAATAAACCACAACCACGACGTGCCATGGTAGTAGCTATCAAAGCTAAGGATTAACTTTATTTAGTGGTTGTAAACAACTTAAAAATTGTCTTAACTATTGTGAGGATCTTGCCTCAGATGCTTTCTCCAATTCGAAAATAATAAGTTTAAAAATCTAATAAATAAATCTTCTCACTTTATTAAATTCAAATTACAAAATTTAAAGTAAATAAGTAAATAAATAAATAAAATAAAAAATCTTTTTTTGAATTAAATATGTAAATGTAACGTCGAGTTACTTTGATTTTCCCACATTTTTAATGTAATGCAAGTGAACGTTAGCTTATCAACATCAAGACCGAAAGTTAAGTGTAGTTGGTTCGATTTACTACGCGCATTTAGTAGGTTAACAATTGGGTACATTTATGAAGTTCAAAAAAAAAAAAAAAAAGAACTAGAAAATTCAACTAGTGGACATCTTGCTAGGTGTGACTTGCAAAGCAGTTCGAGTATCTTTTTATTATAGGTAATGGATAAGGCTTACAACCACTATATAAAAAATCATGCCTTAGAATAACAAATGCAAAATAGAAATGAAGGATTAAATAGAACCTACTTATTATAATTAAGGATAGTTTTTTGATTCAATGGAATTTAGCATAAATTAATATTATGTTTAATTTTAGTCCTACTTTATATTAATATTTTGGGTGTATTTTTAATTTCTTTTTAATATAAATTTTTTTATATATTAAAAATAATTTGATTGTAATTAAAATTTTTATTATAATATAAAACGGCCTCACTAAAAAACAAAAATAATATAATTTACTTCGTAGTAAGGACTAAACAATGTTATCAACGCAATCGGCCCAAATCATAACTAGTAGATATCATGGCCCACCAAGGTGGAATAAAAGCTTTCGGTCTTGAGCCATAGGCAGGTTTGACATTACACGTTGTGTAACGAAGTGCTACACCACATCCAAAATATTAAAATAATGCCACAAGTTGTATATGTTTAATATATATTTTAATAGATAATTATCCAAAACGTGAAAAATTTTAAAATTTTTTAAGTAAACTTAAAATGATTATACATATCCTTTAAGAAATATTAAAAAATAAAAAATAAATAAAATTAACATATCCTTTAAAGATTATTGAAAAAATAAAAATAAATAAAATTAACATATATCATCATTCAAATTCTACTTGTGAAGTGTAAAAATTTTATTAATAATGTATTAAATAATTATCTTATTTTAATGTATCAACTATACCTAGAGCCGACAAAAGCTAGCATAAACCCGAAAATTTGTCCTATCCCACCTGAGACTGAACCAAAGATCAACTTGAATCGATCAAAAAAGTCAAAAGCTCGAACCCGAAAAAATCGCAACTAAAAAAAGACCAAATTTGAAAAAGATTAAATTTAAAAAATTCAAACCTAACATAACTCGAGCCCGATACGATTTGAATCTGAAGCCAATCTGATCTAAAACTCGTAAAAAATTCAAATTTATAACTCGAATAAACTCAAATTATAATTATATGATTATTTTATTAAAAATAAAATAAATAATGATACACTTTTTTTAATTAAATTTTATAAAATTTTAAATATAATCATTATTTATTACATAATTATATTAATAATATATTATCAACAAAATAAATATTAAATATTATAATTTAATTATTAAATAATTTTTTTAAATACGATATATATGTATATATATATATATATATATATGAATATCAAATAACTTTTTATATCAGTCTTATTACATTTATATTAATAAAAAATAAATTTATTATTAAGAATAATATTTGATTTTATTATTAAGAACAATTATTATACTTTTTTATTATATTTATTTCACATTAAAATTTTAATTTTTATACAATAATAAATCAAATATTTATAAATCATCCTATAATTATAATATTTATTTGAATTTGATATTTTGTGCAAAAATTAAGAATATTACTAAAAAATTATATTTAAATTATATTTCTTAAAATTTCAAATATATAAAAATATTAAATTTACTTGAAAATAAAAAAATAATCTTAAAATTAAAATATATTGTTTTCAAAATTAAAAAAAATTAAATAACTAAATCAAACAATACAAATATGTGTCAACGTCCAAAATAAATATAATAAAATAGAATGTTCTTCAATTTTGTAAAATCAAATGGAAAAAGTTTAACTCATAAAAACATGACAATGCATTAAGATCAAATTATATATAATTTTTTATTTGAATAAATGTTACAAGTTCTTACTGTTATTATACAAGTCATTTTAAGAAATATATATTTTATTATAAATTTCAAAACTTTAATTATATTCTTATCATATATTATCAATTCATTTGTCATCGAATGATTTAAGATTAGGCACATAGTCACTAATAAGTATATTAATAATTAATACCTTCAACAAAATAGTCTATGCTATATTTATTTAAAATAATTTATATCTGATTAGAATAATTTACTCAGTTATAAACTTATAATATGATTTAAAATAAATTATATATTTTTATTTAGATAAATATTATAAATTCTTATTATTATTATACAAATCATTTAAAAAAAAGTTTTATTATAAATTTCAGAACTCTAATCTTAACTTCTTAACTCCAATTCTAAGTCTCATATTCGTATTATATATCATTAATTCATTTATCATCAACATATAATATATTTTACAATTGATGGATATAATTATATCCACTAATTTATAACAAAGTAGGAAATTACAAAAAGTCTAATTTTTGTCAAATAATAAATATTAAAATGTACACATTTGTATTTATATAAATATTTATTAAAATTTAAAATTATATAAAAATTAAATTAATTATTACATTAATCAAAATTTGAAAAAATTTGTTAATAACTTATAACATTTCAAAATAATTTAAAATTGATCTGTTAAACCCACTTGACTTGAATCGGATCGAATCCGAAAAAGTCGAAACTTAAAAAAACTCCAAACCCAAAAAACTTGAATCCAAAAATAACAAAACTCGAAAATGCTTAAACTCGAAGACAACTCAAACCAAACCAATCCAAACTTACCCGATTGCCACTTCTCTGTCTATACCTTTGTTTAGGTGACATCTAATGTAGTAAGCATTGAGGTCCATGGACCATTCACGGACCACTTTTGGCACACATTGGCTCCTCTTTCTTTTGAACTGGAAAATGGTTCGTGTTTCTTTATGGGTTTGATATACTTGCTTTTTTAGAACGTAGAAGAAAATAAATAAATGATGAGTCAAGAAAAAATAAATAAACAAAATTAAACAAAAGCAATATACACTTAGCACCTTTATACGTCAAGCAAAGACAGATTTTATTGCATTCATGCACCCATATGTTAAAACACGCCATTAAAATATTGAAAAAGCATTGACCACTAGGTCAAATATTTGTTATCAATTGCAAATAGAATGAATTCCAAGCTGGTTCAACCCTGCCAGCCTAAATAAAAAGAGGCGACCGAAATTAAGAGGCTCTTGATTTTGGCTTTGACATGGGCTGCATCATCACATGCCAATGTCATGCCATTTACCAGCTTGTAAGTATAGTACCTTACAAATTAGCTTGTAATTTATAGATTAACTTGTACATATAATACCTTATAAATTAGTCTATTCAAACTTAACAACCAGTTTTCAAAATCCACCTATATAAATGCTGGAATAAATTGATCAAATTAATAGGAAATCGTACATAAAAGTGTTCCATTTATATTGAGAAAAATTCGAATATTAGCATTCTTAACATAAAAATTGAAGGCTTTTCTTCATGAGAAACTCTAAAGCGAGAAAATAATGTGCAGTGAAAGCATTGGCAAAATAAAAAGAAATGCAAACCTTTAGCAATAGCTGAGTCACATGCTTATCAAACTTACATACTCTTCTGTCAAATTCTAAACATAGAAGCCAGATTTTACATATTCTCTTAACATGATGAAAATCATAAAACAACATGAAACCAAAAATTTTCTTCTAAAAAGAAAAGGGTAATTGAAAAGTTAAATATAATTATTCATTCTACCTAAAGGTTTTTTTATTTGGATGCAATAAATTTGTGATTTGCTCATCATAGGATTGCCAAAACAAATTGGAAAGCAAGTGATAAGGAATAAGAATAATACAAAACTAAACAGTCCAGTTCTATCAAAACTAAGAATCACAATAAGCCACTTAACTCTACTTGAAGAAAAGAACAGCAACATTAATACT
The DNA here is from genome assembly GCA_033439115.1 of Firmiana major. NCBI lineage: Eukaryota > Viridiplantae > Streptophyta > Magnoliopsida > Malvales > Malvaceae > Firmiana > Firmiana major. The sequence goes on from CM065909.1 coordinate 46,679,066, forward strand.
TGAGTTATTTATCAGCATGCTTATTTTGCTCCTATAAAATAAGGTCGAAGCACAAACTATTGAAAATGGTCCATTCGTGATATAAATATTCAGCAAATTCATTGATGAACATTACTTGAAAACTTTTACCTCATTTATACGAGCAGAGAGTCGCTCAAACACATTGGGAGTTAAACCTTATTGACCACTTGATAAATTTTCTCAAATAACACTCAGTATTCCGTCCTCTCCTTCCTCCTTTTGCATGCAGCCTCTCACCGCTTTTGCTGCCTTATACAGGCACTCTCTAGTGGCAATAAACATTTTAAACAAAGACAATAAAGGATTAAATTAAGAACTGCATAGAACTCAATGTTCATTGTTCTTATAGTTACATACTCAATAAAGTTAAATATCATTTAAAATGTTTAATAAAGAAGAGACATGCAAAGGGATATAGGAGTTCACTTACCAAGATAAAACAATAAACTTTTCCAGTGTTATGTGCAAGCTCAGTAAAACAAGTCGATGGCTTTTGAAAGAAGTAATTTCCTCAAAGCATCTGTAAAAAGGCAGACCATGGTTTCTTTTTCTTCAAATAATAACAATTGCCATGTTTTCATTGAATGTTGATACATACTTTTCTTAACACTAGGGAGTTACATTTTATAAGTACTATTTTTAGTTCTCTAATTAGATATGACTACTGGAGCCTACCTTGAAAGTACTATTGCCCAAGGATGAATAGCATAAGCAAAACAACATAAGCAGGAATCACATCATACTTTCTCCCACCTAGACCTGTAAAGAATAGAAAATACAAATGGAAATGAATTTTCTAAGAAACCAAATAAAATGTAAGAAAAAAGAGACCAAATAAAAAAGGAATACTATAAGAAATACTAACCCAATATGTCTCTTCCCTTTCCTTCAATAACAACTAAAATTTAATATACAAATAAATTGGTTCTCTATCTGTTATGGAAAGGTGATCAATTGTTGCTTGATATCTCTAATTCTCCTAATACACAGTTATATTAAAAGAACTCAAGCAAACAACCACAAAACAGTTATGATAAAAGCATCACTTACTTCCTTAAGTGGTTTGTATGGTCAAAAGTTGACATATAAATCTCTGCAGCAGAATCATATGCCCTTCAACACTCAGCTTCTTCAACACTCTGGATGAAAGTAACACTGTAAAGAATCCTTCTACAAAAAAATGAGGATTCTCTGTTGGGAAAGCAAAAGTACTTTCAAACAATAAATTCTTATTTATGCCATAATCCATCTTAGAGCAAATATAATTGACGGGTGAAAAGAGATTAAACAAATCTCAGATATCCCTCGTGCCAATTGTGCCAACAACAAAGATATCAGACCAAGCAGCATCAACTCTAACACGAATAAAGCAAGAATATGAAAAAGTTACAACAATGAAAATCAAATTCTCAGCATCCATACTCTCACTTAAGACTGCAACAGCGAGTACTTAGAAAGAGAACAAATCAAAGCCCAAAATATATATGATAACTCGGAATCCTTAATCAGCAGAGGATCTGGAATGATAAAATACTTACTCACCTTCCTTAATCTTCTCTGAAGAAGCAAACAAAGCTTTCCTCCCCGTCTTCTTTAGCCACTAAAAATCAGATTCAGATAACATAATAGAAAAAAAAAAAAAAAAAAAAGGCAAAATTAGACTAAATTTTACAAAATAAAGAAAATTTATTAAAAAGAGAGAGAGAGAGAGAAAGAGGAAGCCTTTAAAGGAGTTCTTCAGGGCTTAACCCATCGTCCTTAGCACTCTTGCCTTTGTTTCCTGCTCTAGCTTGAGCTCTTTCTCAGTCTCGCTCTTTTTGGCTACCATATTAGCTTAAGTTTAAAGATCAACAAAATTGAAATACCCAATTTTTTTTTTTTACAATTAATCCTCAAAATTACAAATTATCCATTAGTCAAACAAATTAAAAGGGTATAAGTCATTGTAGATTCTCGGAATCTAAGTAACGATCAGCGACCATCTGGAAGCCAATCCCTTCATCCAACAAATCACCCAAAACCTAACTCTACTCGCCTTCCTTATCGCTTCTTCGCTCTCTTCGCACCCAGCAATCTGTCTCAGTACCATCGTGGGTAATATTGTAAATAATGTCCGAGATGTCTCGGGTTCAAAAGGAATCCAATGAGGATCGAAACATGCGGGAGATTCTTTGCTTGAATTGATTTTCCATTTTGGGAAAAAAAACAAAACTATGGGTTGAGAAAAGAGAAGAGAAAGAGAGGGAGTAGGGTAGGAAAAGAAAGGGGGTCAGCAGAATTGTCCCTCGATATGATCGAGTCTTCCTCTTTCCCTATCTCGAGAAACTTTTCTTCAAAACCCAAAAAAAAAAAATCATCTTGTCATTCAATTGCAGAGAATTAACAGCATGTTTGCTTTGGTGGAATTGTAATTCCCTTCCAGGTTATTTCCATCTGGGACCACAACTTCACATGTTTGGTTCACCAGCTTCTCAGAATTGGTATTCTAAGGAGCCCGTTGATTCCGTCAATGGGATGAAAACCAATTCCTAAGAGGGAGCCAAGATTTGTAATTCTGCAGGGGAAGAATTGGTTTAGTTATATTTTGTTTCCAAGTGTGTCCTTAGTCTTCTCTAATTTTACAATCAAAACCAATGCAAGCTTTCTTCGGTTTTCTTTCCCATTCTGTTTCACATAATTCATTTACAGTTTCTGCAACTGCACACAGCCAAAAAAATAACAAAAAGCAACAACCTTCCGCACTTGTGAGGAAGCAACTCAAAAAGAACTGCAAATTGAGGTGGCTGACGATGGCTGCAAATATTTTGGATTAGAGCTAGGTTTTTCTAGATGATTTGTGAAAAAATAAAAATTAAAAAACGGAATGAGCAAGTTCAAAAGAATAAAAAATGTGAACTTTTCGTTAAAACTGACCGGCGGAAGATGGCTATGCTGGCACCTATAAACAGCGGTTCAAGAACTCTACAGAGAGGTGCTCTGCAGAAGGGAGAAAGGGGAAGAGAGATTTTAAGGAAGAAATGGGAAGGATGAAAAAAAAAAGGAAAAAAAAAAGAAATAGAAGCAAAAAAATTATTAAAATTTTAAAATTTTAATTTCATTAATTATTAATTAATATTAGTAATAAAATATTTAAAACTTAATTAGTTTTAAATTTTTTTTAAAAAAAAAATGCAAAACAAATTATGATGTTAAATTTGGTTTCTTTATCGATTAAATTTTTATAACTTTGATATTTAAAAAAAAAATATTTATCAACAATTTTTTTAACCATTAAAGAAGGAAAAAAGATATTTAGGGAAGTAATAGATTCATTACTTAAATCTCTTGAGTTTAATTCAATAAATTCAATAAAAATAAGTATAAATATTAAACATTAAATTTATAGTATTTTTAAATATTTTTAAATATATTCAAATGTATTTTAAAAAATAAAGATAATTTTTTTAAAATTAAAATTAAAATTTAATTAAGTTTAAAAATCTCTTGAATTAAATGTTAAATAACTCTAATTCAATTTAACTTAATATTCAAATTTCAACTTAATTTTATTATAAATAAATTAAGCTTAATATTAATTAAGTCAAACTCAAATAATTTATAAATAGATTGAATTATTAACATTTAATATTGGGTAACTAATTAGTTATACCTGAATAAATGAAAATTTTTTAAATATCTTTGGAGTGAATTAATCATTTGAACTTTTCTTACATATATAATTATTAAAAGTCTTTGAATTTCACAACTTTATAGTAATTCCTATTAGGGATAAAAAAAATTAAAAAAAAAATCAAATAACCAATTTGAATTGAAGGGTTCAAATTATGAAAAATCGATTTCAATCAAACAGTAATATAATCAAATTGCATAAATTTAGGTTGATTAGGATACAAATTGGTCCAAATACAAGTTATAATTGAATATTTTGTTGTTTTTTAAGTCAATTCTTTATTGTTTATTGTTGTGGCATTTAACTCAGCCGGTAGGAAACAATTGGTATCATCTTTATTAGAACAAAGACTTTAAGGTCTTGGGTTCGAATCTCTGAGGACGCGAAAGAAAACCCGTGAAGACGGAGCCTGAGGGCAGGGCCCAAAGCGGACAATACGGTTGAGTGGGTCTCCTACCGGCTGAGCTAGACGCCACAACAAAACGTATGTTTTGTTGTGGCGTCTAGCTCAGCCGGTAGGAGACCCACTCAACCGTATTGTCCGCTTTGGGCCCTGCCCTCAGGCTCCGCCCTCACGGATTTATCGCGTCTTCAGAGGTTCGAACCCAAGACCTTAAAGTCTTTGTTCTGACAAAGATCAAACCAATTGTTCTACTGGAATAACTGGTATCATCTTTGCAAGATCAAAGACTTTAAGGTCTTGGGTTCGAACCCCTGAGGACGCGATAAAACCGCGAGGGCGGGGCCGTAAAGGCGGGGCCCAAAGCGGACAATACGATTGAGTGGGTCGCTACCGGCTGAGCTAGGACACAACAACAAAAACGCGCATTTTGTTGTGGCGTCTAGCTCAGCCGGTAGGAGACCCACTCAACCGTATTGTCCGCTTTGGGCCCTGCCCTCAGGCTCCGCCCTCACGATTTTTTTTTTCGCGTCCTCAGAGGTTCGAACCCAAGACCTTAAAGTCTTTGTTCTGACAAAGATGATACCAATTGTTCCCAATAGAACAATTGGTATCATCTTTGTCAGAACAAAGATTTTAAGGTCTTGGGTTCGAACCTCTGAGGACGCGAAAGAAAAACCGTGAGGGCGAAGCCTGAGGGCAGGGCCCAAAGCAGACAATACGGTTGAGTGGGTCTCTTACCGGCTGAGCTAGACGCCACGAACAATTGGTATCATCTTTGTTAAAACAAAGACTTTAAGGTCTTGGGTTCGAACCTCTGAGGACGCGAAAGAAAAACCGTGAGGGTGGAGCCTGAGGGCAGGGCCCAAAGCGAACAATACGGTTGAGTGGGTCTCCTACCGGCTGAGCTAGACGCCACAACATTTATAATTTTGTAATTTGTTTATTTATATCAAAAGTTCGAGTTTTATATTTCAATTAAAAGTTCAAGTTAAAATTAAGATGAAATCTAAAATTACCAAAACTCAAAAATTCAAATAATAAATTCTGAATTAAATTGAATTTATATGTGTTAACATAATATTACAATTAATGCTACAATTATTGTATTATAGTTGACAGACTAATTGATTATGATTGATTTTAAGACTTAATTATAGGGTTAATTATGATTATATTTGCTGATTAAGATTGTATTAGTTGTGATTAGGTTTCCTTTATTATTGTAATCTACTTTCTATATCAAGATCTTAAGCCTTCTTGTAATGTATATATCAGAAATGCAATTCTTTTTTCTTTCTTTTTCTCTTTCTTTTCATGGTATCAAAGTAAATTTTTTGCTTATCTCAAATGTAAATCACCTTGAGATAACTTGTTTCTTTCTCTCTTTCACATTTTTTTTTACCAAAACTAAAATCACTACTTGATTAAAATTCATTCATTTAGAAAAGATGGTAAGTACTCAAAGAGAAAACATGCAACCAATCTCTATCATTCTCGATGGGCATAACTACAATCAATGGTTTTCAACTATGCTAGTTATCTAAAAGGAATGAAATTATAGCTTGTTTTTACTGAAGAACGTACGATGTTAATTAATTAAGTAGTAAAATATAACAATAAATCTACAGATTGACTTGATGAATAAAAAAGTAACAACCAGTAGATCTTTACATGGTTCACCAACATCATTGTTCCCTCTATCAACGTACATTTTGGACACTTTAAACTTACTAAGGAGGTTTGAGATTTCATTGCCACATGGTATGGCTCTACTACCCTTTCTCATTAATATCATTTTATGATCACTTTGCCTTGACTTCATCAAGAATCAGATTAATCAATTGATGAATTTCCTTCCAAAATGCAACATTTATAGAATATGCTTGAGAATTATGTGCTATAATTCAAAACTAATCAAGATACTTTCCTTACTTATCAAAAGCAACCTCTACTTATTCCATTTCTCATGGATCTTTGATATGACTTTGACATCATCTACCTACCATGGATAATGCACTTACAGAGTTGATTTCTAAAAAATCGAGTTAGCTATAACTAGAATTCATTATATCGATATTGTTATTGATGCAACTCTAAAATAGTGCACTAGTTCTACTCAACCTTGTTTTCGATGTGGACGAAGTACTAATCTTGTCTCCAATTGTAAAGTAATATTTCATTCTAATAGAGCATGACTTTTTTATGCTTAATCTACTTATTTGGCAATGCCTTTGTTCACGATGTGGAAGGACTAAGCATCTTGTTGAGAAATGCAAGGCTATATTTCATAACAAAGGAACACGTCTTTTAGGTTTTACAAGTACCAAGGCTACTACAACAACCAACATTGAGTTCATTACGTCTAAATATTCTTTTTAACGAATTTACATTCTCGACTAATGACCTTCAAGGTTTAATCAATCAAGTAAAGTCTCAATCTCAAAATATTGCAATATTTGTTGCTACATCAGTTAACACTTGGTTGTTAGATATTGCTTGTGGGAATCATATGACTTTAATCCTTCTTTACTTAAGAAAACAATACATATTTCAAGTATTCTATTGTTACAACTACCAATGGTTCTACTAGAAATGTAAATGGATACCTTATAAACTGTTACCTTGCATTACTCGATCCAATTAAGTAAGATTAGAGTATTTAATAATCAGGTTTGGTAAGGCTCGAGTAGTAATCTTAGGGTACCATACTATCTAAACCCGATTATAAATAATAATTTTAAATGCTATTATATACATTTTTATCTATAAATTAAATATTATTAATATAATACTTAATTGAATTAATTTGTTAAATATTTTAATTATGATTTTTTACATTAATTTATTTTAGAAGTTAATTTAATTTTATTAGTTTAATTTTTCTTAATAATATGCATTGACATTGATTTTAAATTTAAATTTGAAAATCAAAGATTGACTTAATAATAAGGTATTTAGCGAGTTCGGGTAGTTAATGAGCATTTCTTATATTATATGGGTAGGGATCAGGTAGTGAAAATCAAAATATTCTAATAGTTAATTGGGTTTGAGTATTGTAAAATAAAATCAGCTTTGGGTTTGGGTACTCCAAAATTAGTGGGTACTCTTGTGAGACCCCGTATATGTATAGCTATGTATATAGGAACGTGGGAATGTAAATAAAATCATAAGTATGATGATACATTGTAATGTGAAGTATATGCAATGTAAGTTCATAAGATTATGTACGCACTTGTAATAAGAATTGTGATTATACATACAAGTTGCATTATGAATGAGTAGGAAGAAATAAACTTGAACACAAGAAGAATGTGATCGAAATGGAATATGAGTAGTATAGTAAAATGGAAGGAAAGATTTACATAAGTGTATATTTTCATTCGAGTAATATCGTATATATTTGGTCATACAAAGATTCTACGCAAGTTTTAATGTGTATGTAGTGAGGATGGATCCCATTTTCAAGTCTCAAAGATGAATGAATGAGGAAATGATCATGGTAGCAAATTAAGGGTGTTTGGTAAGGGTTGTTGAAGAGGAACTGCAAGAAATCTGAAATTTGTGAAGGCCAGATCGATCTCATAGGATGAGAGATCGATCTGGGAGAGCCAGAATGCTCTAAGTGAGAAATGGAAGGGAACAGATCGATCTCCAAAGGAAGCAGATCGATCTCTTTAGCTCTCGGGTTGGAAGCAGATCGATCTCCCATAAGACCAGATCGATCTCCTTAAGCTTCTGTTTGACAGCAGATCGATCTCCAGTCTCGACAGATCGATCTCCTACCTTTAAAACGTCTTAAAAAGAGGGATTTTAGAGGAACAGATCGATCTCCACCCAAGGAAGATCGATCTCCTCAAGTCAAAACTATAAATGGGAGCAGTTGGATCATCAGAATTTCGGGATAAACCATTTCCTCTCACTTCAACTCAAAGAAATCTAGTTTCTCACTCCTAAATCCAGCCATTTTCAGTGAGATTTAAGGAGAGTCTATTAGAGACAAAGTTGTTCACAACAAAAAGAAAAACAACATAGTCTAGAGGCATTTCCCCATTTGATGGATTGAAGAAATAAAGGGCAATCCTAATTGGAGCAAGAGGAAATCCAATGAGGTAAGTTTCTAATGCAAATACCCAAGTACATTTGTTTGGATATTGATATGGGAAATGGTTAGTATGCATAGACATGATAGAACTACCTAGAATGGTATGAAATGAATATAACTTGGAAATAGTCAAGTGTGAGAAAGTGGAGAGTGGAAGTGTTTATGATGAATGAGATATCTTGAGTGGAGGAACATGTTGTGAGAATGATTTGGACATGTTGATATTGGGATAAATTGTGAGATTTACCACAAAGGGTAAAAATGTGTAATTAAGGCATTTGATAAATGCTTAGTTGAATAAGAGTTAGAAACATTAACTCAAATGTTAATGGATGAATTTCAGTTTCGGATGATACGTCGGAGCAAGTCGAGATGAGAACGTGAGAAGCATAAAGGCGGATAGTTGCACACAAGTAAAACGAGGTAAGGGACTGTGTGTTAGCTATAGAGATGTTCGTACGTAATTACAGCAATTTCGTAGATATATTGCTAGGACTAGTACGATATTATAATTGTATGAAATGATGTGGAAGTATGAAAAGTGCTATGATGTATATATGTATTGAGAAATGGGATAGGGTAAGGAAATAGCATGATATGCATGTTTTCAATGATGTTCTCAATTTTATATTGTTATTGATGATTGAGAAATGTCGATGATAGGTTGGCTACTTTTACATGTTTTAGCATGAAGAGTCATGCTGTATGAATAAACGTGTTTTGAGTTTTAAAAGAGAAAATAGCCATCTATCAGTTTTGAGATGAGATTTGGTGTTGAAGCGCTAGCTCACACTCGTTTTAATGCCTTGATGTACCGTGCGGGAGTTTTAACTCGCACGAGTGTTTTGAGAAAGTGCGAGAACCTTGCTCGCACCTGTTTTGTTGAGTTGAGGTAAACCTGGGGGTCTGGGACCCAAGGGGATACCAGCCGACGGCCATTTGAACGGGTTGGGCCTTAACGACAGATCGTACCGCGCTGGAGCTTTGCGTTGACTGTGTGTCACGCTGCTTGCTCGCCTGGTATATGAGACATGGTTTAAGGATAAAAAATCCATCGGAGTTGGAGTATGGACTTGGGTCCACGGTCGTACGTAGAACAGTGTAGTCACCCATTGGTATACTATGTACCGTGCTGGGTGCACGTGAGTACGAGTATCGCGTAGATGACACACGACGTATCTTCACCGTGAGTATACGAGGAGATGAGGTGGATTGAGATGAGCCGGAAGGTAAGACTGACCCATCCCCCTTCAGGCGAAGTGATACCCTGTGCACACCTGATCAGTGAGGCCTGGGATCACTGACTATGGCCATAAGTCGTGGATATTTGATTGCCGAAAATTCCATACCTGTCTCAGAGATTCGAGAAACAGAGACAATCTCAGAAAAGAAAGAGATTTGCGAGAAAGAACGATTTGAGAAGTGAAAGAGATTTCGTGTTTTTGATAAATCTCTGATTTTACATTTGTGCCATGAGGGCACTATTTATGAGCATGTTTTAAATGGAAGTTTGACATTTGATTTACACGAAAATGCTATTGAGAAACATGTGTTTAAATGCATTGTTCGTATGATATTTCCATTTATAACGAAAACATGGTTTTGGTTTATGCATGCATGGGCTATGTAGGTAGTACGATATCTACCTGCTAGCATACATTTCCTTACTGAGCTGTGGTTTGCTCATCCCACTATTTTCCCCCTCCAGGTACTGAGAAGTAAGAGAGCGGTGATCTCTAGATTTTTTGTGTTTAACAGCTCCCACAATCCGCAAAGGTATAAGATTTGTATACACGAGTATTTTGTATCTAATATATTGTATCGCACAGTTATATCTTGGAATTGTAAACAGTATTATGGGGATGATATGTAAACACTTGGTATTTATACAATTAATTTTGTGTATTTACACACACCTGGGAGTGTGAATTAAAGTTTTAAATATTCCGCTGTAAATGAATGAATTTTTAGTAATTGCATCTTCTCACAGCCCAACCGTAGTAGAGAATGTATGGATAGAAGGGTTCACAAAAGCGGGGTATGACAACTCTACCCATTGCCACCCTTGGGTTTTACCTTGAAAGCTATCCATGTTGGTAATATTGAAACTTCAGCCTAACACTTAATCTTGTTCCTAACCTTATCTTTAATTTTCTTTCTGTTGATCAACTTTGTGATCTCGATCTTGACTTTTATTTTTCCAACAACATGGTTGTATTGTGCAAGATTGGAACATTGTTTGAGCTCAAAAGCTTGAAAATCCAAAATACTTTATCACCGCTGCTACATCTCAAACATCATTTCCAACTTCTTTTGAGCTATGGTACTCTGAGTTAGGTTATGTATCTATTTCTCAAATAAATCACTATCTTCTAGTGGTGTTTTAGGTAAAGTTTCTGTTGGCTCAACCGAGAGGGGGGGCGAATCGATTTTTCTAGTCTAAATGCTAAATTTAAACTCTTTTAAATTGAATTGCAAATAATCAAATAAATGATAATATTAAGCAATAGAGAATAGTGCAGTAAAATAAAGGAGATAAGGAAGAGAAATAGTAAACTCAGCAATTTATAGAGGTTCGACCAATCGCTTGCCTACATCCTCTCTTCTTGACCTTCTTGTCAAGAGTTCTCTTTCACTATCACAATAGTTGATACAATTTTCTTTTTAAGGTTAAGGAATAACCTCTCTACCCCTTATACAAAGATATCTATTCAACTCTTACACAATTCTCTCACAGAGGAACTCTCCCATTTTCTTTTAGATTAAGAGTGAATACAAATAAGAACTCTATTTTATGGGTAGGAAGAATAACTTCAACTCAAGCTATTAAAGACAATACAACGAATAAGATGTTGAAGGCAAAAAGAATATTAAGGAATGATCTCTCAAGAATGTTCAGATTTTTTCAGCTCTATTTCTTTTTCCCCAATGTCTTCAATGCTTGGTTTTATACAGCAGGATAGTAGGTGAAGCATTTAATGCAGTTTTTTCCATTAAAGATTTTGCAGAGAGAGCCGTTGGGAACCTCTAATAGAGAACAATATCAATCTTCCATCATGACCAGATCGATCTTCTAATTCAAATTCCTGCAATTACAAAGCAATTCAAAGAAAGGAGATCGATCTCATTATTGGAGAGATCGAACTTATAATCCATAAAATGATAGTGCAGATCGATCTGTTGACCCAACAGATTGGTCTTTTAAACCCACTGTTTGAGCAAGATCGATCTTCAGATCGATCTTGTAAGTATTCTCGTAAGAGGGAGATCGATCTCTAATCACCCTAGATCGATCTCATAAACTCACTGTCTTGAGAAGATCGATCTCTATCCATATGAGATCGATCTCATATGGATAGAGATCGATAAACTCTTTGTTTGAACATAGATCGATCTACAGATCGATCTAAGACTTTTAACCTTTGCCTTAGAGGAGATCGATCTCTAACTAGACCAGATCGATCTCATAAACTCACTGTCTTGAGAAGATCGATCTCTATCCATATGAGATCGATCTCATAAACTCTCTGTTTGAACATAGATCGATCTACAGATCGATCTAAGACTTTTAACCTTTGCCTTAGAGGAGATCGATCTCTAACTAGATCAGATCGATCTCATAAACATTCTGTAAGACAAAGATCGATCTCATAACCCTCGGAGATCGATCTCTTCTTCCTTAACATCCAATACATGTTCTTTAAGTCTTTAAGCTTTAATCAGATCGATCTCTTATCTCATGAGATCGATCTCTCATCTTTGAAAACCCAGGAGATCGATCCTTATCTCAAGAGATCGATCCTCATCCTTTAAAACCTAGTTTTTGGCAAAGACTTGTTATCTCAAAGTGTTCTAATTAATTTCTTAACATGTTTTAAACTTTTCTAATCATTTTTGAATTACTGTTTTATCATTTCAAAATATATCAACTTAACAATCTTCTCTTTTTTAATATGACAAAACTTATTCAACAAGCTAATTTTAAAACATGTTTAGTCCCCTTACCATATGCATCCAGTTTCAAAACTCCCCCTTAATTTAGCATCCAATTTTTCAGTTTAAAAAAACTCCCCCTTAATTTATGCTCCCCTTAATATGTTTTCTTCTCCCCCCTTTTTGTCATATCAATAAGATGTTAAATCCATATCAACAAAGTATAAAACTGTTGAGCAAAAAACTAAACCATAATTCTGTCATTTCAAAATAGATATAGGTATATGTTCATACAACATCAAAACATAGTTCAAGACACAACAAAGAGAATCTAAATAATCAGGTCCTAAGAGGATGGTGAAGGAAAAAGATCAGCAAGGTCCTCAACTCGAACGCGAGTCGTTTGAAGCTCATCGAACATAGCCTGCTGCGTTGCCTCAATTATGTCAAGAGGTTCTCGAAACGTGTGAAGCGTTGTGCAAAGGTCTCCATCGTTGTATCAAAATGTTATCGAAAATCCATTATCATGGATGTAACGGCATCAACTGGAGCAGCATACGGGGCAACATACACAGTAGGAGCCTCAGTGGACGGTGCTGTAGGCTCAGCTGGAATGTCTTCTTCCATGGCTGCCTCGTGAGGGATTTTACTTTTCTTCCGTCACTGACCGTGGATGTCTTTATAGTACCCCATATGATGAAGAGTGCCGATATTCAGAACACTTTTTACAGATGGCACTTCACCAATTTCACAAGAACAGTCAACCCCGAGTTTGTGTAGTAAGAAGGCAAGGGGTTAAGGGAAGACGATAGTTGAGGCTTAACCCCGCACGATCTTCAGCCAATCCTCATAAATGAAGTGGACAAAGTTAGATTTTTGGCCTTGAGAGGAATGAAGATGATGGAGCCAAAAGCGGTCGAGTTTACAAATTATAGTGTATCGGGTACCATAAGGTCGGAGGTTCCAAGAGATTATTAGATGAATCAACCTCGGGTGCATGGGTAGGTCACTAGCCTTATCTCCGAGAAGGTTGAATTCAAGTGGTACCTCTTCTTCCTCATCAGACAGATCAGTGTCTTCAATTTCAAAAACTTGGGCTATAAGATTTGTAATTACAATGATGGTTTTGGCCATGACGAAGGTTTTAAAACTAAGAATTTTACATGTGTCATCAGGGTCATAGATAAGCTCAGCGTTTGAGAAAAATGCCCTAATAATATTCAGAGGAGCAGAGGTATTTATTTTGAGAAAGGGAAGCCAACCAAATTCTTGCATTTTTTTTTAAGTAAGGAAAGTCAATACGTGCAAGAAATGAAAAGTCGATGGTTCTCCAGTGTTTAATGGGCACAGTAGAGAAGTATTCTTCATATCTTTTTCTTTTTGCAGGTGTTTGAAAACACCTGCTGAAGGTTGTGACAGAGGATGTAATGACATTGGGTGGCGTGAAGAAGAGGGTCTGGATTTTTTGTTTGCAACTCTCTTAAGGCGAGGCATTATGTTTACTATAAAATCAGTCAAAGACAGCCTAATAGTGTTCTGATAGTTCTCTAACAGAGTCCTAAGCAATAGAACAGTTCACTAGAAACCCTATCGAAGATTAATCTATGAAATCAAGAAATTTTTGAAAGAAAATCAACAATGTAGGTTCTAAGATGAAGAATAAAGGAGTAGATTTGACGAAAACCTTACCAGAGATCGATCTGTGAGAGAAATCGGAAGAAGAGGCGAGACGCAGGTTAGGGATTTTGAATTTGGGTTTCTAAAATTTGGAGATTTTTGAATCAGTATATATAGCATAGGGCTAAGGAGATCGATCTGTCGAGGTATCAAATCGATCTGTCATTTCTAAAAACTTAATGAGATCGATCTGTTGTTTTATGAGATTGATCTACAAAATACAGAAGCTCAATAAGATCGATCTGCCAAATGTAGAGATCGATCTGTAAAACACAGAGGCTGAAGAAGATCGATCTGTCAAATGCAGGAATCGATCTGTAAAATACAGAAACTTAAGGAGATCGATCTTATAGGATTGAAGATCGATCTGCTTAGCAGAACCTTACTGCTTTAGGCCAATTTGGAGCATGCTAGATCGATCTATATTGTGAAGAGATTAATCTCTCATACCATTTGCCTAGAAAATAAGTTGAAAAACCAGTTGAAAATGAGTTTGAAATTAAAGTTTTGAAGGTTATAATCCTTAAGGAGCATACATAAGTCCTAATTCACCTCTAAGAACACAAAATCTATCTTTATCAAGAGGTTTGGTGAAAATATCAGCTATTTGATGCAATGTATCAATATATTCTAGAACTATATCTCCTTTTTGTACATGATCTCTAAGGAAATGATGCCTAATCTCAATATGTTTAGTTCTAGAGTGTTGAATTGGATTTTTGGAGAGATTAATGGCACTGGTATTATCACACTTGATGGAAACTTGTTTCATGTCTACACCATAATCTCTCATCTGTTGCTTAATCCACAACACTTGAGCACTACAACTACCAGCTGCTATATATTCTGCCTCAGTTGTGGATTGTGCTACACTATTTTGTTTCTTAGAGAACCATGATATTAATATATTCTCTAAGAATTGGCAAGTTCCTGAAGTGCTTTTTCTATCTATTTTACATCCTCCAAAATCTGCATCAGAATATGAATGAAGAGCAAAGGTGGAATCTCTAGGGTACCATAGTCCTAGAGAATGTGTGTCTTTAAGGTACCTAAAAATTCTTTTTGTAGCTAGTAAGTGTGATTCTCTAGGTGAGGATTGAAATCTAGCACATAAACACACACTAAATAAAATATCAAGTCTACTTACAATAAGATAAAGCAACGAACCAATCATAGACCTATATAGCTTAGCGTCTACACACTTACAACTTTCATCTTTATCAAGCTTGATGTTGGTGCCCATTGGAGTTCCTTGAGGTTTGCACTTATCTATTCCAAATCGTTTGAGCAAATCATTGGTGTACTTAGCTTGATTGATGAATATTCCATCCTTAGTTTGCTTTACTTGAAGTCTCAAGAAATATGTGAGCTCTCCCATCATGCTCATTTTAAATTCACCTTCCATGATCTTAGCAAACTCTTGACATAAAGATTCATTAGTTGATCCAAAAATGATGTCATCTACATATACTTGAACAACTAGTAAATCTTTATTCTTAGTTTTAATAAACAAGGTTGTATCTACTTTTTCTCTGGAAAATCCATTTTCTATCAAGAACTTTGAAAGTCTTTCATACCAAGCTCTAGGAGTTTGTTTCAAACCGTAAAGTGCTTTAGAAAGTTTGTAAACATGTTCAGAAAGTTCTGGACTTTCAAAACCGAGGGGTTGCTCTATATAAACTTCCTCATTGATGTAACCATTTAGAAATGCCTTTTTTACATCCATTTGATACAACTTGAAATTTTTGTAGTATGCAAAAGCAAGTAGCATCCTTATTGCTTCTAATCTTGTTACCGTGCATAGGTTTCATCATAGTTTATCCCTTCCTCTTGCCTATAAACTTGTGCAACTAGCCTAGCCTTGTTTCTTATGATCACACTATTTTCATCCATTTAGTTCTAATTATAGAATGATCACTAGATCTAGGAACTAAATTCCACACTTTACTTCTTTCAAATTGATTTAGTTCCTCTTGCATAGCTAAAAACCAATTATTATCATCTAAAGCTTCATTGACATTTTTTTGTTCAATTTGAGATACAAATACTATATATTGACATACATTTCTTAGTGAGGACCTTGTTCTAACTCCTAGATTTGGATCACCTACAATTTCACAATCTTTGACATATCCTAGTTCTCTTGGTGCTTTAGATTCTTTTTCTAGTATTTCTAATTCTTCTTCATCTTCTTCCTTTTTATTAATGTCAATATTTTCTAGTAAGTTATCTTCTATCCTTGAGGATTCCTTCAAAATCTCATCAAATATTTCAATATCCTCATCATTGGTAGAAACTTTAGATGCATCGTTTGACTCATCAAATATTACATATATTGACTCTTCTACCATCAAGGTTCTTTTGTTGTACACTCTATATGCCTTTGAATTTAAAGAATAGTCTAAAAAGATTCTTTCATCACTTTTAGCATCAAATTTTCCTAAGTTGTCTTTCGCATTATTTAGGACAAAGCATCTACAACCAAAAGGATGAAAATAGCTAATATTTGGCTTCTTTTCCTTGTAAAGCTCATAAGGGGTTTTCTTCAAGATTGGTTTAATCATGGCTCTATTTATAATGTAGCATGAGGTGTTTATGGCTTCAGCCCAAAAATATTTAGGTAGATTATTCTCACATAATTGTTCTAGTCATTTCCTCTAAGGTTCTATTTATCCTTTCAACAACCCCATTTTGTTGTGGTGTCCTAGGAGCTGAAAAATTATGGCAAATTCCTTGATCATTGCAAAATTCATCAAAATCAAGATTTTTAAATTCCTTGCCATGATTACTTCTAATACTTGTTATTGTATAACCTTTTTCATTTTGGGTTAATTTTGAATAGGTGATAAATTTTTCTAAGGCTTCATTCTTGATTCTTAAGAAATATACCCATGTAAATCTAGTATAATCATCTACAATAACAAATCCATAGTGTTTACCCCCAAGACTAGTTGTTCTAGTTGGACCAAAAAGATCTAGATGAAGTAATTGAAGGGGTCTAGAGGTTGACACACAGTTTTTAGATTTAAATGATATCCTTTTATGTTTTCCCTTAACACAAGTTTCACAAATTTTGTCATAATCATAGGACAGCTTAAGTAATCTTACAACAAGATCTTTTCTAGCTAGCTTAGATAAAACATGCATGCCAGCATGACCTAGTCTCCTATGTCACAACCAAGGTTCTTTTTCTTTATATACCATAAAGCATACATTTTCATTTCTCAGTTCATTTAAATATACTATATATATGTTACCTTATCTATGTCCTAAGAAAAGAACTTTATTTGATTTAGTGTCTATCACATGACAATTCAAGCAATCAAAAATTACTTTGTAACCTTTGTCACAAAGTTGACTAATGCTAAGCAAATTATGTTTTAGTCCTCTAACAAGTAAAACATTTTCTATTGAGAAAGAATCATTACTAATAGATCCACTTCCTTCAACTTGACCTTTGGAGTTGTTCCCAAAAGTGACTTCTCCACCAACCTTTGATTTGAATGAGTTGAAGTGGCTTCTATCACCGGTCATGTGTCTTGAGCATCCACTATCCACGTACCAAGCTGTCACACCCCGTTTCCAAATCAAAATTTATATTATTTCCCCATACACACACATAACGGAGCAGACAACATACGGATGGTTAGGCATACGAGCCGATATTAAACTTACATCCATAAATACAAGCGATAAATAATAATTGATTCACTTATTTATATATATGTACCCACGTACGTTTACATCCCCGTAATTCTTAATAAACATAACTGTGCCTTACAAGTTTAGATACAAAAGCAAAATAAGTGTATATCTTTACGCTCTACAAAAAGTGAGCTATTGCTTCAGGAATAACCTCAGCTCTCCATATTTGGGTAACTCTGTGGAGTGGAGGAAAAAAGGGATGAGCTAACGCGCTCAGTAAGAAATTACACAAGCAGGTAGATAACTATACTACCTACATGCAGGTCATGCAGAAAATCCTTACTTTCTCAATCCCAACTGAAATTCACAAAACCACTCACGTATGCTTTCTCAAAGCCATGTCAATCACAAACGAATTTCTCAAAACACATGTTCTCATAAATCTGATTTGAATAAAATATGAGACAAATCAAAATCTCGAAAATTAAATCAGAATTCATATAAGTATGGAGACAAAGCAGAGCATATGGAAACAAATAGACATATGGCCATAGTCATTGGACTCCATGCCTCACGGGCCAGGTGTGCATGAATGTCCCCGGATGGCTGAGGATAGGGGGTCAGTCTACCCATCAGACACAAACAAACAACAAGGTACGTCGTACTCCATGTGCGTCCACACAGTACATTATACTCCGTGGACCCTAATATCTGAAATCAGCGAGATTAGGAGTGCCTGTCCAACGGGTCTTATCATCCCATCTCCAGCTATATCAATACTGAGTCTCCAAAATGCACGTGCGAGCATATCAATCAGTGTGACACCCAGTCTACACGAGGCTCCAGCACGGCTTTATCAAATCATGTACGAGGATCAGTGCAAGCTTACACAGCCTACACTACGTCTCCAAACACGGTTTTATGCATATCACAAAATTGAATTCCAGTGCGAGCAAAGCTCCAACACGGTATTATGCATAAATCATGCAAAGTCTAGTGCGAGCAACGCTCTAACACAACTTTAATTTCAAAATTGATAGATGGCTCGATGCATATAAGGGGCCTACAAACCAACCTCAACCACGGAAGGTAGTACCTACTGGAGTGAGAGGAAACATTTTCCATCAAATCACTCATCAAACACTTTTTATTCTGAAAACAAACAATTTAATGCAGATAATCAAATTCAGAGTCATTCTATCACCACTTATTCACAAAACATGCTTATTCATGTAAAACACATCAAAATAGGCCATTTCGGCCAAGTTCATATTTTTCGTACCTAGGGGCATTTTCGTAATTTTTTCATATTTGGGTACTATCCAAAAATTTCATATTCATACTCTATACAGAAATTTAGGTGCACGTAAATGACGATAAAATACGTACAGCTATCTCCAAGAGCTTACGAAATCCCTTACCTCAAAATTGTCGACTGCGAATTAAATTCTTGATCTCTCCAGATCACGCAGTCTAATTGGTTCTGGATGTATTCTCGGAAGCCAAATCGTTCCTTGGTGGTACGTAAGTCGAGATCCGCTCGAGTTCGTATACGTCGCCTACCATTTTTCCACTACACAACAATATATATTTAAACCGATTAATTCCGATCTAATATAAATTCAAATAATTATCCGAAAAATAAATCAATTGATTTTCCACCACTTATCGGTCTACTACTGTACCGGGATAACACTAAATTTTTTTTCCAATTTTTTCTCTCTCCTTTGACTGAACCGGTTCGGACCGGTTCAGACTCTTTCACACTGAACCGGTCCGAACCGGTTCAGGCGTGATTTGGTCTTTGTCAGCGCTGTCGACCGGTTCTCGGGGTGGTTCGACAGTCGTTCGACGTGCCTCGGCCTGGGGAAGCCTCGCCTGGAGTGGGTCAGCCCAATTCGACGTCGGTGCCGACGAATCTGGCTTTTTCTCCCGCGGCCTTCTCCTCGCCGATTTGTCTTTTTCGGTGGTTTCACGGTCCGTCCGACCGATCGGAGGCTCCATGGTGTTGCTCGTCCTTCGCTGGTCGTTCCTCGCGCGTTTCGTCGGTCATGGCTCGCCGGAGGTGGAATGGCAGAGGGATCAATCTTCGGCTTCTCTCTCCTCGCGATTTCGGTTTCCTCTTTTTTTTTTCGTTTTTCGTTTTTTTTTTCAAATTCTTCTTTCTTTCTCTTTTTTTTTTACATATATATATTATATTATATACCATATAATACAATATATATCAAAATATCTACTAATAAATACATATAATAATACTAAACTATCTTAAAATTTTAAAATATTATAATAATAATAATAATAATAATAATAATAATAATAATAAAATAAATATTATTATTATTACAATATTTTATTCTCGTAGTGCAATTTATACACTAAAATTTTTACACCCTTGTATATATATTTATTAAATTTATTTCTATAAATATATGTACATTCTATTTCATTTTATCGTATTTATTTATCCTTCCAAAAATATATTTTTCGATATTTTTGGGATAAAATTTTCAAAATAAGGTATATTCCCGGTTTATCATTTTCGGACTAACTTCCCTTCTTGGACTCCCCATATTTTCACGTTCTGAGTCCATATTTTCAATCGGTTTAATCTAATTTCATTCGATTTATTTTGAATCTATCCGAACTCGTATTTCGGTACTTTAAAACTTATTGGTACCCAATTTAATTATTTATACTTGAAATTGTATAATTTCTTCTTTATTGCACAATATATCATAATTACATATTTAACATGATATATTTTCAAAGACAAATACGAAATTCGGGTCTTATATTTTCTCCCCTCCTTAAAAAATTTGGTCCTCCAAATTGACCAAAACTCAGCTCTTGAACAGGTGGGGGTACTTTTCTCGCATCAGGCTCTCTAACTCCCACGTAGCCTCCTCTGAAGTGTGATGTTGCCAGAGAACCTTAACCAACGGAATCGTCTTAGTCCATAACACTTTGTCCTTCCTATCCAATATCCGAACTGGCTTCTCCACATATGATATATCTTCCTTTAATTCTGAAGGTTCATACCTGATCACATGTGATGGGTCCGAATGGTACTTCCGAAGCATGGACACATGAAAGACGTTGTGGATGCTTGTTAGCTCAAGGGGTAAAGCTAGCCTGTAGGCCTTATCTCCCACTCGGTCTAAGATTTCAAAGGGTCCGATGTAACGGGGACTCAACTTGCCTTTCTTGCCGAATTCTCATAATGCCCTTCGAAAGAGATATTTTCAAAAATACAGATTCACTGACCATAAACTCTAATGGTCTACGTCTCATGTCAGCGTAGCTCTTCTGTCTGCTCTGAGCTGTCCTCAACCTCTCACATATCAATTGGACATCCTCAGAGGCTTGCTGTACTAAATCGAGAGCAAAAATTGTTCGGTCACCCACCTCTTCCCATCCGATCGAAGAACGACACCTACGACTATACAATGCTTCATATGGTGCCATTCCTATACTCGAGTGATAACTGTTATTATAGGCGAACTCTGCCAATGGCAAGTGGTAATCCCAGGAGCCTCTAAAGTCCAGAACACATGCTCTCAACATATCCTCCAGAGTCTGAATGGTCCTCTTTGTCTGACCATTTGTCTGAGGATGAAAAGCTGTACTAAAGTTCAACTGGGTCCCCATCACTTCCTGAAAATGTTCCCAAAAGTGGGAAGTGAAGCGGGAATCCCGATCAGATACAATGCTCACTGGAACACCGTGTAGCCTCACAATCTCACGAACATACAGATTCGCCAAAGCACTCAGAGTATCCATGGCTCTCATAGCCGGGAAGTGGGCTGACTTCGTCAATCGATCGACAATCACCCATATAGCATCATGGTTCCTCCGAGTCCTAGGTAATTCCATGATGAAATCCATGGTGATATGCTCTCATTTTCATGTCGGAATAGGTAGAGGCTGCAATAACCCTGCAGGCTTCTGATGCTCTACCTTAATCTGCTGACATACAAGACACTTGGCAACATATTCGGTAATGTCCTCTTCATACCGGACCACCAGTATACTCTCCGGAGATTCTGATACATCTTACTGCTCCCCGGATGTAACGTATACCGTGACGAATACGCATCTGCCAAAATCAACTATCTCAACTCTGGGTCATCGGGAACACATATCCTACCTCAGAACCTCAGTAACTCGTCACTACTCACATCAAAATCGGTTCCAGTACCCAACTGAATCTGACTCGCCCAGTCAATACAACTCTGATTAACACGTTGGGCCTGCCTGATCCGGTCCATAAGAATCGGTTCCAATCTTAGGCTAGCCACAAAATAATTAGTGTCAGTATCAGAAAAGGTCACATCCAATCTGAGGCTTGCAAACTATTCCAACAGCTCGTGTTCCCTGACCATCATATATGATACCATCCCGAGACTCTTTTTGCTCAAAGCATCAGTTACTACATTCACCTTTCCTAGGTGGTACAAAATCTCACAATCATAATCTTTCAGGAGTTCTAACCATCTTCACTGCCTCATATTCAGTTCCTTCTGCGAAAATAGATACTTGAGGCTTTTATGATCAGTAAATACCTGAAATTTCTCACCGTACAAATAGTGGCATCATATCTTCAACGCAAACACCACGGCGGTCAACTCCAAATCATGGGTCGAGTAGTTCTTCTCATGGACCTTAAGCTGTCGAGATCCATAGGCAATTACCTTCCCATTCTGTATTAATACACAACTCAGTCCCTGTCTCGAGGCATCCGTATATACAGTAAAGCCTCCTGAGCTGGTAGGTATGGTGAGAATAGGTGCGATGATCAGGCTGTGCTTCAACTCCTGAAAGCTATGCTCACAGGCATCATTCCACTCGAATGCTACATCCTTTCGAATAAGCCGAGTCATAGGAGCAGACAATTTCGAAAAACCCTCAACAAATCTCCTGTAGTAACCAGCTAAATCCAAAAAACTACGGATCTCTGTAACTGTCTTGGGCCTGTCCCACTGGACTACTGCCTCGATCTTAGACGGATCAACTAACACTCCGTCTTTTGATACTACATGACCCAGAAAGGAAATCTCTTCCAACTAAAAGTCACAATTACTGAGCTTGGCATATAACTGCTTCTCCCTGAGGGTCTGTAAAACAATTCTCAGATGCTGCTCATGATCTTCCCTGGACTTCGAATATACCAGAATGTCATCAATAAAGACGATCACAAATCGATCCAAGTATGGCTTGAACACATCATTCATCAGAGCCATAAAAGCTGCAGGAGCATTCGTTAACCTGAAAGGCATAACCCTGAACTCATAATGACCATAACGAGTGCGAAAAGCTGTCTTAAGTACGTCTTCGCTCCAAATTCTCAATTGATGGTACCCAGACCTCAAATCGATCTTGGAAAAGATATGTGCTCCTCGGAGCTTATCCAATAGATCATCTATACGTGGCAAGGGGTACTTATTCTTGATGGTAGTCTTATTCAACAATCGATAATCAATGCACAGTCGGAGGCTTCATCTTTCTTCTTCACAAATAGAACCGGAGCTCCCCAAGGTGAGACGCTCGGTCTAATGAACCCCTTATCCAGTAGCTCCTGTAACTGCTTCTTTAGCTCCTCTAACTCTATTGGTGCCATTCTGTATGGTGGTCTCGATATGGGCTCAGTACTAGGTACTAGATCAATACAAAACTCCATCTCCCTGTTTGGTGGTAATCCTGGCAGATCATCCGGGAAGACATCAGAAAATTTCTTTATTATTGGAATATCAGTCAACTCCGGACATACCTTATCTATATCGACCACGTACGCAATAAAACCTTCAAAATATTAATCATTCAGTTAGCACCAATATTAATCCGTTCTAATCATAACTACTACTTCTTTCATTTCTTCCCAGAAAATTTTACAATATGTTTCTCAGGTAGAGAAAACATTAGTTCCTTAGAATAACAGTCTAAGACAGCATGATTTGCAGCCAACCAATCCATTCTCAAAATTACATCAAAATCATACATATTCAGCAGGATAAGATCGGCTGTCATGCTTTTATCTCCTACTCTTAATTTACAATCCTTACACATCATTTCAATCATTTGACCCTCTCTCATGGGTGTGCTGATAAACAGCCTACAACCTAAGGGTACATGCGTCACAAAATTTGACAATTTAAATGCAAATGAGGGGGATATAAATGAATGCGTGGAACCAGGATCAATTAATACAAATGCTTCAAGATTAAATACCAAAACAGTACCTTTCACCACATCAGACGAAGCATCTGCTGTGTCCTGATCCAAAGCATACACACGACCCTGGCCAACAACCTGTTTCCCCTTCTCTTCGGCTGTGGCCTTCCTCCTCTGGGGTGGGGGGTAATGGGAGCTCTCTATGGCTCCTCTCTCCTCTGTGGAATAAGGACTTCTGGCTCGGGGCAATCTTTGATCAAATGGCCCACCTTTTCGCATCTAAAGCATGCTTCGGTTACCTGAAAACATCTCCTACCACTATGAAACTTCCCACAAAATCTACAGGGCTCAGTGGTAGCTCAGGGCTCACCAATCACAATACCCCTCGTCGGAGCTGAAGCTGGTGGAACAGAGGGCTTCACTATCTTACCCCGAAACTCTCCATACTTCGGTCGCTTCCTAAACGACCTCTTCCCCTCGCTGAAACTGCGGTCATCAATAGTCCTCTTCTTATCTCTACTCAGTCTACCAAATTCAGAAGCGTGCAACTCGTGCGCCTGCTCACACAAGTAAGCTCTACACACTGCCTCCTCATATGTCACAATGTCGAAAGGAGCTAGTTTCACTTTGGTAGACGGTCTCAGCTCATCAATGAACTTACTGACCTTTCTTTCTTCACTGTTCATGACTTCCGGATCATACCTCCCCAAAGACATAAATCTAGACTCATACTCGTCCACTGATCGGCTACCCTGAGTCAAATTGGAAAACTCCAAACGTAGCCGTCTCTGTGCAGTCTCTGGAATGTACTGTCTCTGGAAGGCATCTAAAAATACTTCCCAAGTCATAACCGAGTGTCGGGCTCTCAAAATAGGCCGTGTAGATTTCCACCAATGCTCAGCATCACCAACCAATACAAATGTAGCAAAGGCTACCTTCTCGGTCTCTGAACACTCAAAATACTCAAACAACTTCTCAAATCTGTTCACCCTATCCTTAGCTATCACCAGATCCTTAACCCCACAAAACGTTGGCGGTCCAAACTTATGAAACTGTCTGAACCTATCCATATCACAACCATGCCCTCTCTCTTTAGCTCTCATCTGCGGAGCTCTCTAAGGCTCTACTGGGATTGGTGGTGGTACTAGAGGTCTAACCGGTGGAGGTGTTGCCTCTGGCTGTACAGGTGGGTGTGGTGGCGAAACATGTCAAGCAGAACTAGAGGGTTCAGCGGTGTCATATGCAGGCATGGCAGTGGCTGCCTCGGGTCCACTCATACCCGGCAGACTTGCAAATCTGGCCATCGCCTGTCTCAATAATAGTGCCAAATCGCCCACAGTCCTCTCTAATCTCACCACTCGGGCGTCAGTAGTCTCTGTCAGATCCTGGGAGACATGATCAGAAGATGACTCCGTGTGTCTCACGGGCCTGTCTCTGTGCCCTCGAGATTTAGAACTAGAACCTTCCCCTCGACTGCGGTGTCTATCAGACATACTGATATTTTCCTGCACACATAATCAATTTTGAGTATACTTACAGCCCGGTATACACAATTGTATCTAAACAAGGCACAGTACCATAGGGATGTAAACTTTCCTAACGACAAATACCGACTCGTACTCAGACCAACCCTGCTCTGATACCAACTTCTGTCACACCCCGTTTCCAAATCGAAATTTATATTATTTCTCCATACACACACATAACGGAGCAGACAACATACGGATGGTTGGGCATACGAGCCGATATTAAAGTTACATCCATAAATACAAGCGATAAATAATAATTGATTTACTTATTTATATATATGTACCCACGTATGTTTACATCCCCGTAATTCTTAATAAACATAATTGTGCCTTACAAGTTGAGATACAAAAGTGAAATAAGTGTATACCTTTACGCTCTACAAAAAGTGGGTTATCGCTTCAGAAATAACCGCAGCTCTCCCTACTTGGGTAACTCTATGGAGTGGAGGAAAAAAGGGGTGAGCTAACGCGCTCAGTAAGAAATTACGCAAGTAGGTAGATAACTATACTACATACATGCAGGTCATGCAGAAAATCCTTACTTTCTCAATCCCAACTGAAATTCACAAAACCACTCACGTATGCTTTCTCAAAGCCATGTCAATCACAAACGAATTTCTTAAAACACATGTTCTCATAAATCTGATTTAAATAAAATATGAGACAAATCAAAATCTCAGAAATTAAATCAGAATTCATATAAGTATGGAGACAAAGCAGAGCATATGGAAACAAATAGACATATGACCATAGTTATTGGACTCCATGCCTCACGGGTCAGGTGTGCATGAATGTCCCTGGATGGCTGAGGATAGGGGGTCAGTCTACCCATCAGACACAAACAAACAACACGGTATGTCATACTCCATGTGTGTCCACACGGTACATTATATTCTGTGGACCCCAATATCTAAAATCAGCGAGATTAGGAGTGCCCATCCAACGGGTCTTATCATCCCATCTCCAGCTCAATACTGAGTCTCTAAAATGCACGTGTGAGCATATCAATCAGTGTGACACCCAGTCTACACGAGGCTCCATCATGGCTTTATCAAATCACGTGCGAGGATCAGTGCAAGCTTACATAGCCTATATGACGTCTCCAAACACGATTTTATACATATCACAAAATCAAATTCTAGTGCGAGCAAATCTCCAGCACAGTATTATGCACAAATCATGCAAAGTCTAGTGCGAGCAAAGCTCTAGCATGACTTTAATTTCAAAATTGATAGATGGCTCGATGCACATAAGGGGCGTACAAACCAACCTCAACCACAGAAGGTAGTACCCACTGGAGTGAGAGGAAACATTTTCCATCAAATCACTCATCAAACATTTTTTATTCTGAAAACAGATAATTTAATGCAGACAATCAAATTCAGAGCCATTTTATCACCACTTATTCACAAAACATGCTTATTCATGTAAAACACATCAAAATAGGTCATTTTGGCCAAGTTCATATTTTTCGTACATAGGGGCATTTTCGTAATTTTCCCATATTTGGTACTATCCAAAAATTTCATATTCATACTCTATACGAAAATTTAGGTGTACGTAAATGACGATAAAATACGTACAGCTATCTCTAAGAGCTTACGAAATCCCTTACCTCGAAATTGTCGACTGCGAATTAAATTCTTGATCTCTCCGGATCACGCAGTCTAGTTGGTTCCGGATGTATTCTCGGAAGCCAAATCGTTCCATGGTGGTACGTAAGTCGAGATCCGCTCGAGTTCGTACACGTCGCCTACCATTTTTCCACTACACAGCAATATATATTTAAACCGGTTAATTTCGATCTAATATAAATTCAAATAATTATTCGAAAAATAAATCGACTGATTTTCGACCACTTACCGATCTACTGCTGTGTCGGAATAACACTGAATTTTTTTTCAATTTTTTCTCTCTCCTTTGACTGAACCGGTTCGGACCAGTTCAAACTCTTTCAAACTGAACCGGTCCGAACCGGTTCAGGCGTGATTTGGTCGTTGTCAGAGCTGCCGACCGGTTCTCAGGGTGGTTTGATAGTCGTTCGATGAGCCTCGGCCTGGGGAATTCTCGCCTGGCTTGGCTCAGCCCAATTCGACGTCGGTGCCGGCGAATCTGGCTTTTTCTCCCGCGGCCTTCTCTTGGCCGATCTGTCTTTTTCGACGGTTTCACGGTCCGTCCGACCGATCGGAGGCTCCCACGGTGTTGCTCGTCCTTCGCCGGTCGTTCCTCGCGCGTTTCGCCGGTCGTGGCTCGCCGGAGGTGGAAGGGCAAAGGGATCGGTCTTCGGCTTCTCTCTCCTCGCGATTTCGGTTTCCTCTTTTTTTTTTCGTTTTTCGTTTTTTTTTCAAATTCTTTTTTTTTTTTTACATATATATATATATTATATTATATACCATATAATACAATATATATCAAAATATCTACTAATAAATACATATAATAATACTAAACTATCTTAAAATTTTAAAATATAATAATAATAATAATAATAATAATAATAATAATAATAATGATAATAATAAAACAAATATTATTATTACAATATTTTATTCTCGTAGTGCAATTTATACACTAAAATTTTTACACCCTTGTACATATATTTTATTAAATTTATTTCCATAAATATATGTACATTCTATTTCATTTTATTATATTTATTTATCCTTCCGAAAATATATTTTTTGATATTTTCGGGATAAAATTGCCAAAATAGGGTAAATTCCCGGTTTATTATTTTCGGACTAACTTACCTTCTTGGACTCCCCATATTTTCGCGTTCTGAGTCCATATTTTCAATCGGTTTAATCTAATTTCATTCGATTTATTCTGAATCTATCCGAACTCGTATTTCGGTACTTTAAAACTTATTAGTACCCAATTTAATTATTTGTACTTGAAATTGTATAATTTCTTCTTTATTGCCCAATATATCATAATTACATATTTAACATGATATATTTTCAAAGACAAATATGAAATTCGGGTCTTACACAAGCTTCCTTTGTTTTTGCCTTATAGCAATACTCAAGCTCCTTCTCATCTTCATGTGCCATGAAGCATAGATTGACAATTTCTTCATTTGTATCATCATTGGAGCTGTCACTATCGCTCCATGTTGCCATCATCACCTTCTTTTTGTGCTTCCTATCACTTGATCTTTTTAGTAAAGGACAATTAAATTTAATGTGGCCAGGTTTTTTGCATTCATAGCAAACAATAGTACTCTATCTTTTCTACCTAATTCTTCTTTGTCTTGTTCTTTCCTATGGAATTTCATAGAACTACCATTTTCCCTTAGTTTCATAAATTTCTTGAACCTTTTAGCAAACATTGCCATTTCTATATCTTCCTCATTATAATCATCCCTTTGTTCTTCATGAGTAGTGGACTTAAGTGCAACTCTTACCTTTTTGGAAATTTCTTCATTTCTTTTGAGTTTCAACTCATAAGTAATGAGTGACCCAATTAGTTCATCTAGAGATAATGTATGAGGGTCCTTTGATTCCTCAATGGCCGTTACTTTGGCTTCCCAAGTTTTTGGTAAACTATTTAAAATTTTCTTGACCATTTCTATGTTGGTATAAATCTTTCCCAAGGATTTAAACCCATTTATAATATCTGTAAATCTAGTGAACATTTCACTAATGAACTCTCCTTCTTTCATTCTAAATAACTCATAGTCATGAGTAAACATCCCTACTTTGGTTTCCTTGACTTGAGTAGTTCCTTCATGAGTTATGGATAATTTATCCCACACTTGTTTTGCATTTTCGCATGTAGAAACTCTATTGTATTAATTTGGTCCTAAAGCACAAAACAATGTGTGCATTGCCTTAGCATTTAGTTGAATAATTTTTATGTCAAAATTATCCCACTCATCTTCCTCCTTAGGGACATCTTTTCCTTCTACTTTCTTAGTTGGGATTTGAGGTCCTTTAACTATAATTCTCCATACTTTGTAATCATTGGCTTGAATAAATAGTATCATCCTATTTTTCTAATAGGCATAATTTTCACCATTGAACATAGGTGGTCTAACCGTAGAGTGCCATTCTCCTACCATATGGGTTGCTACACTAGTTTGAGCCATAGGATTTTTCTAATCTCTTAGGATTTTACTCCAAAATACTCAAGAGTTCAAGCTCTGATACCAATTGTTGGCTCAATCGAGAGGGGGTGAATCAGTTTTTCTAGTTTAAATGCTAAATTTAAACTCTTTTAAATTGAATCACCCCAGATCGATCTCATAAACTCACTGTCTTGAGAAGATCGATCTCTATCCATATGAGATCGATCTCATAAACTCTCTGTTTGAACATAGATCGATCTACAGATCGATCTAGGACTTTTAACCTTTGCCTTAGAGGAGATCAATCTCTAACTAGACCAGATCGATCTCATAAACATTCTGTAAGATAAGATCGATCTCATAACCCTCATAGATCGATCTCTTCTTCCTTAACATCCAATACATGTTCTTTAAGTCTTTAAGCTTTAATCAGATCGATCTCTTATCTCATAAGATCGATCTCTAATCTTTGAAAACCCAGGAGATCGATCCTTATCTCATGAGATCGATCTTCATCCTTTAAAACCTAGTTTCTGGCAAAGACTTGTTATCTCAAAGTGTTCTAATTAATTTCTTAATATGTTTTAAACCTTCCTAATCATTTTTGAATTACTGTTTTATCATTTCAAAATATATCAACTTAACAGTTTCTCGTGATATTTTTTATTGTTTATCTTGTTAAATTGGAAAAAAAGGTGTGTTACCACTCAATAAAAGTGAATCTTCTTCTTCTTCAACTTATCCATCTCTAACATGAACTATAAGAGGTTCAAGAACTTTGTTATTTTTAATGATGATTTTTTACGATATACTTAGATTCATTTATTCAAGCAATAATATAAACTCTTGTTAATTTTTAGTGGATTCAATAATATAATACAAACTCAATTTTCTAGCAAGATAAAATTCTTTAGGTTAAACAATGCAGCTAAATATACATCAACTGAGCTTAGTAACTTGTTAAAGAATGATAAGACTCTTTCTCTTTGGTCTTGTACGCACACTTAACAACAAAATGGTAGCGTTGAAAGAAAACATCGTCATATACTAGACACTTTTTGTGCCCTTCTTGTTTCCTTTCTTCTTGAACAATTTAGTGGTAAAGCTGCTCTTACTACTGTTTCCACAATCAATCGAGTTCCTGCACTAGTATTAGGCATGCGATCTCTTTTTGAGTGTCTGTATAATAAGATTTCTAACTATCATTCTTTTAAAGTTTTTGGGCGTGTTTGTTTTGTACTACTTCCCGATCATGAAAAAACCAAACTTGAACCTCAACCTTGGTTATGTTGTTTTTTGGGCTATGACATAGAACACAAAAGGTATAGGTGTTATGATTAAAATTCTAAGCGTTTTTGTGTCTCATGTCATGTAGTCTTTTGGGAACATAAATAGTATGCTAGTATTTTTGCACTACCATCCTAATTTTCTTCACCCACAAGTTTTCACAAACCCATCTTTTGATCTTTCATCAGCTGATGAGAATCTTGCAAGTATTTTTATCTCAAACAATGACTCATCTTCCTTGTTTCCTTTAATTTTTGATTTGATGAAGGTTACCATTGGTATATTCGTGCATTCCCCATATGTGCCTCCTCCTCTTCTTGCTCTGCCCAGTTAAGGGAACCAAACACTTAACTTCGTGATTTTCATTGTTATTATGACCTAACCACATTACATGAATCTCATAATTTCTGTTAGGCTACTACTAATCCTATGTGACAACAAGTAATAGGAAAATAGTTACAAGCTCTTGAGAAAACTCATACTTGGGATTGTTGATCGACAACCTAAGAAGTTAGTTGTTGATTGCAAGTGAATTCACAAGATTAAGACTTGGTCTGATGGATTGGTGGAACGTTACAAGGCATGCCTTATTGCTTAGGGTTTACTCAAGAATATGGTATTGATTATTAAGAGACCTTTGCTCAAGTTGCTTGTAATGGATGTTAGGAATGCATTTCTAAAATAGTGATCTTGTTGAAGAAGTTTACATAAAGCCACCTCTTGGCTCCTCTATATCGCCTGACATGGTTTGTTGCCTTCTTCGAGTACTGTATGGTTTTAAGTAAGCCTCTAGAGCTTGGTTTTCAAAATTTAGTATCATTATTGCACAGTTGGGTTTTATATCTAGTGCCTATGATTTTACATTTTTTACTCAGATGGGATGAAAGGATTTGAACCCGTGACATTTTGTACCCAAAACAAACGCGCTTCCAAGCTGCGCTACATCCCTTTCAATTAGCCTACAATGTCATTGTAGAGAATCCTTGTCTTGTTTTCCACACCTTTATTTCATCTATTGAAATACAAAAATTATCTTTCCATTTCCAGTCAAGGTACCACCATTCTTTTACTTTATATGGATGATATGATTATTACAAGTGATGAAAGTGATGGTATTCGAGATCTCAATTCTTTTCTCCATTCTTAGTTTGTGATGAAAGATATTGGTCCTTTATGTTACTTTTTAGGTCTTAAGGTTACTCCTAATTCTATAGGCTTATATTTATCATAAACAATTATGCTTTTGATTTTGTTGCCAAAGCTAGATTAATGGATAGTAAGGTTACCTCTTCACCACTAGAACAAAACATCAAGCTTTCCCATTCTAATGGTATTCTTCTCACAGACCTGACTTTGTATTGAACTTTGATAGGTAACCTTATTTATTGACAGTTACTTGTCCAAATATTGCTTATGCTGGTCACTTGGTTAATCAGTTTCTATCATCTCTGTGATCCACTTATTTTATAGTTGTTCTTTGTATTTTGAGATTTATGAAGGTTATTATGTTTCATGGATTGTATTTTTCTTCTAACTCATCTTTGGATTTGCAATAGTATTATGATGATGATTGGGCAAAGATCCCACTGATTGTCTTTCTATCATTGGTTATTATTTATTTATTGGTTTCTCACTTATAGCTTGACGCAATAAGAATAAATTGTAATCTCCCTATTCTGACAGTTAGGCTAAGTATCAAGCTTTTGTAAATGCGATGTCTGAACTCTTATGGTTACAATGGCTTCTTCAAAATGTGTGTTTATCATCACTCCAACACTCCAATCCATTGTGATAATCAAAGCACTATTCAAATAACACATAATAATATTTTTCATGGCTATATTAAACAATATGAGATTGATTATCACTTTATTTGTTTTCATTTGTTCAGTCAAACTCTCTAGCATGTTCATGTCACCACTATAGATTAGAAAGTCAATATCTTCACCAAAATACACTCACACAATTAATTTCTTGCACAAGTTTTCAAACTCAAATTGACTTTAACATTACCACTTTGAGATTGCAGAGGTGTTAAAGTAATATTACAATTACTGTTACGATTAATTGTAATATTACTATTAATTTAGACTAACTGATTTTGTACCAATAAAAGAGATTTAAACTAATTAATTACGATTAATTTTAGATATTAATTATATGTTTGATTACGATTATTCTGATTATGTAGTTTACTTTTTGTATAAAAGTCTTAAGTCTTTTGTCCTTTTGTAATGTACATATTAAAAATACAATTATATCTTTTTCTCTATATTTTCAATATGATTGGTTTTTTTATACGAATTAAATTGAATATGGAATATGGATTGTAAAAAAAAAAAAAACACAAATTTAATTAGATAAAAAATTATGAAAATACAATTCAATATTACCCTAATTTATTTATTGTTACTGATGTTCAATATTAATGATTAAACAATTAACATTTGATTGGAAAAAGTGAAAATAAACTATTTTAAAAGTTGTTGTGCATGATAAAAAAATAATAATAGTACGCCACTGACGTATAAAAAATGCACCAGGTGGCGCACGAATAAAACATATGAGAAATGATACAAACCCTGAGTAAGATAAAAAGGGCAAAAATATAATTAATGACAGAGTAAATCCCTATAAATAGGGGTCAAGTACGATTCGTTAACCTAATTCTGAATTTCCCTACTGAAACTCTGCCCAATTCTCTGACTGACTTAAGCATCGGAGTGCCAACGCAGGGAACAACCCCTACGTCTCTCTGATCATTCTTTCTCTTGTAGAATCTTTAGTAGCACGTGGCATAAAAATCGAGACGAATACGTCAGCAATTCGTCACCGTTGTAAGTGAGCAACAACAATTGGCGTCGTCTGTGGGAAATAGAAGAAAAGTTCTTAGCTCTATAATAATAGTGAGAACACGATAAACAGTAATAAGAAGTGAAGAGAATGAAGATTCAGTAAGTTCTCCAATTGATAACATGGGTGATGGACGCTGAGGGGAAAGAAGGTCAGGCATGATGACAATTCTCGTAGCCGAGTTTGAGGCTATGAAGAAACAGGGAGAGGAAACCGTCCAAGCCTTGCGCGCTATGGTGAACCTATTCCAAGGCACCTTCCCGCAAGTGAATCTGCTGGCTACTGTACGAAATTTGGTAGGAGAAGGAAGTGTTGCGCAAGAGTCTCACGGCATGCTCGCAACTAACTCTCGTGGCATGCCTGCATTGGACCCTCGTGGCATGCTACATCTGACTCTCGCGGTATGACTGTATTGGACCCTCACGGCATGTCTGCATTGGACCCTCGTGGCATGCCCGCATTTGACTCTCGCGGCATGACTGTATTGGACCCTCACGGCATGCCTGCATTGGACCCTCACGACATGCCTGCATTGGACCCTCACGGCGTGCCTTCATTGAACCCTCACAGCATGCCGACAGCTGACTCTCACGGCATGCCCACACCTAACTCTCGCGACATGACTGTATTGGACCCTCGCAGCATGCCCACACCTAACTCTCATGGCATGCCTGCATTGGACCCTCACGACGTGCTCGCATTGAACCCTCACGGCATGCCGACAGCTGACTCTCACGGCATGCTCGCACCTGACTCTCGCGGCATGACTGTATTGGACCCTCACGGCATGCTTGCATTAGACCCTCACAGCGTGTCCGCATTGAACCCTCACGGCATGCCTGCGTTGGACCCTTACGACATGCCTGCATTGGACCCTCACGGCGTGCCCGCATTGAACCCTCACGACATGTCGGCAGTTGACTCTCACGGCATGCCCGCACCTAACTCTCGCGGCATGACTGCATTGGACCCTTGCGGCATGCCCGCACCTGACTCTCGTGGCATAACTGCATTGGACTCTCGCGGCATGCCCGCATCTGACTCTCGTGGCATGACTGCATTGGACCCTCACGGCATACCCGCATTAAACCCTCACGGCATGCCTGCAGCAGACTCTCAAGGCAGGGGAGCGCGAGACCCTCACGACAGGGGTGCACTAAACTCTCACGGCATGACCGCGCAAGACCCCCCGTTTGCTTTATGCACCATGTGGTGCACTCATAGCGCGGGGATGCCAGCTCACGCAAGACCCTTCTGCGTGAGACCCCCACGGCAGGGGTGCACGAGATCCTCGAGGTATGGCCGTACAAGACCCTATGTGTGAGACTGAGGAAGACATGGGGCGTCAGGGTATGGGAAACCCTGTGCGTGAGGCCTCGAAAAGCTTGTAGTGCTAAGCTACGAAAGACCCCATGCGGCGTTATGGTACAAGGAATTCAACACGGGAGATTATTGGTGGCCGGAGACGCCAAAGTACTAGAAACATTGAGGGTCCGGCTCGGCTAGATTCTGGATATTTGGACACGAAAGATCTTTGGCCCCAGAACACAAATGGCCCGCCAAATAATGGAATCAAAGGTGTGAGAATGACAAGGTCTCATGTTGGGAGAGACTCAAAAATAGATCCAACACAGAACCTTGGAACTGGAATGGCAAACTTCCAATCTCATACTTCAGCTCGTCATAATTAGTTTGGAGATCTTGTAACTTTAGCAGAATTGAGTTTAGCTCATCTTGAGTTACAGTTAGGGACTCTTTGTATTCGTTAGACCTCTCTTGCTCCTTGACAAAATCCTCTTGAAGGCGAAAATGGCTGAGATTCAGATCCTCTTTCTCCTTCTTCAGTCGATCGAGTTGCTCGGGAAGCCTCCTGTATTGGTTCCTCTCAGTGAGCCACTCAGCCTTCTCAGCCTTCAATTGGTGGAGTTCAGCATTAGCCTGAGTCCTATATGCCCGATATCGCTCATTACAAGCAATCACTTGCTGGGCTGTCTGAAAATGCAAAAAAGATCAAAAGGTCAGTCAAAAAAATAAAGAATAAAAAAAATGCGCGAGGTAAGCCACGAAGACAATGTGCGAGAGCTTGAAGCGAAAAATGTGCGAGGTAAGCCACGCACTTAACAGACAAAAGGCTTGAAGCGAAAAATGCGCGATGTAAGCCATGAAAAAAAAGTGCAAGAGCTTGAAGCGAAAAGTGCACGAGGTAAGCTAAGCACCCAAAACAAAGGGCTTGAAGCGAAAAGTGCGAGATGTAAGCTAAGCACTCAACCAAGGTCCTGAAGTGAAAAGTGCGCGAGGTAAGCCACGAAGATAATGTGCGAGAGCTTGAAGCGAAAAATGCTCGAGGTAAGCCACGCACTCAACAGACAAAAGGCTTGAAGCGAAAAATGAGCGATGTAAGCCATGAATAAAAAAGTGCAAGGGCTTGAAGCGAAAAGTGCGCGAGGTAAGCCACGAAGACAAAGTGCAAGGGCTTGAAGCGAAAATTGCGCGAGGTAAGCCACGCACTCAACAAACAAAGAGCTTGAAGCGAAAAATGCGCGAGGTAAGTCACACACTCAACAAACAAGGGCTTGAAGCGAAAAGTGTGCGAGGTAAGCCACGAAGACAATGTGCGAGAACTTGAAGCGAAAATGCGCGAGGTAAGCCACGTACTCAAGATAAAGGGCTTGAAACAAAAAGTGTGCGAGGTAAGTCACAAAGACAAAGTGCAAGGGCTTTAAGCGAAAAATACGCGAGGTAAGCCACGCACTCAACAAACAAAGGGCTTAAAGCGAAAAATGCGCGAGGTAAACCACACACTCAACAAACAAGGGCTTGAAGCGAAAAGTGTGCGAGGTAAGTCACAAACACAATGTGCGAGAACTTGAAGCGAAAAGTGCACGATATAAGCTAAGCACTCAACCAAGAGCTTGAAGCGAAAAGTGCGCGATGTAAGCCATGAAGAATATGTGCAAGAGCTTGAAGCGAAAAATGCGCGAGGTAAGCTAAGCACTCAAACAAGGGCTTAAGGCGAAAAGTGCGCAAGGTAAGCCACGAAGACCATGTGCGAGAGCTTAAAACGAAAAGTGCGCGATGTAAGCTAAGCACTCAACCAATAGCTTGAAGTGAAATGTGCGCGATGTAAGCCATAAAGAAAATGTACAAGAGCTTAAAGAGAAAAATGCGCGAGGTAAGCTAAGCACCCAAATAAGGGCTTGAAGCGAAAAGTGCGCGAGGTAAGCCATGAAGACAATGTGTGAGAGCTTGAAGCGAAAAGTGCGCGATGTAAGCTATGAAGAAAATGTACAAGAGCTTAAAGCGAAAAATGTGCGAGATAAGCTAAGCACCCAAACAAGGGCTTGAAGCGAAAAGTGCGCGAGGTAAGCCACGAAGACAATGTGTGAGAGCTTAAAGCGAAAAGTGCGCGATGTAAGCTAAACATTCAACCAAGGGCTTGAAGCGAAAAGTGCGCGATGTAAGCCATGAAGAAAATGTGCAAGAGCTTAAAGCTAAAAATGCGCAAGATAAGCTAAGCACTCAACCAAGAGCTTGAAGCGAAAAGTGGGCGAGGTAAGCCACGAAGAAAATGAGCAAGGGCTTGAAGCGAAAAATGCGCGATGTAAGCCACGCAACCAAACAAAAGGCTTGAAGCAAAAAATGTGCGAGGTAAGCCACGCACTTAAACAAGAGCTTGAGAATTAGACGGTCAGAAAATTTAACTTCAGAATATAATGTAAGGACTTGACCTAAGGCTACAATGAGAACATATGTACTGTTCCTCAAGGTTATACCTAGCAAAAGAGTGGAGAGCAATTGTTGTGCATGATAAAAAAATAATAATAGTACGCCACTGACGTACGAAGAATGCACCACGTGGCGCACGAATAAAACATATGAGAAATGATACAAACCCTGAGTAAGATAAAAAGTACAAAAATGTAATTAATGACAGAGTAAATCCCTATAAATAGGGGTCAGGTACGATTCGTTAACCTAATTTTGAATTTCCCTACTAAAACTCTGCCTAATTCTCTGGCTGACTTAAGCATCGGAGTGCCAACGCAGGAAACAAACCCTACGTCTCTCTGATCATACGACACGTGACATAAAAATTGAGACGAAGATATCAGCAATTCATCACCGTTGTAAGTGAATAACAACAAAAATATTTAGATAATAAAAATTTTACTTAAATTACTGTCTATTAAAATAAAATTAATTATAAATAGTATAACAAATAGAAATACCTTTAACTAAAAAAAGTAGTGATTAAATTTATTAGCAATTACACCATACAAAACAAAGAACAAACTAAAAAAAGGGGTCGGGCTTCGTAAGTCGTAATTGCATCATATTTTCTTGCCTGCCTATCTAAAAAGCTTATTAACACTAATAACCCCACGTGCCGCCACCAACCGTCCGTTCTCATTTTTCGACACGTATTCCACCTCACCCACCCACGTGTCTTTTCTTCATTGGATCCTCTTCTATCAGAATTGAAAATATTATTCAAATTCCCTAATCCTCCTTTTCTTGATTCTTATAAAACGGCCCTTTGCCTTTCATGTGAAGATAGCCTCCAAAACGCCGCCGTACTAGCTTCCTAGCCTATGCGCACTATGCACCCTTCTCCAGCTGCGCACCCTTCTCCGGCTTCCAAATAAGTGAAAAACCAAACCAGCTCCTTCAACACTGCAAAACTCAAAACGAAGTCTCAAAAGCTTACAAAAAAAAAAAAAAAAAAACAGTGTCGTATGGAGAAAAACGCGGTGATTTTGGTTCTAAGCGTTTGGCTTTTACTTGAAAGATCGGCGGCGGTCACATTTTCGTCGAAGTTGATTCACAGGTTCTCCGACGAGGCGAAGGTGCTTTGGACTGCTCGGAACGGCAATGCCAGTAACGGTGTCGTTTCTTGGCCGAAGAGGGATAGCTTGGGGTACTTGGAGTTGCTTATAGGGAACGATTTGAAGAGGCAGAGGATGAAACTCGGCTCGCAGCATCCGTTGCTGTTTCCTTCTCAAGGAAGCGAAACCCTCTTCTTCGGAAACGAGTTTGACTGGTTAGCATTTTTGAAGTTTTTTTTTCTTTCTTTGTTTATTGAAACTATTTTCCATCTGGCTTTGGAGAAAAGTAGAAAGAAAAAGCAGTGGAAAAGTTCCACTTCTTTATTATTTTCGGTTTATTTTGATTTCTAATATTTAGTCAATAATTTGCTTCGCATTTCTTTATTAGAAATAGAGGAAAAACAGAAGTCCTAATCGAGGAAATTCAGTTGTTCGTTTTTTTATTTTATTTTTTTTACTAAATACTATTACTAGTAATTATATATATTTTTTGGTCGGAGAAAATTCAGGTTACATTACACATGGATAGACCTAGGGACACCGAATGTTTCATTCCTGGTAGCATTGGATGCGGGGAGCGATCTGCTGTGGGTCCCATGTGATTGCATACAATGCGCTCCTTTGTCTGCCAGT
The DNA here is from genome assembly GCA_033439115.1 of Firmiana major. NCBI lineage: Eukaryota > Viridiplantae > Streptophyta > Magnoliopsida > Malvales > Malvaceae > Firmiana > Firmiana major. The sequence goes on from CM065909.1 coordinate 46,717,885, forward strand.
TATTATAATTCCTTGGTAATCTTACAATCTACTCCCATTTTTTCTACCGTTACTTCTTTACTTAATTACTCCATATTGGCTTTTATTTATCGTATTATCTGTTTTGATTTAAGTTTACTTCTCATTCTTTATTTTGGAATGTTTACTCACTAATGATGTCTAAGGCTGTTTTGCTATTGTTTCAGCTTTTCAACTGCTTTACATGTTTGGGGTTCTTGCTTCTCATTGGCCAATGAATTGGGTATATTTGTATTATGATTACTGGTCGGGTCCTATTGAATATACATACGAGGTTTAGTCATGACTGCCAAAGATTCATCTCTAAAGCAAATAATAGTTATTTTTCTTGTTAAAATGAATTTAATTATGAGTTGGTGTTGGTGGTAACTGGTAAGGTAGGATATATAGGAGAGTGGTGATGACTTTTGACTTCATTGTAATTCAAAACATTATGAAAGATTGGATAAGCATGCATATAAGCTCGGTTAAGGATTAAACAATTTGGTAAATGAATTTGGGATTAATCTGCTTAAGTTAACCGAACATTCTACCTATTAACCATAAGAAAGTGGGTGTTTTAGTTTTGCTTCCAGTGGGGGGGGGGGGACTTTGACTGGAAAAGTAGTAATATTTCTTTTGGACTACACATTAGTGGGATAGCTAACGTGATTGCTTCCATGGCTGTGGACTAGTTATGCTAAGAATTGGTAGCCAGTTTACGGTTTAGCATTTTAATTCCAATGATTGATTGGCAGGTGCTCCCACATACATGGGGCATCTATTGTGCAGGATAAAGATCTGAGCGAGTATACCCCTTCTATGTCAAGCAGTAGCAAAAATCTGTCTTGCAGCCATCAGTTATGTGAGTCAAGTTCATACTGCAAAGGGCCAAATGATCCCTGCCCTTACATTATTGAATATGACTCAGATAATACCTCAAGTTCTGGATATCTGGTTGAAGATAAATTACATTTGAAGTCATTTACTGACCATGCAGCGGAGAGTTCTGTACAAGCTTCAGTCATAGTAGGGTGTGTTTTTAATTGTTCTTGATGTCATTTGATCTTTTCTTTTTTCTGGATAAAGACATATGTGATCTTGTATGGCCAAATTTGTGTCTGGCTCATGCTTTTGTTAATGACATTGCTTTCTCCTTTGTTCACTTTATTTCAACTCAGCTGTGGGAGGAAGCAAACTGGTGGCTATCTGGATGGAGCTGCACCTGATGGTCTAATGGGATTGGGACCTGGGAACATTTCTGTTCCAAGTTTGCTGGCAAAAGCAGGATTGATTCAGAATTCCTTCTCTATTTGTTTTGATGAGAATGGTTCTGGAAGAATTTATTTTGGTGATAAAGGGCTTGCCTCCCAACAAACTACTCCATTCTTACCAATAGGAGGAAAATAGTATGCCCTTTATGTGATCCTTCTAAATGTTCTTTTTGTTTTCTTATTAGCTAAGGCCTTGGTGCAACAGTAAACGTTGTTCTTTTGTGACCTGGAGGTCACGGTTCAAGTCACGAAAACAGTTTTTCCGTTAATGTGGAGAGAAGACTGTGTACATATGGCTTTCCTCAAACCCCACAATGTGGGAGCCTTTTGCATTGGCTTTGACCTTTACTAGCTAAGGCCTTCTTTAATCTGCTGTTGTGCATTGCTGCTATTTATTGGTAGTGAAACCATGAAAGTTAAGCAATTTTCTTGTCAATGATTGTTTCAGTGAAACATACTTTGTACGAGTGGAGCACTTATGCATTGGGAACTTTTGTCTTGAGAGATCTGGGTTCCTAGCGCTGGTGGATAGTGGCACTTCTTTCACATATCTTCCTCCTGAAATCTATGATAAAGTTGTTTTGGAGGTGCATCTTTTTGTCCTTATCGTTTTTATAGGAATTATTGTGTTGATTTTTCTATGGCCTGAAATTATTTTTCCTCTTGTTACAGTTTGATAAACAAGTAAATGCCAGAAGGATTAGCAACCAAGATCTTTGGAAATACTGTTATAATGTCAGGTTGGATGTTAGACAGTGTTTGAGAGGATTGGTGGCCTTTTTCTTTTTCTTTTTACTGATGCGCTGTTTCTTTCCTTGGAACAGTTCACAGAAGCCTTTCAAAATTCCTAGCATGAGACTTAAATTTGCTATGAACCAAAGCTTTGAAATTCATAACCATATTTATTCCTATACTGAAATTGAGGTTAGTCTCCTTTTCTTGTTTATATAAATGTGAACTTGAACCTGTGAGACTGCTTAAAAGAGTACTGCTTAAAAGAATAAGTTAAATCAGATGTCAATATGAATTTAACTGAACAGTCCAAGTTGCTTGCATAGATTTGTTTGACATAAATTATGCACGTGTCAAATTCTGTTACAATTTGTCTGAGGAATATGTCCCCTTTCTGAGTTTGTGCTTCTTTCTTATGATCATTACACTGGGAAAAGAAAACTCACTTAGCCTTCTTTCCATGCTGAATGACAAAGTTTAAGAGTAACAGAATTTCCTAGACAATTCCTCAAACTTCTTACATTTAAAGAAGTTTTTTTTCTTACTTCCACATTTGTTTTACTGTAGTCAGGGTGATTGTTCTCTAACATCTCCATGGACATTATTGACAAATTCAACTAATTTGTGTTGCTTCCTTTCGTTAATTAATATCTTTCAGATTTTCAGTTTCCTAGCGTACTCAGGGTCTAGGCTGGTCCTAACATTATATCTTTTGAAGGAAACATAAATTGTCTTGACATTGTTGTGCAGGGTTTTACAGTATTCTGTTTAACCATATTACGGGGGCAAGATGACTTTGGTGTCATTGGACGTGAGTCTACTATATGCAGCTAATTTCTTTATCGCTTTGCTATCTTCATGCCTCTCTGTATGTTTTTCAGTGACTAGATCTACAACTGTGTTGCAGAAAACTTCATGACAGGCCATCGCATTGTTTTTGATCGAGAAAACCTGAAGTTGGGTTGGTCACATTTCAACTGTAAGTAACGGATTAGATCTTTCCTATCTTTCTTTTAGCTATACCGTGTGTCTTTTTCTTTTTGAAGGGCTTCTTGTTTATCTTTGGTTTACATGTCTAGAGTGAAGAATTTCTTAGTTACTAATCATAAGAGTGGAAATTAGTGAGATTTTATCAGTCATGTTCTGGAAGAGAAATCAGCCTGCCCTCCCTTGTAGTTTTTAAGATACTAAAGCAGTTGTAACAAGCAAAGCAGCCTCTTGTTGAGCAATACCATCTTTTCCTCATCTAGTGATTGATGAATAAGTTCCTGATCAATTCTCTGCCCTCATATCCTTTCTTGCTTGTGAACCTTGTGCCATGCCCTACTCCAATCGCTGCAGGATAAACAAATGCTTGCCGGGGATTTTCTTTGGCATTAGAAATAAAGGGTTCCAGCCAGAGAATTTATGTCAGACATTATAAATGACAATGGTCCCACATTTTCCCTTCATCTAAGAAATTGACGGTGCTATATAATGGACTTGAATTGTGGATACATACACATAAATGTATATATTTCTGTATAATGTTACATTTTTAAGGTAGCGGTAAGCTTAATTATACAGGAACAGTGTAAACCATTGCCTTAAATGATTCCTGTATTTTAATATTTTATTTTACTTTATTTCCTGAATAATCATGTATTGGTTATATTTTCGGGTGAGAAGCAACATTAGAGTTTCTCTACGCATCAGTTTTGCCTCTTAAGCCTTCAGTATGCAAATGCAAATGTTCTTTCTTTAACTACATTATGTACTGGAGTAATCCCAACTAGAAAAAATTGGCAGGTGAAGATGTGAGTGACAGATCAAGTGTACATCTCACGCCACCTCCCAGCGGTGAATCGCCAATACCATTGCCAACCAATGAGCAGCAGAGCACCAATAATACACCGGCAGTTGCTCCGGCAGTCGCAGGAAGGGCCTCCGTAAAACCTTCTGCGGCTTCACCACTGCAAATTCCCACCCTGCTCTGCCAACAGAGTTCATTGCTACTGCTCCTGCTACTGCTAAGGTCTTTACTTTAAACCATTATTATTTCTCTGTTGTAAATCCTCCCCATTCTTGTCAGCTTTCTCAAATTGCAAACGTTGTTCTCTCTCTCTCGTCCGTTAATTTTAACGAGTGGGTTGGTACTAAGAGCAGTATTCTGTCTTGGTAAATCTACTTTCGGCTTATGTTTGCATTCATTAGTATTAGTTTCATGATGGCCCACATGTAATTGCTGGGAAGCTCCTGTGATCCAATCCATCTTTGTCTTTGTCTGAATTTTAGTTGAGGTTGAAGACCTGATGTTTTATTAAAATGAAAAAGAAAAAAGCAAACCTAAGTTTTGTCAATTTACCTAGGAAATCTAATCCGTGGAGAGTTCCTTCCAATATTTTGTAAAATATTTTCTTTCGAATGGAATATTTAATAATAGTATGAGAGCATGATCATCTGCAAAAGCTATCTAATATTTATCCAAATGGGGATAACTTTTCCAAAATACAGGAAGTTATAATTTTAAGTTGATATGCATGATATGATAATTTGTGTGTTTATTTTGGGTCAATTCAGGCAAAAAAAATTCTTGTTATAATTCGTGAGTAATATGTTTGTTTGTTTTGTGTCAATTTATGTAAGGTAAAAAAAAAGTTATTGTGTTATAGTTCGTTCGTAATTTGTGTGTTTCGCATCAATTCTTTTTCCTTTTTCAAACTCAATCATAATCATGATCATCAGAATTTTTATTTTAATATTAAGGCAAGTTATATGAATCAATATACAAATTCACATTAAATCGTCAGCATGAATTTTCTTTCTCTACTTGTTCCTATTTAATGCAATGTGTTTTTTCAATTTTCATTTTGTCATATCTTTTCGGATTACTTACTTTTAAAGTTTTTTTTTCGGTTTTTTTTAGACTTTATTCTTTTTACATCATTCATAGCCTCCACACTTCTAATTAGAGTGTCCATAGGTCTGCAGTATTTATAGGCTTGCGTCGTATGTATCTAACCAACCTAAATGACTTTTATTCATTTTGTTTTCGATGGGTGTCACTTCAACTTTTTCATGAATGTCTTCATTTCTCATTCTATATTTTCCGTACGTCCGCACATCTATTGCAGTATTCGCATTTCTGCTACACTCATTTTTTGTGTACGCACTCCTTTACTTGCTCAACATTCATTGTCATAGAGTAATGTAGATCTAACGACTGTCCTGTAAAACTTGCCTTTCAACTTTATAGGAATTTTTTGGTCAGACAACACACTTGTAGCGTTTCTCCACTTACTTTAATCAGTGTGTATGTTATGAGTCACATCACTATTAATCTCTCCATTTATTTGAACGATTGACTCCAAATACTTAAAATTATCTCGCTTATGGATCGCCACCTTATCTAGTATCACTATATTTTTATATTCCTCTCTGTTTGGATTGAATTTATACTATATGTATTCAGTCTTTGCTTTACTTAATCTGAATTCCTTTGATTTTAACATTTGTCTCTGCAGTTTTAACTTAGTATTAACTTTCACTTTAGTCTGAGCACACAAGACAATATCATCTGCAAACATCATACACAAAAGTAAATTATTCTGGATAGATTTTGTTAACTTGTCCATTACTGTAGCGAACAAAAACGGATTTAACGTCGACACTTGATGTAGCCTTACTGTGATAAGAAATTTACTCGTTTGCCCTCTACATGTTTTCACATGTGTTTTTCCATCTTCATACATGTCTTTAATTATTTTAATATATTTTATAAGGTCTCTTTTCTTCATTAAGACCACCATAACATATCTCTAAGCATTTTATCCTATGCTTTCTTTAAGTTTATAATGACTATATGAACATTTTTCTTTTGTACTCGAGAACACTCCACAAGTTATCTAAACTAGTGTATCGCTTCTATAGTTGGCCGAACAAGTATAAATCCAAATTGATTTTCTGATATCTGTACAATCTTCCTTAATCTTAATCTATCACTCTTTTCCATAATTTCATCGTGTGACTCATTAATTTTACATTTCGATAATTAAAACAATTTTGAATATTTTCATTATTTTTATAGAGAGGTATTTTCATTATTTTTATAGAGAGGTACTAACGTATTCTTTCTTCATTATTCAGGCATTTTTTTTCAAACTCAATGCTCAAAGTATTTACCTTGTGAGTTTGAAAAGGGTTATATGCATGTATTATTCCTTTGGAATTAAGGGAGAAGTTGTTTTTGTAATTAGAAATTGTGACCTCTAAATTAAAAAAAAAACTTTTACTATTACATCAATGGTTATCTTCTTTTTATGTCAATTTGTGTAAAAATAAATTGTTATAATTTGCTTGAATACGATAATATGCAAATTTATTTTTTTCTTAAATTTTATTAAATACATTTTTTTTTAATAAAAATTTTAAGTCGTGTTCTTCTTTTGTCTTTTTTGTATTGTCTTATAACATCAAATGTTGGCATTATTAATTAATTCACTGTTTCTTGTCAAAAGTAGATGAGGTCATTTTGATGTTGACATAAAACTTAACCCCAAAAACTGATTTTGTATAATCCAAAGTGTGTTACTTTTGATAAAAATAATTCCGGAAAGAGAAGAAGATTGAGCTTGACAAGTGCTGGCAAAGAATAGAGATTCGGCTCCACCAAAGGAGACTACCAGAAACCCCAAAGCCCTTTTATTCTTTTGTAACCAGAACTAACAATCAGATAAAAGAAAAGAAAGGAAATTTGAATCTTTTTAGTTTCATGTAAACTTCAGCTTGTCTGAGCTATTATTCTTCCTGCACAAATTTGTCTGAGCCAAGAAAGTAAAGTTACAAAGACAAATGGTTAAGTTGGATTATAGGTAGATAGAAACAGAAAACTTGACCTTTTTTTCAGTATCTGCCTCAAGTCAATAACCAAGTCACTGCAATTTGTGGGCAATTATTGAGTTCTTTTTATAGATTAGAATTGGTTTTCTATGCAGTGTGGGTCCTTATAATTCCTCCTACCACCGCATACCAAAATGAAAGGCCATATCATTTCTCAATTATTGGGGAAAAATGGCTTTGTTTGGCTTCATCTGACTGACCATGCTTATATCGTATACTTATTTTTATTAGTCTTTTCCGTAAAAATCCCACCTCCTAAGATCTTAGAAAGCCATTGCATTATAAATTTATGATTAAGATTTTAAAGAACAAGATTGATGTTAATGACACCTACCTTGGTTCAGGTTTATTAAATAAATATATTCAACGTAATAACGTAAGAACATACTCTAATTTAAGTATTTGGCAGTTCACCTAAATTTGTTTGGTGGGGAGAGCCTGGAAAATTCCTGATATTCCAGTTATACGGTAGTAAACAGTGACGGCGATGGCAGCTTTGTTGATAACCCAGGCATGGCTTCAGGGATTGCCAGGTACATACAGCTGATTCTGCTCACAAACCAAAAAAAATACTGTTTTTGGGCCTCTAGAGTCTTTGGTGGTGGCATGTGTTTTGGGGGAACATACCCCGTATGATATTCTCAGCGCAAGGAAACTGCCAAGAGATGTTTAAAATACATAAAATTTTGAACCGTTAAGTGAGGAAAGCATCCTTGCAAGATGCAGATGCAGGTATGCTACAGGTTAACAGGTTAAATGCATGTTTGGCTAATTTTATGGAAGGGCTTATTTTCTATAAAAGAGTAGAAGTAAAAGTTATGCGTTCGATTTTTTAAATTTTAAAATTTTGAACTTATGCAAAATATGAATCAAAATTTCTTAAAGAAATACTAATTTTAAGAAAATATATTTAGTGATTTTTATTTTTATTTTTTCACTTTATGCTTCAATAATCACAAAATTATATAGGGGATTATATTATTTTATGAGTAAGATCTTTAAAAATTGAGAATTTATGTATCAATAAAAAACTGACCTATAATCATTTTCAAAAAATATATGATTAATATTATACACTCTCAACCAAATAAATTATTTTTATCCTAAATTTAATCTAAAAATTTCTATTTATCATTTTTTTAATAAATTCTTTTTATCAAATTTTTTCTCTCTTATTCTTTGATATTTTATTTTTGTTATAGTTTCTTTAAAAATTTTGATTTTAATTGGAAAATGGTTTTAGAAGCTAGTTTCAAACCCTTTAAATTGAAAATAGAATTGTATTTAATAAAGATTATTTGGTTGCCTTTATTTTTACTTTTTTCAAAAAAATATTTAATTTTTACATGTATTTTTTTTATAAATCAATTGTTCATTTTGATGAGTTAATTAAGTTAATGATAATTGATTGATGAGAACCAGTTTATGATACTAATTACATATATTTCAAATTATATGAGGTGACATTATTTTAGTTGCTCTTAAAAACTCACTTTTTTGAATGATTTTAATATAAATTATTCTCTTATTTCAAAGTAATATATTTATTTTGTTTAATTTTTATATTAAATTCATTTTTTAATTTTAATTAGTTAAAGTATTTTTTTCTATTTATTTATTTTACTTAAAATTTTGTAATTTTTTATGAAGTTTGTAATTTTATTTTTATTTATTAAACACCAATTCAATTAATTTTAACAATACTTTAAAAACCATTCTATTAATACTCTTTATAAAAATTTCGGTTGAACCAAACAAACCCTAATTCTTGTCAATTGACAAGAAGCCCATAAAAATTTAGTGACCTTGGGAGCTCAGAACCTAACTTTCGAGAACTTAAATGCATGGCTATGGTTTAGCCTCCGAAATAGGATAGGATAGGGATAATGAATAGAGGGCAATGGTATCTCTAAAATCAGGCAGTTAAACCACGCATTACAATTAATATTGATGTATAAATGAATAGAATGACCTGGAATCTGTTGATACAATCCCATTAATACTATGTTATTATAATTGACTGATACAATCATAGAAGTTACTGTTTCTCTCATGACAATTCCGGCCTTATCCCAACAACTTCGAAAGGAATAAATTAAGGCAATTTTACTTCATCATTCGTTTAAAAAAAATTTAAGGAAATTGAAACCTTCGTTTTCATGGAGGAGGGAAGCTTTTTAGCTTTAGCGTTGGATTCAGAAAGGTTGTAACTTAAAAATACTCACCCTTTAAATCTTGCTGCCGTGTGTCAGGGCAGCCAAATCCATCTTTATTTTTGTTATTATTTATTTATGTTTTCTTCTTTCATGTACATATTTTTTTCCACAGTCCCACCGCCCAATCAAAACCCCAATCGAGCAAGCAATTTCATAAGTGGACAATCGCTACTGACCAATACTACTTTCAACATGCAGTTTCAAAGCCAAACCCATCCACTGAGTAATTTCTCTGCCACGTGGCCATGGATCATACCCTTGGAATCTTCTATGTCCACTTGTCACTCCAGATCTTCTCATACGTGGCAGCTTCCTGATGATCAGTCATAAATTGATTTTGTTGAAAAATAGAACACCTAAATGTGTCGCTTTCCATGGGGCAAAAGCTTTACCGCTTTACTTTCTTGACATTTCGTGTTCCCGAAGCATTAAACACTCTTCTTAATTAATCACACATTTTGGAGACAATTCAAACATTTACGCGAGTTAAACCCTTTCTAATCCATTTTTAGGGTTTCACCCGCCCTTTTCTCCAATAAAATAAGCCCATAGAAGAAGAGGTTTTGTATAAAGGATTTGATCCTATATAATAAAATCAACTAAATGCATGGCAGGTGAAGGTTAAAGAGAACAAGATTTGCGATTCTAGGGAGAACCCACTTTCCAATATCTTAATAGTAAAATTAAATTAAAGTTCACCCTAATAATTAAGATATTTTTGTTAACTTAATTTCTACTTTTTTTTTGTTTTTATTTTAGGTAAATTTTATCTACGTTCTCTAAACCAATTTTAGTCAATTAGTTAAAAAATAAACGCTCAACCCCAAAACTTTTTTATTTCATAAGATAAATTAGTTCTTTCGTTAATCAACCTTGAAGTTAACAGTTAAAAACTTAATTTTGATAATATTTTACCCCTTGGAGTACTTTAAATACTTCAATCAACAATGAAAATACTAAGAACAACTATTAGATTTTGAAAGTTTTTTTTTATAATTTATTTTTGTTTATTATTTTATTTATTGACAAAAATTATGATCCAAGAGTTCGAAAAAAATTTAGGTAATATTATTATACTTTTTTCAAACAATAGTTTAAGATTAATGGAGATGAAGAATGATAAGTCTAAAAAATTTTAAGTTGGATATTTTTATCATTGCACATTTTTTGTTAACTATTTTTAACAGTTTTAAGTTATTTAAATTTAAGTGTCTATAATCAATAGATTAAAATTAAATTAGGATCGAACTTTAAATAGGTAGATGAAATTTATTTATCATTATTATTATTTTTGAAAAGACCCGTTTACTTTAGTAACTATATATAAATCCATACAAGCTAGCCATGACGACCAAGAGTACCTTCTTACTTCCTCCTTAGTCTTTAAGCGTCTCTCTCTGTATTTATTTCATGTCCATTTGAGTCTTGAGAGAGAAACAATTGTGTGGAGTTGTAGTCATTTTCTTCAACCTAAGACAGAGCTATCTTGCATTAAGTACACATTATCTTTATTTCTTTGGATCAAATTCCTTCAAACCCTTCCTTGCTTTTGCTTCCTCTTATGCACTTTTGCATTTAAATCAGCTAGCAATTTCCTTTTCAGACATACACTCTTCCTTCTCAAAGTTAACCCAAAATGGGAGTCGAAGGCACCTTGGAATACATCTCTGATTTACTTAGCAGCGTGAAGAAGAAAAAGAAGAAGCAAACTCAAACTGTAGCTCTCAAAATCAGAATGGATTGCGAAGGTTGTGCCCGTAAGGTCAAGAAAGTCCTCTCCGGAGTAAAAGGTAGCATACCAGATCATCACTTTATCATATTATCGATGAACAAAAATGTTTAGTCCAATGATAATTAAACGTTAATTTTTTAACTCTTGAAAGGGTTGGGTTCGAATTGTTTTAATTAAATATATAGTACATTTCTTTTATGTTTTGGTTGGAATTCTTCATTTTTGTTTTCGCAGGGGCTAAGTCTGTGGTCATAGATTTGAAGCAACAAAAGGCAACTGTGACAGGTCACGTAGAGGCAAAAAAAGTGCTGGCCGCGGCGCAGTCGACGAAGAAGAAGGTGGAGTTGTGGCCTTATGTGCCGTACACTCTGGTGGCGAATCCTTACGTGGCTCAAGCTTATGACAAAAAGGCACCTGCCAATCATGTCAGGAAGGTTCCCGACACTGCCACCATCACTGAGACCACCGTGGACGACCGCTACACAAACCTGTTCAGTGATGAAAACCCTAATGCTTGCTCCGTCATGTAAATAAAAAAAATTAATAATAATAAGAGGATTGTAAAGTTTTATTTCACTCGTAATATAATCTTTAAAAATATTCGTTGTATAAAATTTTACTTGGAGAGTTTGCGGTTACAGGTGTCGATGGGTCAAAACAAATTTAAATTATATATTAATGAATTACGTATAATCTGATTCTGATTCGATATGATTAGTCAAGTTCGAATTTTAACGTAGATCTATTTTAAATTTTATAGTATAAGGTCATCTTGGCTTGATTTATTTATTTTTATTTTTTGCATTTTGATTTTTTATTATTTTATTCCCTTTAAAATTTAATTTGATTTATTAAATTTTACATATTGATTTCTATATTAAATATAATGTTTTTATTAATCAACAATGTTCTTAAATACATATAATTACACTATATATAGTAAAATATATAAAAAATTTTAATATTAATTAAGTTCGGGCCAGATCTAAGTCTTAATGAGTAAAGCCCGAGTTCAGTCTAAAAATTCATCAAGTCTTTTTTTATCCAACTTCATTCATTGGAACTATCTTTTTTGCCTGAACCCACTGAAAAATTGAATTAACTTTTGGCTTTAACGGGCCACTCGATCCTTGGGCAAGTTTATTTGTGGTAATGTGAGCAAATTAGGAATTGTGTGGGTTGTTATGCGGAAACTATATATTTGATTAATATGATAGGAGTGTAAATGAAAATAATTTTGCTAGTAAATTATTTGTGTTTGATTTGGATTAAATCTAAATTTGGTTCAATTATTTTCGGATTAAGTTCGAGTTCAGGGACTATGAGTTATTAAATAAATTGAATTTGAGTATCTAAATATATTCTTGATTCAGGTAGTTCAAATTTAATTGTGCAATTTTTTTAATATATATTTATATTATTTCAATTATAAATTTATTATTTTACTTTTCATCTTTGTAAAATATTTGTACAAATCTCATTTTGAATTCTTGTTCGAGTGCAAACAATTGAGATTAAAGGTAAGTATTGAAATTGAACTAATTTTTGTTTGATATATAAATGAGTTTAATGGAGTGATGTTGAGTAATTCGGTTTTCATCTCGAATTAAATTCACGTTAAAAATTTAAAATTCATTTGAGCTGGACTGAATTTTGAATCAAACTCAAATTCAAACTTCTCATGATATATTTGTATTGAATCATTTGACTTATACCTAGTTTGGATCCCTAGTGTGTTTCGCACGGTTGGGTAGGTAAATTACAAAAAAATTGAAGGGTAATTTTATTTTTTTGTCCTTATTTTTTAATTTTTTATTATTTTATTAAAAATATATATATTCAATAATCATCCTCTAATGCACTATTTTTCAGTATGGTTGTACTTTTTTGCATAAGGGTAATGGGTGCTTCTCTTTCTAATTTTTTTTCCCTTTTCACGAAACTTATCATTTACCAACAAGGAAGAATATGAGAAAATAAATTGAAGCTGGCAATGTTTGGCCAAATTTGACTGGCCACAGCCGCAAATTAGGTTTAATTCTTGGTTTAATGACAAAACGATAAAGGTAGCAAGATTTGATTATGGAATTTATTAATTAAGATGATATTTAATTAATTTCGATATAGGCTAAATCACAAATGAAATTAATTTATTAACTAAGTTGGTAGTTGGTATATATGCACTTCTATATCAAATCATAGTATTATTTTTTTTAAGAGTGTCACACGGGTTTCCTATTTAGCTTAAATTTCTTTTAATCAATTTAGACATCCGACCGCCCTATTGTCGATTACCTATAGTTTTTGTTTAAAATTTTCCCTTTTGACACGTTGAAAGAACCAAACCAAGTTTCCACAGCTACATATCCGATGTGAAGGCTGAAGACCGTGGTCCATAAATTTTATATCTTCAAATTTAATCAGAAGTGATTACTTGTATTCATGCCATTGAATAATGTGAGTAATTAATTAGTGGTGGAGTTACGTTGGATAACTTGAAGAGCACGGTTGTGGAAAGTGGTCCTTTACAATTTTTTTTTTTGAGAATTTTTTATTTTCTTTTCAATAAAATTATAAGTAAAGTTGTAATTATAATTGTAAAGTGTTACAATATTCGTATAAAAATTTATTGAATTAAATAAAAAAATTATTAAATAATTAATGTATAATCGAACAGATTAAATATAAAATTTAATCAAATTTTCAATTGTTGTTCAATCCAAAATTTATTCCAAATGATTTATTCTGTTTTGTTTTTTAAAGATGACTTTCAATAAATCTAAAATCTAATACTGGTAATGTTAACCCTTTTTTTTTTAACTTTCAGATAATGATATCTTTTATATATATACACAAATATACATAACACTTGTTTGGCTGTTCTTGGCAATTTTATATACAAAGCAAACGACAGATTGAAAAGCAAGAAGGATTAGAAATTTCTCCAAAGAATATTATAAGATGTTTTGAAACCTGCCCAATTGCCTCCTAAAACACCGGGATTCTCCTGCAAGAAATGAATTTCTGGCCGACCAGGTTGACAAATTTGAGATTCGCATATCCACCCCTACGACAACAAATTTTACCATTCCTCATTCCCGGAGATAGATACAAAGGATGTATATATATATATATATATATATATATATATATATATATATATATATATATATATATATATATATATATATATAACATATATATACACATATATATCTTTAACTATGAATAATATTAAATTTCACCGACATATTCTTGGATGGAGTGGGTTGAATTTGTGGCATTAGACTGTTGTAATAAGTAGAATTAATTAATGGATGCCATGAGAATTCATGAGGTTAGTTACTGCTTAAGCACCAGGCTGATTGTGTTTTTTGCTCAGCCATAATTAGTTTTCATTCCATGAAAATCATAATATCAGTTAACATCCCTTCATTTGAAGAATCATATCAGATTTGGGCTAAACGTACCCCCAAGAATCCTTTACACAATAAACACCTTAACCCCATAAGGCATAGAATTTTTTCGTTTTATCTACTTCCATTTTAGCTAATGAATCTGCAAAAGAGTGACTCCCTAAAATTATGTACAAGATCGATCATACATATCATGTTTATAATTTATCTATTTCATTAAATATCTTCCACTCTTTTCATGGTATTCTTTTCTTTTTATTGATTCACGTTACAACCGCCATTGAATCGGACTCAATGATAAGAACTTTCTTGTTCATCCATTTTGAAGATGACAATAACTGTAATGCAGTTTTAATAGCACATATCTAGGCTATATTAATCAAGTTTTCCAAGAGGACAGGGAAAAAAAAAAATCGATACAACACCATTTGAACCTCGAAGTACTCCTCCATGGCCTGCTGGTCTAGGTTTGCCACTAACCACACTATTTATTGGAAATTTTCAAAATAGTAAAAGAATAATTGATTAAAAATTATGTTTAATTAAAGGAATACAAAACTAGATACAATTAGTCAATGAGTTGTTTTTTCTTAAAATAGTTACATACCGTTTGAAGGGGTATTCTTTCACTTGTGAATAGTTAAAATCATAATGATTAGTTTTCAAAAGTTGTTATTATATTAAAAAATTATGTTTGTTATATCAAACAACACAATTGAAAGATAACAACATTTGATTGTAAGGACATAACTCTTTGATTGGATATCTATAAATAGAGATGTCACAGTTTATTTTATAATATACTTGAAATCCTTAAAATATACTTGAACTATCTGAAATGTTTAGATATTCTCTTTTTCCTCATTCTCAAAGTAAAAACAAGTCTCTTAGATATTATTTGCTAAAGAAAATAATGACTAAGACAAAATACTTTTGTACTTGTCAAGGGTGTTTAGGGGTTTGATTTCATAAGTACAACGTGATTTCAAGCGGTGATTTCATTGTATTTTGGAGCTATTCGACAAACCTCTGTTGCATACCGTAATTGGTGGAGTTGAAATAATCCTGGGGAAAGTGGCATTAGTAGCACGCTGTTAGACCCTAACTACTTGACCAAGCGCCCAGCTCGCAAGGGTTCGACTGGGGGAGTTGTGACGAGTGCGGAGCGCGGGAAAGCTTTGCACGGGGTGCAACAGGATGCGCACCGAAACAGGCAAGACAGGCACTTGGCTTGGGCGGATTGCCAAGCATGAAACAGAGACGCTAACGGACGATGATCGTAGTTTGCGGGTGGCAAGCTAAGGCGAATCCTTAAAAATCGGGATAAGAATAAATGCGGGTTATAAGCCAGGATAAGCGGAGAAGTCTTGGCAGATCGAATCACTGGAGATTATCACAGATATAAACTCTGAAGAGCATTGAGGTGGCGATCATCCAAAGAATCCTTAATTTAATAGGAATTAATCCTATAAAATTTCTATTGTAATTAAACTCAGTTGCATACGTGAGGGGGATGTCCTCACTTGCCTATATAAACCCTAGGGAAGGGGGTAGAATGTGTTCATTCATCATTCAGTGAGAGAATCATTCAGGGAGAAAGAGAGTGATAGCTAAAAGCGGTCTTCTTGGCTAAATATTGTATTCCTTTTTATTGTGGATTAATAGAAAGGCTCTTTTCTCCAAAGTTTGAGTGTTCTTTGAGTTATTAGTATACTTTGTCCGAGTCATCTTTCTGCTCGAGTGTTATATCGCTGCGTATTGACCCGAATTTGGGTTAGTGTGAAGATTGGTTGTACTAAGTTGCGGGAAACTTAGGCCATCACTGGAAAAAGTTCTATAGGAGAGAATGACCCTGTGACAATTTGGTATCAGAGCTGAGTTTTGGGATCATGGCACATGAGTTGGCTGACAGAGCTGCTGTACTTGAAGCAATGGTGGGCGTACCGCAAGAGGAGGCGGGTACAATGGCTGAGCAGATTCAGGCCATGGCAGGCAGTGTCCAGGAGTTGACACAGCTGCATTCAACATGCAGAAGGAGCATGCTAATCACTACACCAACATTATGCAGGATGTTCGCGATCTATCGAATAAATTTGACGTGTAGTTGAATTCCCTGAAAGCTGACGTTTTACTGATGAAACGTGCAATGACTGCTACAGACCATGGGGAGCCATCTAGTAGTAGCAGGGGGTGATAGTAGCGATCTTCAAAAGAAGATCAAGGTGCCTGAACCTAAGGAGTTTGCAGGAGTTCACAATGCGAAGGAGCTTGAGAATTTTCTGTGGGACATGGAGCAGTACTTCAAAGCTGCTTTAATACCGGAGCAGGACCAGGTTACAATCACTAGCATGTACCTCTCGGGTGATGCTAAGCTATGGTGGCGAAGCAGACTGGCAGATGATGATAGTGCTGGTCGTCCGAGGATTGAAACATGGGACGCACTGAAGAAAGAGTTACAAGATCAATTCCTTCCCTTGAACGCGGCATAGGTCGCGAGAGAGGCACTCAAGAAATTGAAGCACACGGGTTCTGTGCGAGATTATGTCAAGGAGTTTAGCTCTTTGATGTTGGACGTCAAGAATATGTCAGAGGAGGACAAGTTGTTCAATTTTTTCTCAGGACTTCAGTCATGGGCTCAAACTGAGTTACGTAGGCAGAACGTGAAGGACCTGCTACAGGCAATTGCGATTGCAGACAGTTTGGCGGATTACAAACTGAGTTCTTCTTTGAACATTGGGGAAAGGAAGAAGAACCATCTTGATGAAAATAGGGGGAAAGACAAGAAGGGCTGGAAGAAGCACCAGAGAAACAAGGAGAAGGCTGAATCTTCTAAGTCGAGGGGACCGGATCCACCCTAAAGTAAGGGAGATTGGAGTTATTTCTTGTGTAATGGGAATCACAAGACCCGAGATTGCCCTAGACGGACCAAGTTGGTGGCCCTCATGAGTAAAGAGGATCCGAATGACGAATGTCCAAGAGTTACCCCGATGCAGTTGCTCAATGCTATTCGGACCGAGTAATAAACTCCTCATAAGGGACTAATGTATGTTAAAACTGAGGTGAATGGGAAACCGATTCGAGCGATGTTTGATACAGGAGTGACCAACAACTTCGTTTCATTGAACGCGGTTGAGCATCTTGGCCTGAAAGTTACGAGGAGTAACAATCAGGTGAAAACAGTCAATTCTAAGGCCCAAAGTATCCAAGGAACGGCTACCGCATCGGTGAAGATAGGGACTTGGTAACAGGATTGTAAGTTCTTGGCTTTACCTATAGATGATTTTGATGTGATCATGGGTATTGAATTCTTTGTGCAAGCAAAGGCATTTACTATTCCACACTTGGGTGGATTGATGATATCTGACGAGACATGTCCAAAGTTTATCCCTGCGGAGAGAGGACAAGGTGCTGGGAAGCCGTTGCTACAGTCGACTTCACAAGTAAACACCGGGTTGAAGAAAGGGGAGACAACCATACTTGCTGCCCTGGTTGAGGTGAAACCAGACATGGTTGTTGAGGTACCAGATGAAGTAGCGGCTGTGCTGAACAATTACAATGATGTAATGCCCCGAGAATTACCCAAGGCGCTACCACCTAAGCGCGCCATTGATCATAAGATCGAGTTGGAATCGGGAACTAGACCACCTGCACGAGCACCTTACAGGATGAGCCCTTTGGAGCTGGCCGAGTTAAGAAAACAGCTAGGTGAGTTGTTGGATGCGGGATATATCCAACCGTCGAAGGCACCATATGGAGCCCCAGTTTTATTCCAGAGGAAACAGGATGGCACACTGAGAATGTGTGTGGATTACCGAGCCCTGAACAAAGTAACGGTCAAGAATAAGTATCTAGTTTCAAATGTCGCTGAAAGAGATGAAACTAAGACAGCTTGTGTGACGAGGTATGACTCTTTTGAATTTTTAGTTATGCCTTTTGGTTTAACTAATGCACCTGCAACATTTTACAACTTGATGAATGATGTCCTTTATGAGTACCTGGATCACTTTGTGGTGGTATACTTAGACGATATTGTGGTGTATAGCCAGACGCTTACAGAACATATAGAGCACCTCAGGGTGGTGTTTGAGACATTGAAAAAGCACTCTCTCTATGTGAAGAAGGAGAAGTGTGAGTTTTTTCAGCGGGAGATTATGTTCCTAGGTCACAAAGTTAGCAGTGGGAGAATACATATGGATGAGAGGAAGATCCAAACCATTGTTGAATGGCAAGCCCCTGCAAAGGTCCCATAGTTGCAGTCTTCCTTAGGACTGACCAACTATTACAGACGGTTCATCAAGGGATATAGCAAGATGGTGAGTTCTTTAACTGATCTTTTGAAAAAGGACAAGAAGTGGGTGAGGTCTGATGAATGTGAGCAGGCTTTTTGGGAAATCAAGGAGGCAGTGACATCCGAGCCAGTGTTGAGACTGCCAAATTTCAAGCTACCATTTGAAGTTCACACGGATGCCTCAGACCGAGCTATTGGAAGGGTGTTGGTCCAGGAAGGACAGCCTATTGCTTATGAAAGTCGCAAGCTAAAGGATGCGAAAATCCGATATTCAACTCATGAGAAGGAGATGACGACGGTTGTGCATTGTTTGGAGGTGTGGAAGCATTATTTGTTGGGAACGAAATTTATGGTGGTGACAGATAATGTGGCTAACACTTATTTCAAGACACAAAAGAAGCTGAGCCCGAAGCAGGCACGATGGTAAGAATTCCTTGCAGAATTCGATTTCACCTGGGTACATAGACTAGGAAGGGAGAACTAGGTGGCGGACGCGCTGAGTCGTAAGATAGTCCAGTCTTATGTTACTTTATTATCCGCTATTGAGACTAACCTGATTGACAGAATAAGGCAGCAGGTATCAGCAGATAAGACTTATGAACAGATCAGGGAGAACGTAAAGTTGGACAAAGTTCGTAGGTATTGGCTCGAGGGGGATTTGTTGTATGCCAAAGGTAATCGACTTTATGTTCCATCTGGCGGGGGACTAAGGAAAGAGTTGCTGAAAGAAACCCACGACCCTCAGTGGGCAGGACATCTTAGAGTGGAGAGGATGTTGGCATTATTGTCAAGGACATATTACTAGCCGAAGATGGAGGAAGACATCGAACTATATGTCCGTACATGCCACATATGCCAGATTGATAAGACCGAGACGAAGAAGTAAGAGGGTTTGCTTCAACCACTGCCTATCCCTAAGAGGATATGGGAATCAGTTTCTATGGATTTCATTACAGGATTTTCGGAGATAAACAAGATGAAATCTATAATGGTGGTGGTAGATCGTTTTTCTAAGTATGTTGTGTTCATAGCAGCCTCACATGCATGTACCGCACATGAAGCTGCAGAGTTGTTTTTGAATCATGTGGTGAAGATCTTTGGATTGCCCAAGGATATAGTGAGCAATCGAGATACTCGGTTTACTGGGAGATTCTGGACTTCCTTGTTCAAGCTAATAGGTTCAAAATTAAAATTTTTAACGGCTAATCATCTGCAGACAGATGGCCAGACGGAGCGGATTAATGCATTGTTGGAAGAGTATTTGAGGCACTATGTGACCGCAAGCCAAAAGAATTGGGTGAGTCTGCTCGATTCTGCACAATTTTGTATAATATGCATAGATCATCTTCCACGGGTATGATTCCAGCGGAGTTAGTATTTGGATATCAACCTACTACACCTTTGGAGATAGCAAAGACTAAGTCCCAAGGGGAATACCCAACGGCATACAGATTTGTGCGAGACCGTCAAGAGTTAATGGAACAGGCTCAGGAGAGCTTGGAGAAGGCACAGAGGAGGATGGTGAAATATGCGGATCAGCATAGGCGGGCACTAGAATTTGAGGTGGGTGACAAGGTGTTGCTCAAACTGATACCTCAGATATGGGGACAAGTTACAGACAAGAGGTATCACAAAGGTCTAGTGCAAAAATACGATGGCCCTTTTGAAGTTATAAAGCGGGTAGGCGCGGTGGCTTATCAGCTGAAACTGCCAGAGAGGATGAAGTTGCATCCTACTTTTCACGTGAGCTTTTTGAAGCCTTACCATGAAGATGTTGATTCGGGGAGACAACAGGTAAGGAAAGCTCCACCTACTGTGAGAAGTCATTTCGAGAAAAAGGTGACAAAGATACTCGACCACAAGGTTGAGGGAACTAGTAGGAAGAATCGAAGAACCTACTACTTGATACAGTGGGAAGGTGAAGATGAGGCAGACGTTTCTTGGGAGAAAGACACTTCTTTATGGCAATTTGAGGATGAGATCAAGGCGTATTTGGAGCTCATTCCGATGAGGGCATCGACTTCCTCCGACGGGGGAGGGTTTGTTAGACCCTAACTACTTGACCAAGCGCCCAGCTCGCAAGGGTTCGACTGAGGGCGCTGTGACGAGTGCGGAGCGCGAGAAAGCTTTGCACGGGGCACAACGGGACGTGCACCAAAACAGGTAAGACAAGCACTTGGCTTGGGCGGATTGCCAAGCATGAAACGGAGATGCTAACGAACGATGATCGTAGCTTGCGGGTGGCAAGCTAAGACGAATACTTAAAATCGGGATAAGGATAAATGCGGGTCATAAGCCAGGATAAGCGGAGAAGTCTTGGTAGACCGAATCACTGGAGATTATCACAGATATAAACTCTGAAGAGCATTGAGGTGGCGATCATCCGGAGAGTCCTTAATTTAGTAGAAATTAATCCTATAGAGTTTCTGTTGTAATCAAACTCAGTTGTCTACGTGAGGGGGATGTCCTCACTTGCCTATATAAACCCCAGGGGAGGAGGTAGAATGTGTTCATTCATCATTCAGTGAGAGAATCATTCAGGGAGAAAGAGAGTGATAGCTAAGAGCGATTTTTTTGGCTAAATATTGTATTCCTTTTTATTGTGAATTAATAGAAAGGCTATTTTCTTCAAAGCTTGAGTGTTCTTTGAGTTATTAGTATACTTTGTCTAAGTCATCTTTCTGCTCGAGTGTTATATCGCTGCGTATTGACCCGGATTTGGGTTAGTGTGGAGATTGGTTGTACTAAGTTGCGGGAAACTTAGGCCATCACTGGAAAAACTTCTATAGGAGAGAACGACCCTATGACACACGCCTTAAAGTCATTTCTGTATTTGGTCGTGTTTCATCGAAGTTCAACAAGGAGTTCAAAGACCAATGTGTTGAAGCACTTAAGGAAGAACAAATTCATCTTCATCCACCATCAAGAAGGCTCTATAAAATTTTCCAATAATCTTAGGCTTATTTTTGACCTCTTTTGAAAATGATTTCCTTTAGGGAGACATCTATCAATTTCCCGAAATTGGAACAATATGATGAAGCAACTTTGAAATGGCAAAATGGTTTATAAATGAAACTATGCAAGGAAATTTAGAAGCAACCAAAGAAGGATAATAGTTCTTTAATATATTACCAGATAAGTTTTATTAACTTCTTGAACTTTATGTGTATTGCTTTTGTTTTTAGTTGTTGCATATAAATTTTGGATCATATAGTAACAACAATGTGGAATTATTGATATGGATTTATTTTTGTCATCAATAATTTATATATTCTTCCATCATCATTAAAAGGATTTCAAGATAGTCATTTTGTATAAAATGAAAAAGTATCTCTTGAAAAGCTTGTGTAATTGATATCACAAAGAACATAAGAAAATGTTAGAATGATATGGAAGAAGGATAGTCCAAAAAAAATGCACAAAAGAAAAGCTTAATGCATGCCCATGAAAATAAAGGATGCATGTTTTCATTATGAAAATTAAATAATGACTATTACTTACTCTTAAAGAAGGAAAATGCACCGATAAAAACAAATTAATTTGTTGCAATAATATTTAAATTGAAAAATTTGATAAGTGAGGCATGGTGGATAAACACTACTTAGTAAGAACTAAGATTTGTTCTATATATATATATATATTTATATATATATTCCAAATAAGATAACGAAGGAAATGTAATATACATGAAAATCCTTCAGTATTGAAACCAAATGTGAAGCTTTATAAATTGAAAATTTATAGATTGCTTGATAATTAAGTTTGGTTTCTTGGTAATATTAAAGACAAGTTTAAATTGTCCTGTCTAAAGTTGAAAATTTAGAAATGATTATGTGAAAACATTTTGATATTTATTTTGTATTAAATGATTTTTTTATTAAGATAAACTGTTTAAGTATGTTATAGATAAAAAATGTGTTTGATATGATGAATCAGATCATTTATCAATGCAATTATAAAAGCATGTATTAAGAGATTCATGTTTTAAAATGAATCTCGGTTAAACATATACTAGTTGTCATTTGTGAAATTGTATGCTTACCATGTTCTTTAGGAATTTAATTCCTAAGATAGAAGTGCTTTAAAACTACTTGAATTAGTGGATAGTGTTTTATGTGATTTACATAACATTACTTTTGATAGAAGGAAAGATTAAGTACATGACTTCTATGTTAATTGTTTAAGTAGTGCTATGATTATATGATGCATGCAAATGATGATCGTTAGATATATTTTGATCATTAAACTTGATTGTAAAGTTGATATAACTATAGATAAAAAGTCAAATATTTTGCTAAGAAAAGATTTACATAAATATGGAATGATTACTTAGATATATGCTATGCTATTTATGAATTTTGGCATTAAATAAAAAAATATCAGCAGAGACATCTTCAAAGTGCTCATTCATCAATTCGTTCGATTTTATTTTTTGAAAACCCAAACAACAATATTTGGCCTATCCTCTATCTTTTGTCCACGGATGTGATTTAAGAATTGTTGAATTTCTCTCCACTTAGGTTGCAAGTGAACGTCAAGAAGATGTCAGGTGTTCCAGTCCGCCTACAGATAACCATGGCATCTTCATAGTATTGCACCATGTACCTTGAGCTACCAGTAAAGCTTGATGGTAGTATAAAATGTCGACCAAGCGAGGCTGGTGTGGTGTCTCCTCTAACCACTGCATCCTTCAAACCATTATACAATTTTGCTTGAAGTTGTGGTTGATTTCCCATTACCGATCTGATTCTACCGTCCTCCATGGATGTGAACTCATCAACACAAAATTGATGAAAAAGACGCCCCCACGAATCAAAGTTTGACCTTCTCTTTGTCTTTGTTGTAATCTAAAAGCAAGAGTATCTCGAAAGGTGACAAGCTTCCGCTTCATGACAATTGATGCATTTCCATTAGCATACTCTATATCTGTTCGATAAAAATCTTCTCCACAGGGAAACAATATTGCATCGCCATGAAACTCAGATGGATCTCCGTTATCATCCTTAAACCAACCCCATATTCCTCGACAATAATATCTCTATCTCCAGATTGTTGGCTTCCATCACCGACAATAAGTGCTGCAACCTCAGAAGCAGATGAAAGATTATATTGTGCATTTTCTTTTTTACGCTTCGCTAGCAACTTTATTTTTACTAGATAGAAATCAGTTTCCTTGAATCTATCTCTGGCTATTCGAAAAACTTTCACTAAAGGGTTATGTTCATCCAAGATCTTAAGAAGCCCATTTACCACCTCAGTGTCAAGGTCACTTTGATTATTGGAGATCTCATTTTCCTTGTCATATATGTAAAGTTGCGCAAACTTGGGTGTTTGACCTTCTGTAGGCAACAAAGATCCTATTTTATCTTGATTTTGGCCATTAATGCGAAAGACATAATGTCCACCACCATCATTAACTTTAGTGTCTATAACACCTCCAGTTGAAGTGAAAAGAAACATAGAATTATATGCACGAGTATTTTTTCTAAATTGCTTTGAAGTTCGACCTCCTTTGTAGTCTAATAGCCCTTTCAAAAAGAGAGGTGTCTCTTTTAGAACAGGCGAGAACAACATAGTGAGAATTTAGGGCTTGTGGCTTTCTTGATTTCACTGTGCGTTCTTCATACCAAAGTATTGCACCAGAATGAGTGCACTCTTGATCAGGGATTCCAAAATACATGGTTCAAAAATATTTCCTGCGAAAGAAAGTTTTATATCAAAATTAATGTTTTAAAATATATTACAATTTAATAGTAATTAAAAAAAAATTACTTTTGTGTGCACTTGCTCAAGCAATTACTTCTGTATTTTTTTGTCTGATATAATTCTTCTGCGTCTTTTGTTCAACATGAATAATTAAAAAGTTGCATGTCATAATGGTAAAAAAAATAATAATGAACTAAAAAATTAAAACTAATAATTTTTAATATACCTTCAAAAGTATGACCATCAAATAACCGTCGTATCATAGAGTTATTATCAATAGTTGGATTCTTTATCTCTTGTGCCGACAACAATAAAAGTTGAATCATACTGCCAAATAGAAGATTGGATGTATGTTGTGAAAGAACCCTATTAGAAGTCGTTATTGTGTTAACAAAATCATTTTCATTAGTGATTACCATTGAAAAGACATGTCATTTTCGCCTGAGTAGTGGGAGCAAATGGAGATATGTTAGGTTGGATGTGTTGTTGAAAATGACCACTTCTATTGATTATGCTGTTTTGCGAAAATGAATCATAATTTGAGTGAATGTTCTGTGTGTATATAGATCTCCCTTCACCTGTTTGTCAACTATGCGATAATAGTGAAGAAACCATACATTATCTTTTTACATCATGAACCTACTTCGCATACTTTCATAGCTTTTAGCCCCTACACTTTTTTGACACTTCTTTTTGTCACAATACTCTACTTCTAAACTCATTGCATAAGACTCCAATAACTTTCCAATGCCACAACCACTGAGCTCCTTACAACCTCATCATTCCCACATTGGCATATTTATCACATGGTACAAAAATTAATCACTTTCATTTAATACCTTTAATTATTGTATAGAAAATTAAGAAAAATTAAAGAGATGTATAATATTATATTATAGTATTTAGTATGAATTATTCAAACACTTCGTATGCTCGAATTAAAAATTATTATAGATAATAGAAATAAAATAAAAATATTGTGATTAATATTTTAATACTGATAAATATATTATAAAAAGTTATTGTAGTGATTATTAAATATTTTTGAATATTTTTATCCTAATTTTATTATAGGTTATGCGAGAAGAATATTTATTTTTATGAATTATGTTATTCTTCAAAATATGATTTCAATTCATTTTCATACAAGAAATATCACACTAAAAGTAACAAAAACCTAATTTAAAAAACTCGTCTGACCCGACTCGAACCCAAACTCGACTAATTCGATTTGACTAAAAAAATCAACAACTTGAACTCAACCTAATCTTAACCCGAATTAATCCAAATCTAAATTAACTTGAACCTAAGTTGATCAGAACTCAAAATGATTTAAATCTAAAATGAACGAATTTTTCTTTAATCCAAACTTAAATTGATTCGAATCTAAAATGATCCGATTCAAAATAACCAAATCCAAATCTGATCCAACCCGCCATTTACCACCTCTATTTCAATCTGATTATTGACACTGATTCTCTGAGTTTCATATATCTTTTTCACAAAGACCAGGAACATCATCCACTTCAGGCCACTATTAGCAGTGACTGCCACCGGTTATGGACAGGATTTTTACAAAACTTGTCCTCTCTTTTGCTTACCGAGAAGTCAGTCAAGCAGCAGATATGTTGACACTGAGAGATTCAACCACTTGTTGTAGTGACATCTTCAATGAATGTCCATCTTTCCTCTCACGACCTTTTGTTTTTGGATAAATGTAATATGACTACAACGAGACTTATTACTACTGATATTGCTGCTTGTAGTTTTACTTTTAAATAAATAAAATCTTGTTGTTTTTGTGAAAAGAAAGAAAAAAAAAAAAGAATGGGAAATAATAGAAGCTAACCTAAAGAAGAAAAAAAAAAATTGTATTGGTTTCGGTGTTCATAGCTGGGATCAAAGCAAGATGGCAATGGAATGTGCATCAGATTTTGGGCGCATTTTTTTTAAAGAAAATTATGATTGTTATTATTTATCATATTATTTAATTTAAAATTATTTTTATACACAAAATTTTCATTGCAAAAAGTGATTCCATGCAAAACGGGACACCAGTCTAGTGTGTGTGTGTCTATATATATATATAGTTAAAGAAAATTATGATTGTTATTATTTATCATATTATTTAATTTAAAATTATTTTTATACACAAATTTTTCATTGCAAAAAGTGATTCCATGAAAAAACATATATATATTAATAAATAAATAAAATAAATTTATGTCATGATCTTAATTTCGTTTGGAGTTTAAAAAATTCATTAACAGTATGTTAGATAATAATTTTTTTCTATATATAATATGCACAAATTCCATCTAGATTACTAAAATTTGATTTTAATCCAATTTTAGTTTGTTAGTATAAAAAATGGACACTCTGCTTCAAATTTTCTTTTTTAGAAGACAAATTAATTTTTCTATTAGTTAACCGTTAAATCAAATGTTAAAAACTTAAAATTTAAATTATTTTACCTTTTAAACTTTTTGAAGTACTTTAAATATTCAAGCAAATCAATATTAAAAACTATTAGGTTTTGAAAGATTTATTTTTTTAATTTATTATTTATTTATTTATTTACTTATTACTTTTTTTTTTTATTTATTAAGTAAGGCACTAAGTATCACATATTGTTATTTTTTTATACCCTATTTTAAATGCTAACTTTCCATTAATTGCCTTAAAAACATTATATCTATCCATTAGTTTTAATTTAGCTATCAGTAATAAATAATAAATAAAAAATAATAAGTAAATATTGTCCGAGCAGTTAAAAAATAAACATTAAAAATTTAAAAAATAAAAATAAATATAAAACCAATGCAAACCGGTGCAAATCATGCAACCCAATTAAGGCCCAAACCCATGTCTGTTTCCCAGTGAAATCATACCAAATATATGCGAGAGTTGACTAAAAGACTGGTTACCGAAATGATGAGAGTAAATCGACATTCCAAAGGAAAAAAGATCTGTCAAATTGAAATTTATCTAATATTCCATAACATCAGCCTTGATTTAGGGGAATTAATATGCTTCCTTATAAGGCTCGAAGAACGCCTATAAAAAGGCCAAAGCAAGAACACACATAGGAGAGAAAACCCAGCTCTCGTACTCTGTTTCTTAGCGCCATCGTTGTTCCCAGTTTAATACCATTCTCGCGCCTTTTCCCTGCTGTTTCCTCGCCCTTGCACTCATCCCATATCTCTTGCCGTGCACCATCACTGTTCATCATCTTCCCCACCATTACTGCCGTCCACTTCATCACCAAACGGCTTCACACCGCCTCATCATTACCGCCTTACACCTCACTACACCACCGGAGCATCATTCCCGCTACCTTGTAAGATAAATTTATTATGTATAGTTCTGATTAAATCTAATAGAAATTAATGTTATGTCACTATTCACTATCTCTAAATTTATGAATCACTATTTCTAAAATTAAGGAATCACATTCACCTAGGTCATCTCTCACTCAGAAATACATACTGTAATTTCATCTGCTCCGTATACGTATGAGAAATCAGAGCAAGAAAGAAACTTGTTTTTAAAAGAAAAAAATTATTTGCTTTCACAAAAGTTTCTTCAATGGCTTCTTCATTGACTCCCACCGTAGACAAAGTTATATAAATTATTTTTTAAATTATCTTAAAAAATATGAGACTTCTAGTTTAAAAAGATCTTGTGATGTATGTGTAAGTGATAAATACATATACAATTTTTGTTTACATGTGGTATCAGAGCCAGATTGTTCTAAACTAGATATACTCTGCGAACATTTTATGTCCTATTTGCAATTTTACATGAATTGTAGCGATGATTAACAATGATGATTAATATAATGATATTTTATGCAAAATTTGTTTACTGTTGAAACAATTCTCAAGCTAATTATATTCATGTCTAGGCATAAAAATATATATTAAAATCTAAAATTGATATTCTTTTTAAACATTTTTATTGCCTTCATTACTTACTTCAAACAAGTTGTCCACCTCGTCTGCCATTTTCGTTTGGTGACATTCATGATAGTAATTATGCAATGTGAAGTTCTGTGATGTGAAGTTCTGACCAACAAGTTATCTTAAGGCATCATTTATATTCTGACATTGATAACTGTAACATTCATGATAGTAATCATGCTTATAATCAACCATGGTAATTAATGATGATGAATAATAAAGTTTCTACATTTTATGTTTATATAAATAGTGTTAATTGTTTTAAAGATTTTGCATAACATGTTTAACATTATATAAATCTATATTTGTTAAAGGAAATTATTATTATAAAAAAATTGTAATTAATGAATGATGTAATTATGCAAAGATAAGAATTAAATACTCTAAAGTCACATGTGTGATCCAAAGATTAGTAGTCATTGTAATGATAATTAATGAAAATGATGATCATATTTGTTAAATTTTCACAATCCGTGTGGAAATTAATTTTATTGAATGATCATTTATTTTGTATGGCTTATTATTATGAGTGATTACATGAAAGTTGATAGATTGTATGATTATGTCATGATTGTTCTGCTACTATATGTTAAGTTTTCGGTAATATATACAATTTTATATATTTAAGTATCTACCGAAAAATTAAAGTTTAATGTAATTAATGATATTACGAAAGAATATATTTATATTCAATTAGATCATAAAATTTTTTATCTAAAAAAAATAATGAGTTAAAAATTAAGTTTTCATTAATTGCTAGAACTTAAGAAATTTACTCGAACGTAAATTTATTATTCAGTAATTGATGATATTTATGGGAGGTAAATAAGTATTTTAATTGAATATGTTAATTATCTAAAGATAAAAAAAATATGTTCAATTTTAAATATTTATTTACCCATTAAAGTTTATACATTTAACTCATTTAAAAGAAAATATATTATAAAATTTACTCAAATAAATTTTATTTATATTTGTGTTATGTATATTAATACATGTATATTGTAATATCTACCCAAAGGAGAACTACTATATATCTTAATGATTGTTTTATTGAATTTATCATGATTAAATATGAGCTTTATTGTTATGTTTTTGCAGTTATTGCAATTAATTCACATCCGTCATCTGTTGTTATGTTTAATGGCATGAACTTTTCAGAATAGCGAGAGCAAGTTGATTTCCATTTAGGAGTTTTGGATCTCGACTTTACTCTCCTTCAAGACAAACCTCCTGCTATTAAAGATACAAGTAGTGAGGCAAAGAAGGCACATCATGCTACATGGGAAATAAGTAACAAATTATGCTTAAAGTTTCTGCGAATGACCATTGCCAACATTAAGACTACGATTTCACAAACTGAGAATGCTAAGGAATATATAAGTTTTGTGGAAAAAAAAAGGTTTCGTTCTACGGATAAGTCACTCGCTGGTACCTTAATGATTGAGCTGACGACCATGAAGTATAATGAGTTAATAAACATGCAACAGCATATCATCGAGATGACTAACATTACTGCAAGATTTAAGTCCTTGGGTTTAGCAGTATAAGACTCGTTTTTGGTTCAGTTTATTTTGAACTTCTTACCTCCTGAATATGAGTCTTTTCAAATTAACTACAACACTATAAAGGACAAGTGAAATGTTAATGAATTGGTCAGTAGACTTGTACAAGAGGAAGCAAGGCTTAAGAGTCAAAAGAGTCACTCTGTTAACTTAGTAAGAAAAGAAGCTGTTAAAGGATTCACAGCCAAAAGGTTAAAGAAGAAGAAAGGATCTGTTAATGATTCTCAGACTGAAAGGAAGGAACCGATGACAAAAAATCGTCATTTTTGTAAGAAAACTGGGTACTATCAGAAAGACTGTCATAAACGAAAAGCTTAGTTCGAAAAAAAAAGTATTTTCAATACTTTTGTATGCTATGAATCAAATTTAAATGAAGTTCCTAATAATACCTGGTGGCTAGATTCTGGTGCTACAACTCATGTTAAAAATTCTATGCAGGGATTCCTTACGATCCAAACCACAAATCCAAGAAATGACTTTCTATTTTTGGGAAACCGCATGAAGGCCCCTGTTGAAGGCATAGGGACTTACAGATTGGTCTTGGACACTGGATAACAGTTGGACCTTTATGATACACTCTATGTACCTTTAATTTCTAGGAATCTTGTTTCTCTAGGGAAATTGGACGGTTGTGGATTTTATGTCAATTTTTGTTCTGGAAGTTTTACTCTATATAAAGACTATATTCCTTATGGATTGTGTTTTCTTATTAATGATTTATATAGAATAAAACTTGATAATGTTTTCGCTGAATCTATGCATATCATACATGGTAATGTTGGTTCAAAACGTAACATGCTTAATGAAAATTTTGCTTATTTGTGGCATAAACATTTAAGTCATATATCCAAAGAAAGGTTATAAAGATTGGTAAAGAATGAGATTTTACAAAAGCTAGATTTTATCGATCTTGGAACTTGCTTGGATTGCATAAAGGGAAAGAAAATCAAACATACCAAGAAAGGAGCCACAAGAAGCACACAACTTCTTGAAATAATACACACTAATATATGTGGACCTTTTGATGTTCCATCTCTTAGTGGAGAAAAGTATTTCATCACTTTTATTGATGATTATTCACGTTATGGATATATCTATCTACTTAACGAAAAGTCTCAATCTGTAAATGTTTTAGAAATATTCCTAAATGAGGTTGAGAGACAATTAGATAGAAAAGTGAAAATCATAAGATTTAATAGAGGTTGTGAATACTATGGAAATTACGATGAATCATGACAATGTCCTGACCATTTTGCTAAAGTCCTCGAAAAACATGGCATATGTGCACAATATACTATGTCAGGTACACCTCAACAATATGGTGTAGCAGAAAGACAAAATCGAATCTTAATGGATATGGTTAAGAGCATGATGAGTAACTCTTCCCTATCCAAATCCTTGGGGATGCATGCATTGAAAACCACAGCTTATTTATTGAATAGAGTTCCAACCAAAACGATTTAAAATACACATTTTGAATTGTGGACAGGAAGGAAACCAAGTTTAAGGCACCTACAAGTTTGGGGTTGCCCAGCGAAAGCAAGAGTGTATAATCCACAAGAGAAAAAATTGGATTCTCGAACTGTAAATGAATATTTTATTGGTTATCTTGAGAAATCCAAGGGATATAAGTTTTACTGTCCAAACCATAATCCAAGAATAATTGAAACTGTTAATGCTAAATTCCTTGAGAATGTTGAAGTCGGTGGGAGTGTAGAACGTCAAGATGTAGAAATAAAAGAGATAATGGTGAATGTACCTTTATCCATTATTGATCCAAAATCCATAATTGACATTAATGTTTTCCAACACTTATGGAACGTGACAACAATGTTGGTCAACATTTGAACAATGATACATCTCCACAGTCTGATGTCAGACCCTATGACGATTAGGAATCCGATATTCCACCTAATGAAGAAAGGTCGAATACAAATGAATCACAAGGAATAATATTAAGGAAATCTTAAAGGGAAAATAGATTAGCTATTCCAGAAGACTATGTGATTTATTTACAGGAATCGTACTTTGATATTAGGATTGATAAAGATCCAGTTACCTTTTCACAAGCCATAGAAAGTTCAGAATCTGTTAAATGGATTGATGTTATGAAGGAAGAGTTAAAATCCATGGAACAAAATAAAGTTTGGGATCTCGTTGAATTGCTTAAGGGATGTAAAAGAGTCGGTTGTAAATGGGTCTTTAAGACCAAACGCGACTCAAAAGGCAAGGTAGAACGTTATAAAGCCAGACTTGTTGCCAAGGGTTATACTCAGATAGATAGCATTGATTATATAGGGACATTCTCTCCTGTATCTAAGAAAGATTCACTAAGAATAATTATGGCATTGATGGCTCAATATGATTTGAAGTTACACCAAATGGATCTGAAAACAACATTTCTGAGTGAAGATCTAGAAGAGAAAGTTTACATAGATCAACCAGAAGGTTTTTCTATAGGAAGCAAAGGTCAAATAGTGTGTAAACTTAAGAAGTCAATATATGAACTAAAACAAGCTTCCCGACAATGGTACATTAAATTCAATACCATTATTACGTATTTTGGTTTTAAAGAAAATATTGTTGATCGTTGTATATACCAAAAGATCAGTGAGTGGAGTTTATATTTTTAGTCTTATATGTTGATGATATTTTGCTTACAGCAAATAATTTAAGTATACTGCTTGAAACTAAAGATTTTCTATTTGAGAATTTTGAGATAAAGATATGGGAAAGGTTTCTTATTGTAACGCCCCGGAAGCGCGAAAAATAGGACAATTTTTTTCATCTCTACTTAGGTTGTATTCCTGTACAGTGTAGGATACTTCTTTCTTTATTTATTTTCTAATTTTTCATACATTCCAACCACCTCATGCATTAAATAGTAAGTAGCATCTATATATTAATTGTTTCTTGAACGTTTACATACTAATCCATAAAAACAGTGATTACATCCCATAGTAATTATACAACCACGTATCTGTACTTTATACATGTCTGAAAATAAACATCCGTTATTATACCTGAACAAGTACTTCGTAGATAGTTGTGTAACACTTACTGCAGAAAATCTGAAATGGAGAAAAAGAGGGTGAGTTTTTGGGGAAAAACTCCGTAAGGAATACGTTTAGAATAATTCTGACTATAAAAAGCATGTGAAAATCATGCAAGGTATATCTTCTTACTTTACTTATGAAAAGCAAATCATAAGCTAACTTGAAAAATAATCATTCAATCGTACTTATAAATTCTATTTCGTACATAAAACATTCATACAGGAAAATATCATATATGCGAATACTTTCCTTTTTAATACCATGAATGTCTTTTCATCTGAAAACATAAAACATGTTTTCATTCACTAAATCATCATGTAAATCTTTATCTGAAAGTATAAATCATACTTTCTTTCATGAAAACATCATCATGCATAGTTTTTTTTTCATGAAATATTCATCATACATAATTCATTTTGTAAAATCATCATATAGATCTTTTCATATGAAAATGTAAAATATGTTTTCTTTCATGAGAACATCATCATTCTTTCTTTCATAAGATCATCATCATTCTTTCTTTCATAAGAACATCATCATCAAAACATGGAGACTAGGTTATATCTGAGTCATGTAATATATGTCATCCTCCGTAGAGGGTCATAATCATACCGATGGCCATGGTGTGGGCTGTAAAATGGATCAGGGTCGTACAACAAATCATAATTCTAAACATGGGTAGTATCTTCTTATTCTTTCTTATCATACACTAGCACATAGTTAGGGCACGGGCACCGATGGCACTCGCCGTGCGGGAAACATTCTGGCATGTTGCGCGGGTACGAGATACTACCAGGAATCATCATAATAGACCACGAGTAGCGAATTAACCACCACACAGGTGACGACAAGCGCTATAAGGGTCCTACGTATCAACATCTCAAGTGGCGGAGCCAAAGCGCCACGAGTAGTTTCCATGCATATAAATAGCCTTCTAGTCTCAAAATCTTTTTTTTTCTTTTCTTAAATACTTTCGAAAAACATCAAAATTTTCGTTGAAACATGAATATAAAGTCATTTAGAAAACTATAAAATATTTATGTGTTTCATACTCTATAAATCATTTCATAAAACGAAACATACTTCATCAAATTGTTTCATGAGCATAAATATGCTTTATAAATCATTTCATAAATATAATTATGCTTTATAAATCATTTCATGAACACAATTATATTTTATAAATTATTTCATGAACATAAATAGGTCAGAATTAAGCTAAATTACACCCCTTACCTCGTAAACCTTGGGGCTGTACAAAATCGTCAGGTCTCATGATTATCTCGATTTGCGTGCCAAATTCTCGAGCTACCCAAAACGATACCAATTCATCATATATTGATCAATTTCATCTTAACATACTCAATTTTAATTTATCTTCTCGAAGTTTGACAAATTTTGACTTTTCGGTCAACTTTTTCAGTTTTCTCGGTTTTACCAATTTAAGTCCCGTTTTTGGCCAATTTCATTATTTTAATTTCTCATTTCATTACTTCATTAAACTTATGACTCATTCAAGTCCATAAATCATGTTGGTCACTTTGCCAAATTTTTAATTCTTTCACTTTTCGATTTTACACTGAGTTAAGTTATAAATCGGGCTTTCTTGGTATAAATTTAACCGTTAACAACCTTATATCCATCAAATTTTTCACATAAACACCTCAACACCTTGCTTTCCAGACCTCAAATCATTCTTAGAAGTTAAATCATCCAATTTCACTTAACTAAAAACCTTCCAACAACACCAAATAACAACATATATAAACTTCATCATCATCCATCAAGTTTACCTCGGGTTTGACCAAGGTTGGCCACGTTTTTGATTCTCCCAATTGATCCTCAACTGTTATTTAACATGTATAGAGTTTAGAATCATCAAAAACTACAAGGAAACTCAACCAAAGAATAAAAAATTCTAAGTTCTTCACTTACCAAAAATAGGGCAGATTCGTCGACCGTTTTTCTTTTGCATTTTTCACCTAGAAAAAGAACTTTTTTGTGGCTTAATTTTTTATATGTTATATAATACTGGATGAGGAAGATTTGATCCTTCTTGGTCGACACCTGAATCTAGCCGGAAGGAGGCCAAAAAAATCGCGTACAGAGGGGAAAAGGAGGACGACTGCGAGAATGAAGGGAGGGGGGTATCTCTTGGCCTAGAAGTCCTTTGGGGTTGATTTTTATGCCCAATGAAATATCCTTAAGTATAATTTCAGAATTGAAAAACTTGGCTCGAATTGAATATTGGAAGGTCTTCAAATTTGACAAAGAAGAGGGCTGGGTCGGTAGGCTGAAGGGGACAGATTTCTGCCCTCTTCTAGAAAAATTCAAAAAAAATTATTCTAGTCTAATTTTCTCCAATTTCCACTTCTCAAGTGTTATACTATGTCTCTAGTATGTTTCATAAAAATTTTGGGGTCACTTGTTTAAGAAAAATTTCCCGATTGAACTCATTTTGCGTGATTTGATCAATACCGAACAAAATGGCTTAATGTTTTCAATTTACTTTAAAAATTAATTTGATCCTTGAAACCTCCATATTTCCACTTGATTTTGATTTCTCAAGTCAATTTCACCTTATATTAATTTTCTATGTCCTCAAAATAATTTTCGAGAATTTTATGAATTTAATCCGAATTTATTTGTAATTCCAAGCCCATTTGTTCGGTTTAGTGCAAAACCCGAACCTTACTAACTTTTTCACTTCCAATACCTTCATTTTCATTTATAAACATCATTTCATGATCATACATGAAATTCTTAAGAAATTGTCGGGTTTCACACTTATGTGATTGGAATAGAAATATTCCAAAAAAGATCAAAATGAATAATAGGTCTTTCTCAGAAAGCATATATGAATAAAATTCTCAAAAATTTTAACATGAGTAAATGTTCACGTGGGGTTGTTCTAATTCAGAATGGTGATAACTTTAGTCTCATGCAATGTCCAAAGAATGAATTGGAACAAAAGAAAATGGAATCAATTCCTTATGCCTCTGTTGTTAGAAGTTTGATGTACCTGCAAACCTATACTAGACCGGATAAAAGTTTTGCAGTTGGGATGTTAGGCAGGTATCAAAGTAATCCTGCAACTGATCACTGAAAAGTTGTAAAGAAAGTTTTGAGGTACCTACAAGGAACAAAAAATTACATGCTCACATATAAGAGATTTGATCAACTGGAAGTAGTCGGATACATGAATTTAGACTTTGTTGAATGTCTTCACAACAGGAAATCCACTTTTGATTATCTGTTTCTATTAGCAGAATGAGCAGTTTCATGAAAAAGTGCGAAACAGACTGTTACTGCTTCATCCATAATGGAAGCAAAATTTGTGGTTTGCTTTGAAACTACAATTCATGTACTATGGATCCAAAACTTTATTTCAGGACTTGGGGTTGTCGACACCATTATCAAGCCGCTGAAAATTTATTGTGATAACTCTGCAGCAATATTCTTCTTAAAGAATGACAAATACTCTAGAAGTGTCAAACATATGAAATTAAAATATTTTATCGTTAAGGAGGAGGTTTAGAAACAAACACTGCTCATTCAGCATATTATACTGATATCATAATTGTTGACCCATTAACGAAGGGTTTACAACCCAAATTATTTAAGGAACATGTTCTTAGGATGAGTCTTGATTGTAATGATGTTTTATAGTGACACTTTGAACTCAATGATATGTTTTCAACACTTTTATGTTTTTCTGTTATATAATGTTATGCATACATTATTGTTTTATATGAACAGGAAAAGACTTAACAAGTCATTATTGTGGATCATAATGAAATTATGATATAATTAAGGACCTAATATAATAAATTGCAGGTATTATAATATATGGAAGAGAGTGTTTTACAAATTAGAACATAACCGCCATAACTCATGCCGAACAATTTATATATCATGGCATTATGATGAGAAATAAGAAATTAACTTCTATTATAAAGATTTTAATCAAGCCAAGTGGGAGAATGTAAGGTAAACTTATGATGTGTGACTCTAATTAAATCTAATGGAAGTTAATGTTATGTCACTATCCACTATCCCTAAAATTTAGGAGTCATTATTCCTAAATTTAAGCAATCACATTCACTCACATGATAGACATGATTGAGAGTGATAATTATCTACTTAAATTAAAATAAGTCATCTCTCTAAAAAATATATACAATAATTTTATCTGTTCCGTATACGTAAAAGAAATCAAAGCAAAAGAAAAACTTGTTTCTACAAAAAAAAAAGTTTCTACAATGACTTTTTCATTGACTCTCACCGTAAACAGATGTATGTAAATTATTTTTAAATTATCTTATAAAACATTAGACATCTAGTTAAAAAAAAATTGTGATGTATGTATAAGCGATAAATATATATACAATTTTTGTTTACAACCCTACTGTTAGACCTTAACTACTTGACCAGGCGCTCAGCTCACAAGGGATTGACTGGGGGCGCTATGACGAGTGTGGAGCGCGAGAAAGTTTTGCACGGGGAGCGCACCAAAACAGGCAAGACAGGCACTTGGCTTGGGCGGATTGCCAAGCATGAAACGGAGACGCTAACGAACGATGATCGGAGTTTGCGGGTGGCCAGCTAACTTGCCGACACTCTAGAAACGTGAGCTAAGTGGTTGACAACGGCCATAGCAAAGATCGTGCAGTTATGGGAGACAGGCGCTAGAGCTAAGGCGAATCCTTAAAAATCGGGATAAGGATAAATGCGGGTCATAAGTCAGGATAAGCGGAGAAGTCTTGACAGACCAAATCACGGGAGATTATCACAGATATAAACTCTGAAGAGCATTGAGATGGCGATCATCCGAAAAGTCCTTAGTTTAATGAGAATTAATCCTATAGAGTTTCTGTTGTAATCAAACTCAATTGCCTACGTGAGGGGGATGTCTTCACTTGCCTATATAAACCCTAGGGGAGGGGGTAGAATGTATTCATTCATCATTCATTGAGAGAATCATTTAGGGAGAAAGAGAGTGATAGCTAAGAGCGGTCTTCTTAGCTAAGTTTGTAATCTTTTTATTATGGATTAATAGAAAGGCTCTTTTCTCTAAAGCTTGAGTGTTCTTTGCTTTATTGGTATACTTTGTCGAGTCTTTTTCTTGCTCGAGTGTTATATCGCTGCGTATTGACCCAGATTTGGGTTAGTGTGGAGATTAGTTGTACTAAGTTGCGAGGAGCTTAGGTCATCACTAGGAAAAGTTCTATAGGAGAGAACGACCTTGTGACAATTTGGTATCAGAGCTGAATTTCGGATCATGGCACACAAGTTGGCTGACAGAGTTGCTGTACTTGAAGCAATGGTGGGTGTACCGCAAGAGGAGGTGGGTACAATGGCTGAGCAGATTTAGGCCATGGCAGGCAGTGTCCAGGAGCTGACACAGCTGGCATTCGACATACAGAAGGAGCATGTTAATCGCTACACCAACATCATGCAGCATGTTGGCGATCTATCGGATAAATTTGAAGTGCAGTTGAATTCCCTGAAGGCTAACGTGTTATTGATGAAACGCGCAATGACTGCTACAGACCATGGGGAGGCGTCTAGTAGTAGCAGGGGTGATAGTAGCGATCTTCAGAAGAAGATCAAGGTGCCTGAACCTAAGGAGTTTACAGGAGTTCGCAATGCGAATGAGCTTGAGAATTTTATGTGGGACATGGAGCAGTACTTCAAAGCTGCCCGAATACCGGAGCAGGTTCAGGTTACAATCACTAGCATGTACCTCTCGGGTGATGCTAAGCTATGGTGGCGAAGCAGACTGGCAGATGATGATAGTGCTGGTCGTCCGAGGATTGAAACATGGGACGCACTGAAGAAGGGGTTACGGGATCAATTCCTTCCCTTGAACGTGGCATGGGTCGCGAGTGTTGGCTCTACCGAGAGGGGGGGTGAATCGGTTTTCTAACAATTATGACAAATTAAAAATTAATCACAATTTAATCACAAATGATAATGAGCAATATAGTGCAGTATAACAATTTAATGCAGAGTAGGGAAGAGAGAAACAAACACAATCGTTTATAGAGGTTCGGCCAAACTCTTGCCTACGTCCTCTCTCCTTGACCTTCTTGTCAAGTGTTTTCTTTCTCTCTTTCAATAGAGCTTACACAGTTCCTTTTGCAGGTTAAGGAATAACCTCTCTACCCTTAGCAATACAGAAAAAAGTATTCAGCCTCTTACAATTTACTTTCACTGAGGAACAATCCTCTTCTCTTTTAAGATAAGACTGAATACAATATAAGGCTTTAAAGTGGTAGGACAAATGTAGCTTTTTGCACTTAAGCTTTTACAATGATTCTCAATGAATGAGCAATAGGGACACAAAGAATGAAAGAATTAAAGCTTGAGAATGTTTGGAATATACAGCAATAGTGTCTCTGTTCTCTTTGTCTTCAATGCTTGATTAAATACTGAAGGATTGGTAGTTGGAGCATTAAATGCTATTCTTCCCGTTGTGTTTTGCAGAAACTAGCCGTTGGGTACCTCCAGTAGAGTGCCAGATCGATCTGCCTTCTTGGCCAGATCGATCTCTTAGTTATAAATCCTGCAAGATTGAAGCACAAATACACAAGGAGATCGATCTCATAGGTTAGCAGATCGATCTGTTAGTTTGAAAATATTGAGGCAGATCGATCTGTCGAATAGGCAGATCGATCTCCTAGTCTCTCTGTTTGAGGCAAGATCAATCTCCAGATCGATCTGCCATGCACTCTCGTAGAGAGGAGATCGATCTCTCAACAACACAGATCGATCTCTTTAGCTCTCTGACTTTGAGGAGATCGATCTCTTCCTTACCAGATCGATCTCATAAGTTCTCTGTTTGAATGTGGATCGATCTCTCAGATCGATCTATAGTCTTAAGCTCTTAAGGGAGATCGATCTCTTCATCGACCAGATCGATCTCTCAACTCTAGCATTAGCCAGATCGATCTCTTAACCCTTGCAGATCGATCTCATTCTTCCTAAATACCTTTGTACAGATTTAAGGCTTGCCAGATCGATCTTTTCCATCATGAGATCGATCTATCATCAAGTAAAAACCCAGGAGATCGATCTCTCATACCCCAGATCGATCTCTCATCAGCAGAACTCTAAGTTCTGGTACTAATAACCTCTAAACATGTTTGTATATCATCTTAACATTATTGAATTAACTTGTTTTGTCATTTCAAAATACATTAACTCAACAATCTCCCCCTTTTTGATATGACAAAACTCATCAAATAAACATGTTTAGTGAATTTGCAAAACTCCCCCTTTTTGTGAGCTTTTGACTTTGTTAATGACTTAACTCCCCCTCAGTTAAATCTTAACTCCCCCTCAATTAAATCATAACTCCCCCTCAATTAAATCATTCTTTTAAAACATTTAACACAACCACAACACATGTTTCTTCTCCCCCTTTTTGTCATCTCAATCACACATAAAAGAGAAGATTCATGGCATTTCAAAATCAACATTTTCATTAACTCACCAAATATCCAGTCAAATCACATGTCATTCAAGCAAATTTCTCATAGATAACATCAAGTAGCTTAAAATGTTGTAACTACACTAAATCAAAGCACCTAATGCCTATTGTGAGGGAGGATCACGATCCAAAAGATTCTCAACGTGCGTGCGTGTTACTTGGAGCTCATCGAACATCGCCTCTTGAGTCTCTTGAATCTTATCCACTCTTTGGGTTAAGTCCTCGATCATACGCCGCTGAGTGGCAAAGCCGTCATTTATCTGCTGACTGAGGTCATTCATCATCGTCATGAGCATCTCCAAGTCAGCAGGAGATGATGTTGGTGCAGTGGGCGGAGCCGATGGTTCTGGAGCTGGTGCAGCAGGTCGGTGCACTGGCTCAGCAGTGGGGTCCTCCTCCATAGCCTCTGCAGGTTGCTGATCCCTCTTTTTCGTCCGCTCTCCCCGGAGGTCTTTGTAGTACCCCATATGATGGAGGTCCCAATGTTAAGCACGCTCTTGGGAGAGGGGAGTTCGCCGGTTTCGTCGCTGCAGTCGATACCAAGGCGGTGAAGAAAATAAGCTGCCGGTTGTGGAAAAACGATTGTGGTAGCTTGTCCACGCACAATCTTCAGCCAATCTTCGTATATAAAGTGAGGGAGGTTAGGTTTTTGGCTTGTGGTGTGAATGTGATGGAGCCAAAAACGATCTAAACGCCTAACGGTAGAATGACGAGTACCGAAAGGGTGGAGGTTCTAAGAGATTATTAGGTGGAGTAACCGAAGGTGCATTGGAAGGTTACTTGCCTTGTCCCCGGGGAGTTCAAACGCAAAGGGGACTTCCTCATCCTCATTCGTTAAGCCTTCATCGCGTATATCAAACGCTTTGGCTAGAATTTCAGTGTCTATTATAATTGATTTACCCATGACATAGGTTTTGAAACCGATAATTTTGCAAGTGTCATTTGGGTCAAAAAGGAGTTCGGCATTGGAAAAGAATGCACGAACTAAATTTGGAGGAACGGGAGTGTTGATTTTCAAAAAATTCATCCAACCAAATTTCTCAAACTTTGACATGTATGGAAAGTCTATGCGATTGAGGAATGAAAAATCTATGGTTCACCAATGCTTAATTGGCATGGTTGAGAAGTATTCCTCATATCGCTTTCTTTTTGCTGGTGTTTTAAAACACCGATTGAAGGAAGCGACAGGAGGTGGAGGAATGGGTTGTGATGAGGAACCTGCCTCTACAGTGGTTCTAGGAGGTTTGTTTGCTACTGACTTCCTAGGCATGATTCGAGACTCTACAGATGCGCTAAATAGATTCAAAATCGAGAAAATCAATGAAACAGTACCTAGGTTTGCCCTAGAATTAAAAACACAAATTGAAGAAAGATTTTGAAAATCAGTAAGGAATGTTGGTTACAATACCGGAATTGGACACCGAGACGCAAGGAGGACCGTACAGAGATCGATCTGGTCGCGAATCAAAGGAAGAAATGCGAGGGAAATTTGGGAATTTTGAAGATTGGGTTTGGGAAATTTGGGAATTTTACGCGGGTATTTATACTCCAGGGCACAGGAGATCGATCTGTCGAGGCGATAGATCGATCTGTCATTTTCAGAATCCAAT
This sequence comes from Firmiana major, assembly GCA_033439115.1. Classification (NCBI taxonomy): domain Eukaryota; kingdom Viridiplantae; phylum Streptophyta; class Magnoliopsida; order Malvales; family Malvaceae; genus Firmiana; species Firmiana major. The sequence goes on from CM065909.1 coordinate 46,759,812, forward strand.
AGAGATCGATCTGTCGTAAGGCCAGATCGATCTGGTCGCAAACAGAGGCTTAAGGAGATCGATCTGTTACACACAGATCGATCTGTCGTTTAACAGAGGCTTAGGCAGATCGATCTTCCAAATGCAAAGATCGATCTGTAGAATGCGGAAGCTTGAAGAGATCGATCTGTCGTGTGGACAGATCGATCTGCCTTTAAACAGAGACGTAAGGAGATCGATCTTATGGTTAGAAGATTGATCTGCTTAGCTTAACCTTGATGATTTAGGCTTGTTGGAGGTATGGAGATCGATCTATATTGCAAGGAGATCGATCTCTCATCCTCATTGCCAGAAAATCTTTGCAAAAACTCATTTAAAATCAATTTGAAACCAAGATTTTTGAAACACAAAAGTCTTAAGGCATATCCATGAGTCCTAATTCACCTCTAAGGATACAAAACCTATCTCTATCAAGGGGTTTGGTGAATATATCAGCTATTTGATGTAGAGTGTCAATGTACTCTAAAATTATATCCCCTTTTTGTACATGGTCTCTAAGGAAGTGATGTCTAATTTCTATGTGCTTGGTTCTGGAGTGTTGAATAGGATTCTTAGACAGATTAATGGCACTGGTATTCATAGTCATTTGCTTGAATGAATAGCATCATCCTAGTCCTCCAATACGAATAATGTTCACCATTGAACATGGGAGGTCTAACCGTGGAGTGCCCCTTTCCTATCAAACTAGTTGCTACATTGTTAAGAGCCATTTGATCGTTTTCTAACTCTTAGGAAGTTGTTCCTATGTGATTAAAGAGTCCTAGCTCTGATACCAATTGTTGGCTCTACCGAGAGGGGGGGTGAATCAGTTTTCTAACAATTATGACAAATTAAAAATTAATCACAATTTAATCACAAATGATAATGAGCAATATAGTGCAGTATAACAATTTAATGCAGAGTAGGGAAGAGAGAAACAAACACAATCGTTTATAGAGGTTCGGCCAAACTCTTGCCTACGTCCTCTCTCCTTGACCTTCTTGTCAAGTGTTTTCTTTCTCTCTTTCAATAGAGCTTACACAGTTCCTTTTGCAGGTTAAGGAATAACCTCTCTACCCTTAGCAATACAGAAAAAAGTATTCAGCCTCTTACAATTTACTTTCACTGAGGAACAATCCTCTTCTCTTTTAAGATAAGACTGAATACAATATAAGGCTTTAAAGTGGTAGGACAAATGTAGCTTTTTGCACTTAAGCTTTTACAATGATTCTCAATGAATGAGCAATAGGGACACAAAGAATGAAAGAATTAAAGCTTGAGAATGTTTGGAATATACAACAATAGTGTCTCTGTTCTCTTTGTCTTCAATGCTTGGTTAAATACTGAAGGATTGGTAGTTGGAGCATTAAATGCTATTCTTCCCGTTGTGTTTTGCAGAAACTAACCGTTGGGTACCTCCAGTAGAGTGCCAGATCGATTTGCCTTCTTGGCCAGATCGATCTCTTAGTTATAAATCCTGCAAGATTGAAGCACAAATACACAAGGAGATCGATCTCATAGGTTAGCAGATCGATCTGTTAGTTTGAAAATATTGAGGCAGATCGATCTGTCGAATAGGCAGATCGATCTCCTAGTCTCTCTGTTTGAGGCAAGATCGATCTCCAGATCGATCTGCCATGCACTCTCGTAGAGAGGAGATCAATCTCTCAACAACACAGATCGATCTCTTTAGCTCTCTGACTTTGAGGAGATCGATCTCTTCCTTACCAGATCGATCTCATAAGTTCTCTGTTTGAATGTGGATCGATCTCTCAGATCGATCTATAGTCTTAAGCTCTTAAGGGAGATCGATCTCTTCATCGACCAGATCGATCTCTCAACTCTAGCATTAGTCAGATCGATCTCTTAACCCTTGTAGATCGATCCCATTCTTCCTAAATACCTTTGTACAAATTTAAAGCTTGCCAGATCGATCTCTTCCATCATGAGATCGATCTATCATCAAGTAAAAACCCAGGAGATCGATCTCTCATACCCCAGATCGATCTCTCATTAGCAGAACTCTAAGTTCTGGTACTAATAACCTCTAAACATGTTTGTATATCATCTTAACATTATTGAATTAACTTGTTTTGTCATTTCAAAATACATTAACTCAACAGCGAGAGAGGCACTCAAGAAATTGAAGCACACGGGTTCTGTGCGAGATTATGTCAAGGAGTTTAGCTCTTTGATGTTGGATGTCAAGAATATATAAGAGGAGGATAAGTTGTTCAACTTTTTCTCAGGACATCAGCCATGGGCTCAGGCTGAGTTACGTAGGCAGAACGTGAAGGATCTGCCACAGGTAATTACGGCTGCAGACAGTTTGGCGGATTACAAACTGGGTTCTTCTTTGAATATTGGAGAAAGGAAGAAGAACCATCCTGATGGAAATAGGGGGAAAGGCAAGAAGGACTGGAAGAAGTACCAGAGAAATAAGGAGAAGGCTGAGTCTTCTAAACCGAGGGGACCGGATCTACCCCAAAACAAGGGAGATTGGAGTTGTTTCTTGTGTAATGAGAATCACAAGGCTCGAGATTGTCCTAGACAGACCAAGTTGGCGGCCCTCATGAGTAAAGAGGATCCAGATGACGAATGTCCAAGATTTGCCCCGATGCAGTTGCTTAACGCTATTCGGACTGAGCAACAAGCTCCTCATAAGGGACTAATGTATGTTAAAGCCGAGGTGCATGGGAGACTGATTCGAGCGATGCTTGATACAGGAGCAACCAACAACTTCGTTTCATTGAACGCGGTTGAGCATCTTGGCCTGAAAGTCACAAGGAGTAACAATCAGGTGAAAGTAGTAAATTCTAAAGCCTAAGGTATCCAAGGAACGGCTATCGCATCGGTGAAGATAGAGACTTGGCAACAGGATTGTAAGTTCTTGGCTTTACCTATAGATGATTTTGATGTGATCATGGGCATTAAATTCTTTGTGCAAGCAAAGGCATTTGTTATTCCACATTTGGGTGGATTAATGATATCTGACGAGACATGTCTAAACTTTGTCCCTAAGGAGAGAGGACAAGGTGTTGGGAAGCCGTTGCTGCAGTCGGCTTCACAAGTAAACACCGGGTTGAAGAAGAGGGAGATTGTTGAGTTAATGTATTTTGAAATGACAAAACAAGTTAATTCAATAATGTTAAGATGATATACAAACATGTTTAGAGGTTATTAGTACCAGAACTTAGAGTTCTGCTGATGAGAGATCGATCTGGGGTATGAGAGATCGATCTCTTGGGTTTTTACTTGATGAGAGATCGATCTCATAATGGAAGAGATTGATCTGGCAAGCCTTAAACCTTTACAAAGGGACTTAGGTAGAATGAGATCGATCTGCAAGGGTTAAGAGATCGATCTGGCTAAAGCTAGAGTTGAGAGATCGATCTGGTCTAGGAAGAGATCGATCTCCCTTAAGAGCTTAAGACTATAGATCGATCTGAGAGATCGATCCACATTCAAACAGAGAACTTATGAGATCGATCTGGTAAGGAAGAGATCGATCTCCTCAAAGTCAGAGAGCTAAAGAGATCGATCTGTGTTGTTGAGAGATCGATCTCCTCTCTACGAGAGTGCATGGCAGATCGATCTGGAGATCGATCTTGCCTCAAACAGAGAGATTAGGAGATCGATCTGGCTATTCGACAGATCGATCTGCCTCATTATTTTTAAACTAACAGATCGATCTGCTAACCTATGAGATCGATCTCTTTGTGTATTTGTGCTTCAATCTTGCAGGATTTATAACTAAGAGATCGATCTGGCCAAGATGGCAGATCGATCTGGCACTCTACTGGAGGTACCCAACGGCTAGTTTCTGCAAATCACAACGGGAAAAATAGCATTTAATGCTCCAACTACCAATCCTTCAGTATTTAACCAAGCATTGAAGACAAAGAGAACAGAGACACTATTGCTGAACATTCCAAACATTCTCAAGCTTTAATTCATTCATTCTTTGTGTCCCTATTGCTCATCAATTGAAATTTATTGTACAAGCTGAAGTGCAACAAGCTTTGTTAGCACTACCCATTGTAAAGTCTTATTCAGTATTCATCCATACCCAAAAAGAAAAGAGGATTGTTCCTCAGTGAGAGACATTGTAAAAAGGGTGAATACATTTATGTATTGCTAAGGGTAGAGAGGTTATTCCTTAACCTGTAAAAGGAATATTGTAAGCTCTATTGAAAGAGAGAAAGAAAGCACTTGACAAGAAGGTCAAGGAGAGAGGACGTAGGCAAGAGTTTGGCCGAACCTCTATAAACGATTGTGTTTGTTTCTCTCTTCCCTACTTTGCATTAAATTGTTATATTGCTCTATATTGCTCATTATCATTAGTGATTAAATTGTGATTAATTTTTAATTTCCCATAATTATTAGAGAACTGATTCACCCCCCCTCTCGGTAGAGCCAACAATTGGTATCAGAGCTAGGACTCTTTAATCACATAGGAACAACTTCCTAAGAGTTAGAAATGATCAAATGGCTCTTAACAATGTAGCAACTAGTTTGGTAGGAGAGGGGCACTCTACGGTTAGACCTCCCATGTTCAATGGTGAACATTATTCGTATTGGAGGACTAGGATGATGTTATTCATTCAAGCAAATGATTATGAAGTGTGGAGAATAATAGTTAAGGGACCTCAAATCCCTATAAAGAGAATAGAGGGAAGAGATATCCCCAAAGAAGAAGATGAATGGGATTCTAATGACATTAAATGTGCACAGCTAAATGCTAAAGCTATGCACACATTATTTTGTGCTTTAGGTCCTAATGAATACAATAGAGTCTCCGGGTGTGATAATGCCAAGCAAATATGGGATAAATTGGCAATAACTCATGAGGGTACAACCCAAGTGAAGGAGACAAAAGTAGGTATGCTCACACATGACTATGAGCTTTTTAGGATGAATGAAGGAGAATCAATTAGTGATATGTTCACTAGATTCACAGATGTAATTAATGGATTAAAATCTTTAGGAAAAATATATTCTAATATTGAAATGGTAAAGAAAATTTTAAATAGCTTACCTAAATCATGGGAAGCTAAAGTGACGACAATTGAGGAATCTAAGGATCCTCACACATTGTGCCTAGATGAATTGATAGGATCCTTGCTCACTTATGAGATGAAACTTAAAAGAAATGAAGAGCCACCCAAGAAAGTGGGAGTTGCTCTAAAATCCACTGCTCAAGAGGAGATTAAAAATGAGAGTGGTAGTGAGGAGGATATTGAGATGGCAATGTTTGCCAAAAGATTTAATAAGTTCATGAGGATAAAAGCTAGTAGTAGTAATAGGAGAAACAATAGGAGAGAACAAGAGGAAGTAGGTAGAAAAGACTCTATTGTATGTTATGAATGTAAAAAACCTGAACACATAAAATTTAACTGCCCTCTTCTTAAAAGGTCAAATGATAGGTTCCATAAAAAGAAGGCAATGGTGGCAACATGGAGCGACAGCGACTGCTCCGATGATGAATCAAATTAGGACATTGCCAACTTATGCTTCATGGCTATTGATGATGATGAAAAGGTAACCTCTAATCTCAATGAATACTCATTTGATGAATTGCAAGATGCATTTGATGATCTTGCATTAGAGTATGAATGTATGAGCATGAAGTATAAAAAGTTAATATCTAAATTAAAAAAGGAAAATGAGATAATGTTAAAAGATAAATTAGAATGTGAAAAGAAACTAGAGATTTCAAATCTAGAAATTTGTGACCTTAAGGAGAAAAATAACAATCTACATAACTCCTTTAATAGATTTCACATGGGGCAACAAAAGCTAGATAGCATGCTAGAAACCCAAAGGGCATTTTTTGACAAAAATGGCTTAGGATATAATGCACAAAGTAGGGAGACCCATCTTAAGAGTTTTATTGCTAGGAAGAGCATGAATAAACCTGCAATTACTTGCTCATATTGTAATAAAAAGGGACATAAGTCACATTATTGCAATATAAAGATGAGGAATCTTAAAGGAAAAAGAGTAAAAAGGATATGGATTCCAAAAGAGGTAATTCATTCCAAGGACTGTAATGCATTAGCAAAATGGATCCCAATGGGATCAAGAATTGCATTTACTAACCTCCCAGGACCCAAGAAAATTTGGGTACCTAAGACTTGAGTTTGATTTTTTGTAGGTAATTGAGCATGGCCACAAAGCTAAAACAAAAGATGCTTGGTACTTAGATAGTGGATGCTCAAGGCACATGACGGGTGATAAAAGCCATTTCAATTCTTTCAAATCAAAAATTGGTACAGAAGTCACTTTTGGGGACAACTCCAAAGGCCAAGTGGAAGGAAGTGGCTCAATAGGTAATGATCATTTCTCTTTAGAAAAAGTATTACTTGTTAGGGGTCTTAAGCATAACTTGTTAAGCATTAGTCAACTTTGTGACAAAGGTTACAAAGTAATTTTTGATTACATGAAGTGTAATGTTATAGATCCTAAGTCAAATAAAATTCTTTTTCTAGGTCATAGGCAAGGTAACATATATATTGTCTATCTTAATGAACTCAAAAATGAAAACATATGCTTAATGGTAGACAACAAAAAGGAATCTTGGTTATGGCATAGAAGACTAGGCCATGCAAGCATGAGTGTGCTATCCAAGCTAGCTAGAAAGGATCTAGTAATAGGTTTACCCAAAATACCTTTTGATCATGAAGAAATATGTGAAGCTTGTGTTAAAGGAAAACACAAGAGAACAACTTTTAAGCCTAAGAATAGTGTATCCACCACTAGGCCTCTTCAATTACTACATTTAGACTTATTTGGACCAACTAGAACCACTAGCCTAGGTGGAAAACACTATGGATTTGTAATAGTTGATGATTACACTAGGTACACTTGGGTGTTCTTTTTGAGAGTAAAAAATGAAGCCTTAGAGAAATTCATAGCCTACTCAAGGGTGACTCAAAATGAAAAAGGATACACAATAACAAGCATTAGAAGTGATCATGGCAAAGAATTTGAAAATATAGGATTTGATGAGTATTGCAATGATCAAGGAATTAGCCATAATTTTTCAGCCCCTAGGACACCACAACAAAATGGTGTAGTTGAGAGAAGAAATAGAACTTTGGAAGAAATGGCTAGAACTATGTTATGTGAGAATAACTTACCAAAGTATATTTGGGCCGAAGCTATAAACACATCATGTTATGTAATTAATAGAGCTATGATAAGACCCATGCTAAAGAAAACTCCCTATGAGCTCTACAAAGGTAAGAAGCCTAACATTAGTTACTTCCATCCTTTTGGCTGCAAATGCTTTGTTCTAAATAATTGAAAAGATAATTTAGGAAAATTTGATGCCAAGAGTGATGAGGGAATATTTCTAGGATATTCATTGAATTCAAAGGCTTATAGAATATATAACAAAACCACATTAATGGTTGAAGAGTCTATTCATGTTATATTTGATGAGTCAAATAAAATATCAAAAGATTTAGCCAATGATGAGAATGTTGGAATATTTGATGAAAACTTAGAAGATGACTTTCTAGAAAAGCTTGACTTGAATAAAGAAGATAAAGAAGAAATAGAGGTTTTAGAAAGAGAACCTAGAGCACCAAGAGAGTTAGGATATGTAAAAGATTGTGAAATAGTAGGAGATCCAACTCTTGGAGTTAGAACTAGATCATCCCTAAGGAATATGTGCCAATATATAGCCTTTGTATCTCAAATTGAGCCTAGGAATGTCAATGAAGCCTTAGAAGACAATAATTGGTTCCTAGCAATGCAAGAAGAATTAAATCAATTTGAGAGAAGCAAAGTATGGAAACTAGTTCCTAGGCCTAGTGATCACTTAATAATTGGAACTAAATGGATATTCAAGAACAAAATGGATGAAAATAGTGTGATCACAAGGAATAAGGCTAGGCTAGTTGCTCAAGGCTATAGACAAGAGGAAGGCATAGACTATGATGAAACATATGCACCGGTAGCTAGATTAGAGGCAATAAGAATGTTACTTGCCTTTGCATGTTATAAAAACTTCAAGTTATATCAAATGGATGTAAAGAGTGCATTCTTAAATGGTTTTATTAATGAAGAAGTATATGTTGAGCAACCTCCCGGATTTGAAAATTATGAATTTCCTGAACATGTTTTTAAATTATCAAAGGCACTTTATGGGTTAAAGCAAGCTCCTAGAGCTTGGTATGAAAGGTTGTCAAAATTCTTAATAGAAAAGGGATTTTCAAGAGGAAAAGTGGATACCAACTTGTTCATTAAGAATAAAAATAAGGATTTATTAGTTGTACAAGTGTATGTAGATGATATTATTTTTGGTTCAACTAATGAGTCTTTATGCCAAGAGTTTGCTAAGATCATGCAAGGAGAATTTGAGATGAGCATGATGGGAGAACTCACATTCTTCTTGGGACTTCAAGTGAAGCAAACAAAGGATGGAACCTTCATCAATCAAGCAAAGTATACCAAGGACTTGCTCAAGCGATTTGGAATGGACAATTGCAAACCTCAAGCCACTCCAATGGGCACCAACATCAAGCTTGATAAAGATGAAAGTGGTAAGTGTGTAGACACTAAACTCTATAGGTCTATGATAGGCTCATTGCTTTATTTAACTGCAAGTAGACCAGATATTTTGTTTAGTGTATGCCTTTGTGCTAGATTTCAATCCTCTCCTAAGGAATCACATCTATTGGCAACTAAGAGAATCTTTAGATACCTCAAAGACACTCCCTCACTAGGACTTTGGTACCCCAAGGACTCCACTTTTGCCCTTCATGCATTTTCAGATGCTGATTTTGGAAGATGCAAAATAGATAGGAAAAGTACTTCAGGTACTTGCCAATTCTTAGGAAATAGGTTAATTTCTTGGCTCTCCAAGAAACAAAACAGTGTGGCTCAGTCCACAACTGAAGCTGAATATATAGCAGCTGGTAGTTGTAGTGCTCAAGTGTTGTGGATTAAACAACAAATGAGAGATTATGGTATTGACATGAAGCAAGTCACTATTAAATGTGATAATACCAGTGCCATTAATCTGTCTAAGAATCCTATTCAACACTCCAGAACCAAGCACATAGAAATTAGACATCACTTCCTTAGAGACCATGTACAAAAAGGGGATATAATTTTAGAGTGCATTGACACTCTACATCAAATAGCTGATATATTCACCAAACCCCTTGATAGAGATAGGTTCTGTATCCTTAGAGGTGAATTAGGACTCATGGATATGCCTTAGGACTTTCATGTTTTAAAAATCTTGGTTTCAAGTTGATTTTAAAAGAGTTTTTGCAAAGATTTTCTGGCAATGAGGATGAGAGATCGATCTCCTTGCAATATAGATCGATCTCCATACCTCCAACAAGCCTAAATCATCAAGGTTAAGCTAAGCAGATCGATCTTCTAACCATAAGATCGATCTCCTTACGTCTCTGTTTAAAGGAAGATCGATCTGTCAACACGACAAATCGATCTCTTCAAGCTTTCGCATTCTGCAGATCGATCTTTGCATTGGGCAGATCGATCTCCCTAAGCCTCTGTTAAACGACAGATCGATCTGTGTGTAACAGATCGATCTCCTTAAGCCTCTGTTTGCGACCAGATCGATCTGGCCTTACGACAGATCGATCTCTATTGGATTCTGGAAATGACAGATCGATCTGTCGCCTCGACAGATCGATCTCCTGTGCCCTGGAGTATAAATACCCGCGTAAAATTCTCAAATTTCAGAAACCCAATTTTCAAATTCCCAAATTTCCCTCGCATCTTTTCCTCCGATTCCTCCTCAGATCGATCTCCGTACGGTCTTCCTTGCGTCTCGGTGTCAAATTTCGGTATGTAACCAACATTCCTTACTGATTTTCTCAAAATTTTTCTTCAATTTGTGTTCATTTTAATTCTAGGGCAAACCTAGGTACTGTTTCATTGCTTTTCTCATTGTTGAATCTGTTTAGCGCAAATCTAGAGTCTAGAATAATGCCTAGGCTTAAGACAGTAGGACACAAACCCCGTAGGACCACTGTAGAGGCCGGTTCCTCATCACAACCCATTCCTCCACCTCCTATCGCTTCCTTCAATCGGTGTTTTAAAACACCAGCAAAAAGAAAGCGATATGAGGAATACTTCTCAACCATGCCAATCAAGCATTGGCGTACTATCGATTTTTCCTTCCTCAATCGTATAGATTTTCCTTACGTGTCAAAGTTTGAGGAATTTGGTTGGATGAATTTCTTAAAAATCAACACTCCCGTCCCTCCAAATCTAGTTCGTGCATTCTTTTTCAATGCCGAATTACTTTTTGACCCAAATGACACTTGCAAAATTGTCGGTTTCAAAACATATGTCATGGGTAAACCCATTATAATAGACACTGAAGTTCTAGCCAAAGCATTTGATATACGCGATGAAGGCTTAACAAATGAGGATGAGGAAGTCTCCTTGGAGTTTGATCTCCCTGGGGACAAGGCGAGTGACCTGCCGATGCATCCTCGGTTACTCCACCTCATAATCTCTTGGAACCTCCGCCCTTTCGGTACTCGTCATTCTACCGTTAGGCGCTTAGATCGCTTTTGGCTCCATCACATTCACACCACAAGCCAAAAACCTAATCTTCCTCACTTTATATACGAAGATTGGCTGAAGATTGTGCGTGGACAAGCTACCACGATCGTTTTTCCACAACCAGTAGCTTATCTTCTCCACCGCCTTGGTATCGACTGCAGCGGCGAGACTGGCGAACTCCCCTCTCCCAAGAGCGTGCTTAACATTGGGACCCTCCATCATATGGGGTACTACAAAAACTTCCGGGGCGAGTGGACGAAAAAGAGGGACCAACAACCTGCTGAGGCTATGGAGGAGGACCCCTCCAATGAGCCAGTGGCCCCATCTGCTGCCCCAGCTCTGGAACCATCGTCCTCAATGGCTCCGCCCACTGCACCGGCAGCCCCACCGGGAGAAAGGGAGATCTTTATGAAGATGCTGAGTGACCTCACTCAAAAAATCGATGACGGATTTGCATATTTAAACCAAAGAGTGGATAAGATTCAAGAGGCTCAAGAGGCGATGTTCGATGAGCTCCAAGTAACACGCACGCATGTTGAGCATCTTTTGGATCGTGATCCTCCCTCACAATAGGCCTTAGGTGTTTTGATTTAAGTGTAGTTACAACATTTTAAGCTACTTCATGTTATCTGTGAGGAATTTGCTTGAATGAAATGTTGATTGACTTGTGTTAATGAAATGTCATTGGTTGTGTTAATGAAAAAGTTCATTTTGAAATGATGAGTATTCCATTCTTGTGTTATTGATATGACAAAAAGGGGGAGAAGAAACATGTGTTGTGGTTGTGTTAAATGTTTAAAAGAATGATTTAATTGAGGGGGAGTTATGATTTAATTGAGGGGGAGTTAAGATTTAACTGAGGGAGAGGTAAGTCATTAACAAAGTCAAAAGCTCACAAAAAGGGGGAGCTTTGCAAATTCACTAAACATGTTTATTTGATGAGTTTTGTCATATCAAAAAGGGGGAGATTGTTGAGTTAATGTATTTTGAAATGACAAAACAAGTTAATTCAATAATGTTAAGATGATATACAAACATGTTTAGAGGTTATTAGTACCAGAACTTAGAGTTCTGCTGATGAGAGATCGATCTGGGGTATGAGAGATCGATCTCCTGGGTTTTTACTTGATGAGAGATCGATCTCATAATGGAAGAGATCGATCTGGCATGCCTTAAACCTTTACAAAGGGACTTAGGTAGAATGAGATCGATCTGCAAGAGTTAAGAGATCGATCTGGCTAAAGCTAGAGTTGAGAGATCGATCTGGTCTAGGAAGAGATCGATCTCCCTTAAGAGCTTAAGACTATAGATCGATCTGAGAGATCGATCCACATTCAAACAGAGAACTTATGAGATCGATCTGGTAAGGAAGAGATCGATCTCCTCAAAGTCAGAGAGCTAAAGAGATCGATCTGTGTTGTTGAGAGATCGATCTCCTCTCTACGAGAGTGCATGGCAGATCGATCTGGAGATCGATCTTGCCTCAAACAGAGAGATTAGGAGATCGATCTGGCTATTCGACAGATCGATCTGCCTCATTATTTTTAAACTAACAGATCGATCTACTAACCTATGAGATCGATCTCCTTGTGTATTTGTGCTTCAATCTTGTAGGATTTATAACTAAGAGATCGATCTGGCCAAGATGGCAGATCGATCTGGCACTCTACTGGAGGTACCCAACGGCTAGTTTCTGCAAATCACAACGGAAAAAATAGCATTTAATGCTCCAACTACCAATCCTTCAGTATTTAACCAAGCATTGAAGACAAAGAGAACAGAGACACTATTGCTGAACATTCCAAACATTCTCAAGCTTTAATTCATTCATTCTTTGTGTCCCTATTGCTCATCAATTGAAATTTATTGTACAAGCTGAAGTGCAACAAGCTTTGTTAGCACTACCCATTGTAAAGCCTTATTCAGTATTCATCCATACCCAAAAAGAAAAGAGGATTGTTCCTCAGTGAGAGACATTGTAAAAAGGGTGAATGCATTTCTGTATTGCTAAGGGTAGAGAGGTTATTCCTTAACCTGTAAAAGGAATATTGTAAGCTCTATTGAAAGAGAGAAAGAAAGCACTTGACAAGAAGGTCAAGGAGAGAGGACGTAGGCAAGAGTTTGGTCGAACCTCTATAAACGATTGTGTTTGTTTCTCTCTTCCCTACTTTGCATTAAATTGTTATATTGCTCTATATTGCTCATTATCATTAGTGATTAAATTGTGATTAATTTTTAATTTCCTATAATTATTAGAAAACCGATTCACCCCCCCTCTCGGTAGAGCCAACAGAGACAACCATTCTTGCTGCCCTGGTTGAGGTAAAACCAAACATGGTTGTTGAGGTACCGGATGAAGTAGCGACGGTGCTGAACGATTACAAGGACGTAATGTCCCCAGAATTACCCAAGGCGTTACCACCTAAGCGCGCCATTGATCATAAGATCGAGTTGGAACCAGGAACTAGACCACCTGCACGAGCACCTTATAGGATGAGTCCTTTGGAGCTAGCCAAGTTAAGGAAACAACTTGGTGAGTTGTTGGATGCGGGATATATCCAACCATCGAAGGCACCATACGGAGCCCCAGTTTTGTTCCAGAGGAAGCAGGATGGCACACTGAGAATGTGTGTGGATTACCGAGCCCTAAATAAGGTAACGGTCAAGAATAAATATCCAGTTTCAAATGTCGCTGATCTGTTCGATCGGTTGTCGAAGACGGCATATTTTACAAAGTTAGACCTGAGATCAGGATATTGGCAAGTAAGGATTGTCGAAGGAGATGAAAGTAAGACAACTTGTGTGACGAGGTATGGCTCTTTTAAATTTTTAGTTATGCCTTTTAGTTTAACTAATGCACCTGCTACATTTTGCAACTTAATGAATGATGTCATTTATGAGTACCTAGATCACTTTGTGGTGGTATACCTAGATGATATTGTTGTGTATAGCCAGATGCTTACAGAACATGTGGAGCACCTCAGGGTGGTGTTTGAGACTTTGAGGAAGCACTCTCTTTATGTGAAAAAGGAGAAGTGTGAGTTTTGCCAGCGGGAGATTATGTTCCTAGGTCACAAAGTTAGCAATAGGAGAATACGGATGGATGAGAGAAAGATCCAAGCCATTGTTGAATGACAAGCCCCTGCAAAGGTCTCGGAGTTACGGTCTTTCTTAAGACTGGTCAACTATTACAGACGGTTCATCAAGGGATATAGCAAGATGGTGAGTCCTTTAACTGATCTTTTGAAAAAGGACAAGAAGTGGGTGTGGTCTGATAAATGTGAGCGGGCTTTTCGAGAAATCAAGGAGGCAGTGACATCCGAGCCAGTGTTGAGACTGCCAGATTTCAGACTACCATTTGAAGTTCACACGGATGCCTCAGACCGAGCCATTGGAGGGGTGTTGGTCCAAAAAGGACACCCCATTGCTTATGAAAGTCGCAAGCTGAAGGATGCAAAAATGCGATATTCAGCTCATGAGAAGGAGATGACGGCGGTTGTGCATTGTTTGGAGGTGTGGTAGCATTATCTGTTGGGAACGAAATTTGTGGTGGTGACAGACAATGTGGCTAACACTTATTTCAAGACACAGAATAAGCTGAACCCGAAGCAGGCACGATAGCAAGAATTTCTTACAGAGTTCGATTTCACCTGCGTACATAGACCAGGAAGGGAGAACCAGGTGGCGGACGCGCTGAGTCGTAAGATAGTCCAGTCTTATGTTGCTTCATTATCCGCTATTGAGACTAACCTGATTGACAGGATAAGGCAGCAGGCATCAGCAGATAAGATTTATGAACAGCTCAGGGAGAACGTAAAGTTGGGCAAAGTTCGTAGGTGTTGGCTTGAGGGGTATTTGTTGTATGCCAAAGGCAATCGACTCTATGTTCCATCTGGCGGGGGACTAAGAAAAGAGTTGCTGAAAGAAACCCATGACCCTCAGTGGACAGGACATCCTGGAGTGGAGAGGATGTTGGCATTGTTGTTAAGGACATATTACTGGCCGAAGATGGATGAAGACATCGAATTATATGTCTGCACATGCCACATATGCCAGATTGATAAGACCGAAAGGAAGAAGCAAGCGGGTTTGCCTCAACCATTGCCTATCCCTGAGAGGATATGGGAATCAGTTTCTATGGATTTCATTACAGGATTTTCGGAGATAAACAAGATGAAATCTATAATGGTGGTGGTAGATCATTTTTATAAGTATATTGTGTTCATAGCAACCACACATGCATGTACCGCACATGAAGCTGCAGAGTTGTTTTTGAATCATGTGGTGAAGATCTTTGGATTGCCTAAGGATATAGTGAGCGATTGGGATACTCGATTTACTGGGAGATTCTGGACTTATTTGTTCAAGTTGATAGGTTCAGAATTGAAATTTTCAATGGCTAATCATCCGCAGAGAGATGGCCAGACAGAGCGGATTAATGCATTGTTGGAAGAATACTTGAGGCACTATGTGATCGCGAGCCAAAAGAATTGGGTGAGTTTGCTCGATTCTGCACAGTTTTGCTATAATATGCATAGATCATCTTCTACGGGTATAAGTCTAGCGGAGTTAGTATTTGGACATCAACCTACTACACCTTTGGAGATAACAAAGACTAAGTCCTAAGGGGAATGCCCAGCGGCATACAGATTTGTGCGAGACCGTCAGGAGTTGATGGAACAGGCTAGGGAGAGCTTGGAGAAGGCACAAAGGAGGATAGTAAAATATGCAGATCAGCATAGGCGGGCACTGGAATTTGAGGTGGGTGACAAGGTGTTACTCAAACTGACACCTCAGATATGGAGACAAGTCACAGACAAGCGGTATCAGAAAGGTTTAGTGCAAAGATACGATGGCCCTTTTGAAGTTATAAAGCGGGTAGGCGCGATGACTTATCAGTTGAAACTGCTAGAGATGATGAAGTTGCATCCTACTTTTCACGTGAGCTTTTTGAAGCCTTACCACGAAGATGTTGATCCGGGGAGACAACAGGTAAGGAAAGCTCCACCTACTGTGAGAAGCCATTTCGAGAAGAAGGTGGCAAAGATACTCGACCACAAGGTTAAGGGAACTAGTAGGAAGAATCGAAGAACCTACTACTTGGTGCAGTGGGAAGGTGAAGATGAGGCAGACGCTACTTGGGAGAAAGACATTTCTTTATGATAATTCGAGGATGAGATCAAGGTGTATTTGGAGCTCATTCCGATGAGGGCATCGACTTCCTCCGACGGGGGGAGGGTTTGTTAGACCCTAACTACTTGACCAGGCGCCTAACTCGCAAGGGATCAACTGGGGGTGCTGTGACGAGTGCGGAGCGCGGGAAAGCTTTGCACGGGGCGTAACGGGGCGCGCACCAAAACAGGTAAGACAGGCACTTGGCTTGGGCGGATTGCCAAGCATGAAACGGAGATGCTAACGGACAATGATCAGAGTTTGCGGGTGGCAAGCTAACTTGCCGACACTCTAGAAACGTGAGCTAAGTGGTTGACAACGGCCATAGCAAAGATCGTGCTGTCATGGGAGACGGGCGCGAGAGCTAAGGCGAATCCTTAAAAATCAGGATAAGCGGAGAAGTCTTGGCAGACCAAATCACAGGAGATTATCACATATATAAACTCTGAAGAGCATTGAGGTGACGATCATCCGGAGAGTCCTTAGTTTAATGGGAATTAATCCTATAGAGTTTCTGTTGTAATCAAACTCAATTACCTACGTGAGGGGGATGTCCTCACTTGCCTATATAAACCCCAGGGGAGAGGGTAAAATATATTCATTCATCATTCATGGAGAGAATCATTCAGAGAGAAAGAGACTGATAGCTAAGAGCGGTCTTTTTGGCTAAGTTTGTAATCTTTTTATTACGGATTAATAGAAATGCTCTTTTCTCTAATGCTTGAGTATTTTTTGCTTTATTGGTATACTTTATCGAGTCATTTTCTTGCTCGAGTGTTCTATCGCTTCGTATTGACCCGGATTTGGGTTAGTGTGGAGATTAGCTGTACTAAGTTGTGGGGAACTTAAGCCAATACTAAAAAAAATTCTATAGGAGAAAACGACCCTGTGACACCTACCTTGCATCACTACTGCCCAGCTTTGCACCAAAGACTTTTGCCGCTCTATCGTTGCATTCCTGCACTTGTTTTTGCATCGCCCTTGCCTCATCGCTACTCTCCGTCTGCATCACCATCGTCGTTGCTTCCTTGCTACCGTTTGCCCTCGCCACACTGTCCTTTTACTGTGCGGACCTCGAGGCCTTTCTCTTTGTTGAGTACTATTGTGTGAAAGGCGGCGACTGCGAAGATAGTTGGTGCTGCTCCATTGCTGTGTCCTACACTAATCCCCTGATTTTGCACCTCGACTACCACTACGCCACTGCTGTGAAGAAGAGTTGTTGCTGCCCTGCTGCCGTGGCTGTTGTCACTTTGCTGCCCTGCTGCCGCGTTTCAGCCCTTGCCCGAGGCGGCCTTTGCTTCTGCACCAGTCTTTTGTCTTTTCTGCTGTGAGACGCCGAGTACGGCCGCTGTCCGCAACTGGATCGAAGGAAGGAGAGAAAGGTTTGATAGTCCACTGTTTCTAATCGAGAGAGGGTGGAAGGCCTTTTGGGAAACGACACAGCTTTGGTCTTCTTTTTGAGGTACATGTTTCCGTTTTTTATATAAATATTTATTTCCTCACTTTTAGTTATACATTTTTTTTAATAATGATAAAAATAAATATTTTATTATCTTTAGGATGTTACCTCTATTGAAAGAATATATATATTACAAAAACATTTTTTAAAAATTAATTAGGGATTTATAAAATAATTAACAAATTATTTTAAAAAATTATTTATAAAAAGATTAATAAAGGATAATTTCGGTGATAGGATTTCTAATTCTTTCTTAATCCGTAGGATCGAAATAAAATTCTTAATTCTTTCCTTATAAGGATACTTAAGTGGTTTTGTCTCAATTAAATTTTTTTATTTAAATTTAAAATAAATCAATTTAAAATAAATGATAATAAAGTCAAATAAAATAAAAAATAGATAAATAAAACATACATTTTATAAAGAATTTTCAATAATAGGATTTCTTAGAAATCACAAGTAGTGATTATTTGATAATCCTTAAGAATGAAATAAAATCCTTAACTATTACCAGCACATTAGAATATTTAAGTGGTTTTATTTTGATATCAAAATTCTTTATTTTATAAAATGAATTAATTTTTAGAAAAATAAAAAAATAATAAAGAATAAAAAACAAACAAATAAATAAATAAATAAAATAAAGATTATAAATTCTATTTCTGATAATGAAATGTTACGGAATTCATAAATAGTGATTTTTAATTGATGTCTAGGTGAGAAAAATTAATTGATTATTACCAGAAGTACTAGAATATTTAGTGTAATTTTTCAAAATGAATGTTTATCTAAAATAAATAAATAAAGTTTAAACAATATAAAAAATAAAATAAATTTTCATAATACATTATATGTTTGCATATATGCATCCATGTAAATTTAAAAAAAAAAAATGCAAATCTTCCGAAGATGTGATTCTATAGAAATCACAAGTAGCGATTCTTATGAAATCCCTATGTGAGAAAATTATCCAAAATGCTACCAAAAGTATTAGAGTACTTCGGTATAGTTTTCAATATAAAAGATTTTCATTTATTTCTAACTAAAAAATAATAATAAAATTTAACTTTTTAAATAAAAATAAATTTGTTTTCTTAAAATAAATAAATAAAAGGAGATTTTTTAAAATATTAAATTAAGACCATTTTAGTAAGACTAAAGGATAACATATGATTAAAATGTTACCGTTTTTAAACGGACGCTGTGAGGGTGTTAATTCTTCCTTATATGTAACTGAACTCTTGAACCCAAACTTCGTTTTCACAAACAAAAAAATGTTTTTTTTAATAAAATTTAATTAATTTTAAGATTTTATTAAAAAGATAAATATTTTTAGGTGACCAATTATACCTAGTCAAAAAAGATTGGTGGCGACTCCTTAAGCGTTTTAAAAATTTGTCTAGCGATCGATTCTTCGGACGAAATCGTTATGACTATATAAATAAACAAAAAATAAATTAAAACGAAAAAACTAATCTTTCAAAGCTTATTAACTCTTAAAATTAATTGGTTTGAGTATTTAAAGCAATCCAAACGATTTAAAGAATAAAACGATTTCAAAATTAAGTTCTTAACGGTTAACATAATGGTTGAATAATAAAAAAATTAACTTGTCCAGCGAAATAGAAAAAATTGAGCGGAATGTCCATTTTTATGCTATCAGGCTAAAGTTGGATTAAAGTCAAATCTAGATAGAATTTACCTTATAATATATATATATATATATATATATATATATAAAATTCAATTTCCTCATTTTTTCTTTTACCTCATATTAATAAAAAAGATATTTTCTAATAAATATTAAAAATAAAAAATAAATTAAAAAAGTGAGATATCTAATAATTTTTTAATCCTTTTGAATTAAAAAAGTCATTGTTAGTATAGGAGATAATAATCCTTTTATATATATATATATATAACAATGACTTTTTTAATTCAAAATGATTAAAAAATTATTAGATATCTCACTTTTTTAATTTATTTTTTATTTTTAATATTTATTAGAAAATATCTTTTTTATTAATATGAGGGAAAAGAAAAAATGAAGAAATTGAATTTTGAATTTAATCTCTTTTAAAAAAATTTATCACTTATAAAATTAAAAACATCAATTTCAATGGGAGTGTATTATTATTATTATTATTATTATTGTGATAATAATGTGAATGTATGCAAGCCTTGTGAATAAAACAAATAAAACAAATAAAACAAATAAAATTGAGAGAGTTAACTCTTTATGGGATCTGAAAAATATTTAACTTTAAATTTACTAAGGCCTAATGTGACAATCAAAGTAAAATTAGCCTAGCCTCAGCCTGGAAGCGGCATTAATTCCTTCTGCTGGGCCTTTGAGTTGGGACGCCCATTTATCTTCTTCGTTGCTCCTAACTAAGTGCAAAACAGTATTGTTCGTTTTAGGAAGGCAAGACGGAAGCCACGCAATCTTTTATTTTATTACTAATAATCCCCTCCAAGAGCCTTGAAGATTGTTCCGCCGGCGGTACAAGTCATCAATTAAACCAAACCTGTTTGTCTGCCCTTTTAATTATTACAATTTATATATATATATAGATACAGAAAAAGAAAAATTTAAATATTAGATCTAAATTTTTTTTGAGAAAAATAAATTCCGTTAAGTAAAATTTAAATTGCTATTTTTAATTAGTTTCAAAATTGTATTATACATGAAAATATATTAATTAAATAATAAATTCATTAATACTATACATTTTTTAACACGTTATGATAAAAGTTATTCTATCTATAAAAAAGTCAATATTTGTATATTCAATTTTTTATTTTTAATTTGTATATTATTATGAAGTATTATAAAAAAAATTATATATTGGATATAATTATATAAAATTTCTAAAAGTTAAATCAAAGTTATATGGTAATTTATTAAACGAAAATAGTATATAAAGAAAATTTAACATGTCTTTAATTTGAAGAAATTAAAAATTTTCACATTTTAAAATCAATATTGTGTACAATTTTTTTTTTTAAATTGAGATATTTCAACAAATTCTTGTTGAGTTGAAGAGGTAAGAAATAATTCTTATTTATTGCTTGCTGTAATAACCAGGCTAACCTTTAAAAAGTCCAATAAAAAAAATGAAAAGCCCAATACCCATTTTTTATAAAAGACTGACTTAGTATATTAGGGTTTTAAAAAAATTATATATATATATATATATACACCCTAGGACTGCTGTCAAAAACAAAAAAAAAAATCTATCGAACGAATGCTCTGAAGGAAAACTTGACGGCTCTAAAAAAAAAATACTTCTTTGTCTTCCCCGTTTGATTTTTCCAAGGTAATTATTCTTTACATTTATAAGTTTTTGTCTTTTATATTGTATTTACCTAAACCTACAAATTAGTTTTATCTTTTGAAATTTTTCGGTAATATTCTGGTGATGTTCTGGTGAAAAAATTGGTACTAATAGAAAGTTCTCTTCAAGATCTTTCTAATGGTCTTTGAATCACTTAATTTGGTTGTGTATTTTAAAAGTTATGAATTTTTGAAATTTGAATAAAATGGGTTTTGACAGTGTTGAACATCCAACTTTGGGTTACTGAAACTTCACTTTTCGATAACTGTTTTGGTCAATTATTTGATGGCTTTTGCTGTATGAAACATGAACTTTGTTTTGGTCTTAATACCTTAGTCAGAAACGTTTTGTGCTAGTAGAACCGTTGCCCCAAACTTGGTTCGTTGAAACAGAAACCCAAAAATTCTGGGTTCTCTGTGATAAAACTCAAACCTTTGGCTTTCGAAAATTATGGTTCCAGTAAGCTTTTTGAACGAAACAAAACCTAAATTGTAATATTACATGTGTAATTTTAATTGGTTCTAGTCTCAGCTTTAGATACTATACAGTGTGTTAGATATAAATGCTCAAAGTAGGCCAAATGAATACAAAAATAAGAAATTTCAGAATATTAGAAAATTTCGTTTTAATTAATTTAAAATTTGTTTTGGGTCAATATTGATTCAATCATGTTATAGATTGTATGAAAGCCAAATATATGTTTTTTAGTAATTTTACATATATAAATATAATTATAAAAATTTATTTACAAGATTTTGGATGTTAATAAATACTCACTAAAATTATATAAACTTGTAAAAAATATATAGATTCATTAAATATTGTCATAAAACAGTATTAATTCTATTGACTTTCATGTTTTAGGTTTAATTTCAATTTTTCCTTAATATTAAGTATTTTCTTATATTAAAAGAACATTTATTTTAATATGAAAAACAAATTCTAATAAGTTCAAGTTATTCGGATGATTATCACATCACCTACATGTCTTAGGATAGTTTATCGAAGATTGTATTTTATTAAACTAATAACTTCGTAATAGTTTCTAATGGTAGTTAGCCTAGAATTGTTTTTTTTTTTTTTGCGAATGTGCGTGTGCTGAAAATTAAATTCGTTGATGGGCGAATGGTAAATGATGTATACCTAAATGATATTTCGCAGCAAGCACGTCAGAAGGCACAAAGGAAGCTTAGACGCATATATGCGCGTATAAGGCGGTAGGCGAAAAGGCTAAATCGGGCGCGTAGCTTGTGCGGTAAGGGGTTTTATATAGCTGACGTTAGTAAAATACTTAGGATAGGCTAGATTTCATCCTTTTAAAGTAGGATTATAGGGTAGCCGATTTAATTGAGTAGCCTAGATTAAAATCCCCTTATCTATTGTTTTTTTTTTATTAAAATGTCTTGATTTAAATTCTGTCATAGCATGGAGTTATTGATTTATGAACTAATATTTTTACATGATAGTAGCATGTGCGTGTGATGCATTACAATATTTTTTTGTAACTCCATGATGATTACTAATTTTGAAGATGTTGCATGGGCACTATTTGTACCTGTATTTTTGAAGTAAGCATGAGTTTGCACGATTTATATACATGCTGATTTTTATACAATTGATAAATGTTTTATTTTCGATGAGTGGTTTTCCCCAATTTTTTATATAATGATTTGAGATGAATTGTTGGATTTTTAAAGTGTACCCATCGAGGGATTTTTTGAGTCTGTTGGCAACCCGGTTTATGCCTGTGTGGCAGTCATGTCCGTGAGAGCCATCTCTAGCACCCAGTAGGAGGTTCTGTGTGATTGCCCTACGGTGCCAAGTGCTTCACGGGGATGCCTTTGTGGCATCGAGTTGTTATCATGAGAGCCATCTCTAGCATCCGGTAGGAGGTTCTGTGTGATTGCCCTACGGTGCCAAGTGCTTCACGGGGATGCCTTCGTGGCATCGTGTATTTTATTGCTACCTAATACTGTGAGACTCTGAGCCCGTCTACAGTACCCTAGTCCGGAACCTGCTCAGTTAGGATAGGGCGGTAGTCACTATGGTCATATGTGTATTTATTTTGCATTGATATTGGTGAGGTTATTGAATATTGGATCCATGACTGGTTTGGGTTATTGCCACTTACTCGTATTACTCTATCGAATGCTTTAAGTATGCTCATGCATGTATTTAAATAAATTGCTCTTTGACTATGGTCTCGGTTTTGTGGACTTATAACTTCTCTTTGAAAAATCTGATTTTTGACTAATGATACATTATTTTCAAATATATAAACTTGTTTAAACCGAAGCATGTTCAGTATTGTTTATTCGAAATATGCATGATGTTTTACGTAATTATCTCGGTTTACCATTGCATGGTGTGTTGCATGGTATTTTGCTGGCTTCGGTTATGTAGGCTTCTTACTGAGCGTGTGGTTGCTCACCCCTCTTTTTTCAACATTTTTCAGATTAGTATTTCGGGACGAGCGTCACGCTCTAGCTGTCTCCTTTAGCCTAGTGAGCTGATTTAGGTATTTTCGAGGTATTATGCGACGGACGATATATATTTATATATATGCATTTTATTTCAGATATGTACGCACGGTTGTATTTATGAGATGTACTAGTTGAAAGACGCTTAAGCATGATTATTAAGTATTACTTTAGGTTTCTTCTTTTCGGTATAAAATGGATGAACGACAGGGCATGCTATATGACATTAACTATTATGTCGGATTAGGGGATTATATGATGTATGATTGAAACCCAGGGTTAATATATTTGATGTTGAGAACTTGGAATAAATATGTTGTACTGAGTATGAAGGACTAAATTATATATTGTAGTCATGCTATCTAAATAGAAAAATAAATCAAAATCTTTAATATTATAAGTTAAGATTAGAAATTTATCACGCATAAAAATATAATAAAGAGTATAATAATACCTACATCGGGCACAAACGACAAGTAAAACGATCCGCATAGAAATATCTAAGTTACAATTAAATACGATTCCGCTTAACATTGCGCGACTAGTTCGAGGTTAGGTCACGGGACGTGACTTTACTTGATGATCTAATAGATTTCACAGATGGAGTAGAAGATATGGATTAAATATTAATATGCAATTGGATATAATTAAATTTTAATTATAACATATGTTATATAAAAATATAATGGGGATAATCATATTATATAAATTATACATACCTATTCCAATAATTTTTGACAATCAAGTTTAGTATCAGTCATACACTTTAGACATGATAAATTTAGTACTTTTTATATCAATATTATAATTTGTCATTCTTATTTCGTATACAAAAATTTGATAACTGAAATATTCAATTATATCTCAAATTTTATAATCTCCATTTTTTTAAATCTTAATCATAAACATATAATTAAATTAAATTGAATATTAGATAATATTAAAATAATTATTAACTAATCAATACCATATATATAACAATAAACTAATAAATAAATGATTACATGCAATTTATTATATAATAACAATGAAAAAAATTAAAAATTTTAGTATATATAGCTATAGATGTTATCATTAAGATAATTAAAAAAAATTAATTGATAAAAATGATAGATATGAATGTTATATTTTGTAATATTAATGTGAAAAGAGGAAATTATTATATGTTACATATTAATAAAAAATAAATTTTTAAAAAATGATTTTATCTTTTAGAAAATTAAAAAAGTTTAGTTGGTAATCTAATAATAAATAACATGTTTTTATATTAATATTGTATGTTATATTATATTGTCCACATTGATTTAATATATATATATATATATATATATATATATAATAGATATAGAGGTTTTCTTTTAGAAAATAAAAAAAATTTAATTGATAAAAGCTATAAATATAGTTTTTATATTTTGTAATATTAATATAAGTAGAGGTAAATGATATGTAATTTTTATTTAATTTTAATCTATATATAGATATGGATGCATATCTTTTAGAAATTGAAATATATAATAAATTTTAAGAGATAATTAATTTATGTTATATTTTTAATATATATCACTACAAAAAAAAACACCTTCAAAAACGGAAAATTAGAGACGGAATTTTTCCGTTGCAAATAAAAACAGTTTGTAACGGATTTGTAACGGATTTTCGTCACTAATAATGGTATATTTACTATTAGCAAAAGGTAACGGAATTTATAACGAAATTCCGTTACAAATTGGTAACGGAATAACGCAAAATTTTAACGACGGATTTAGCGACGGATTTGTAACGGATATTCGTAACTGATGCAATAATTTTTTTGTTTTGATAGAAATTAATATAAATTAAAAAAAATTCCGTTACAAAAGGTATCAGGAACGGAATTCCGTTGCTAATACCAAAAATAAAAATTCCGTTACAAAAAATTATCAGCAACGGAATTCCGTTACTGATTCCCTATTTGTTTTAATGTTTATAAAAAAATATAAAATAAATAAAAAGTCTGTTACAAAAGGGAATCAAAAACGGAATTCCGTTGCTGATACTCTATTTTTAATTTTTTTTAAAAATATCAATATGAAAAATAAATTTCCGTTACAAAAGGATATCAGAAACGGAATTCCGTTGCTGATCCCCTAATTTTTTAATGTTTATAAAAAAATAAGAGATAAATTTCATTTTTCGTTACAAAAGAGCATCAGCAACGGAATTCCGTTACTGATGCCCCTATTTTTTAATGTTTTTAAAAAACAATATAAGATTTACAAAAATTCCGTTATAAAAGGGAATCAGAAACGGAATTCCTTTGCTGATGCACTATTTTTATTTTATTTATAAAATAAATAATATATAATAAATAAAAGTCCGTTACAAAAAAGTATCAGCAACAGAATTCCGTTGCTGATACCCTATTTTTAATCTTTTTACAAATTTTATAAAAGATTTACAAAAATTTCGTTACAAAAGGGTATCAGAAACGGAATTCCGTTGCTGATGCCCTATTTTAAATCTTTTTACAAATTTTATAAAAGATTTATAAAAATTCCGTTACAAAAGGGCATCAGAAACGGAATTCCGTTGCTGATGCCCTATTTTTATTTTATTTATAAAATAAACAATATATAATAAATAAAAGTCCGTTACAAAAAAGTATCAGAAACAGAATTCCGTTGCTGATGCCCTATTTTTAATCTTTTTACAAATTTTATAAAAGATTTACAAAAATTTCGTTACAAAAGGGCATCAGAAACGGAATTCCGTTGCTGATGCCCTATTTTAAATTTTTTTACAAATTTTATAAAATATTTACAAAAATTCCGTTACAAAATGACATCAGAAACGGAATTTCGTTGCTGATGCCCTATTTTAAATCTTTTTACAAATTTTATAAAAGATTTACAAAAGTTCCGTTACAAAAGGGCATCAGAAACGAAATTCCGTTGCTGATGCCCTATTTTTATTTTATTTATAAAATAAACAATATATAATAAATAAAAGTCCGTTACAAAAAAGCATCAGAAACAGAATTCCGTTGCTGATGCCCTATTTTTAATCTTTTTACAAATTTTATAAAAGATTTACAAAAATTCCGTTACAAAAGGGCATCAGAAACGGAATTCCGTTGCTGATGCCCTATTTTTATTTTATTTATAAAATAAACAATATATAATAAATAAAAGTCCGTTACAAAAAAGCATCAGCAACGGAATTCCGTTGCTGATGCCCTATTCTTAATCTTTTTACAAATTTTATAAAATATTTACAAAAATTTCGTTACAAAAGGGCATCAGAAACGGAATTCCATTGCTGATGCCCTATTTTTATTTTATTTATAAAATAAACAATATATAATAAATAAAAGTCCGTTATAAAAAAGCATCAGAAACAGAATTCCGTTGCTGATGCCTATTTTTAATCTTTTTACAAATTTTATAAAAGATTTACAAAAATTCCGTTACAAAAGGACATCAGAAACGGAATTCCGTTGCTGATGCCCTATTTTTATTTTTTTATAAAATAAACAATATTTAATAATTAAAATTCCGTTACAAAAAAACATCAGCAACGGAATTCCGTTGCTGATGCCCTATTTTTATCTTTTTACAAATTTTGTAAAAGATTTACAAAAATTTCGTTACAAAAGAGCATCAGAAACGGAATTCTGTTGCTGATTCTCTATTTTTATTTTTTTATAAAATAAGCAATATATAATAAATAAAAGTCCGTTACAAAAAAAACATCAACAACGAAATTCCGTTGCTGATACCCTATTTTTAATCTTTTTACAAATTTTTATTGAATGAGTTTTACAAATTTACAATAGATATAGTAAATTTCAATACCATTTTTTAATCTTTTTACAAAGCATAATCTAACAGCAATGCCCTGCCACCCAGCTGTTTCCATCCCTACCCAAATCATTTGGTTGCTTTGGCTTTGCTGTTTTGCTCTTTCAAAACGCTCCGTTTTTACCTCACTCACCAAAAACCTCCAATTCCTTATCTTATTTTTTTATATGTAGCAGTAAGTTAAAATTAAACACAAACACACTGGTTCCATC
This sequence comes from Firmiana major, assembly GCA_033439115.1. Lineage (NCBI taxonomy): Eukaryota > Viridiplantae > Streptophyta > Magnoliopsida > Malvales > Malvaceae > Firmiana > Firmiana major. Next base: position 46,786,887 of record CM065909.1, read on the forward strand.
AAATTTTTTTAACGAAATTATAAGTAAAAATATCATTATTAAGTATTATATTTTATGTAAAAAATAATAAATTAAATTAGATAGATAAATTAATATAATCAGAGAAATTTAATATAAAATAAATTAAAATTATGCATAATAAGGCTTAAAAAAAATAGTAAAAGCAACAATAATTTCTATGAACTGAAAATAATTTTAAATTAAAAAATTTTACTAACCGATGTTTTGAGATAGTATTCTTTAATATTATTATATTAAATAATAATTTTTAATATATTAAAAACCAATATATTATCAATTATTATATTTAATAAAAATATTAGTATATATAAATATTAATTAGCCTTATGCACGGTTAGCAAAACGAGAAAAAACTATTTCACTAAATCATCAATCAATTTTATAATTAAAAATTATAAAAAAATTATTTATATATACATAAAAAAATTTTAAAAAATATTTTTGTTTTACGTAAATGTCGTTTGAAAAATTCACCTAATGTTTTTTTCTTAAATTTCTATAAATATATTTTTTTAATATTTAACATAACAATATAATTTTAACCATCAATTCTAACCGATGTTGAGTTTGTTTAGAACCATTCCATGAAATTGGCAAAAATGACCATTTTATGATAAATGGTATTTTCTAAAACCATGATGAGGAGATGGCTTTGTTATATATGTACTAAAGTTATACACCTATTGATAATACGCCAAAAGATATATTATTTGATAATTCATTAATAAAATTAACAAGGTAATATATATTTTTTAAAATATATTAAAAATATAATCTTTTAATATATTTTCTGTAGTTAAAACTCTTGGCTGTTATTGTTTTCAAATTAAAGAATTCATAGACCTAAATTTACTGTCTTAATTGTGCTTTGGCAGTGTGCTATAAATTGGGATATGAGCCTGGAGTTCTGATTGTCTTAATTGTGCTTTACCTATTTTTACAAATTTACAATAGATATAGTGACGTTTTCGTGTAAAACTCCGCTTGCACGACAACGTTTTCTTAAGCTCTTACATACCCTATTATTATTATTATTATTATTTTTTAAACTTTTACCTGCGTTTCTGCGAGATCATACCCTCCCATGGCAGACTGAGAAGGAGAGACAAGAAGTGGAATAGTATTAGATGGAAAACTCTCCGATCCTCATGATCAATAGGCTTGCAGCATTGGATCAGCCGGAATTCCAATTAATCCAGCGGAAAGGCCAGTGTCGGTGCCCTTTAATTAAATAGTCAGCGAACAGTCAATTCTGCCACATCGTTCGTCGTCTTCGCTGACCCCCCCTTACCGTAGCCTGAATCGGTTTCTGAAGGTGGACTCTTGCTGCCGTCGACGACGCAGAGAAAGCTAGCCCACGCCCCGTTCCCTCTCCCAGACGCAGAGTGCCTCCCCCTGTGCATTCTCTCGCGCGACCCTCTCCCCCTGTCCCCGGTTTCCTGCCGTGATTCTCTTCGGCACCGACGACCACGCCTGCATCGGAGACCCCCACCGACTGGTTGTCTTCCACTTTCCTCCCTCCCATTTTTCAGTAGCAACATTTTAGGTAAAAATGACATTTTTATATACATAATTTTTTTTTCCTGAAATGTGTTATAAAATCATGATAGTTGTATACAGGAATATTGATCTCACATTTAATTCGATTTGTTTACTGAAATCTGTAACGGAAAGCATGATTCTCAGGGCCTTACAATTTTTTTTCAAATTAAAAAAGCTGAGAAATTGAGTCAAAATTTTGATTCTAAAGCTGAGAAATGAATATCGACTGGGAAAATGAATAATTAAAGGAAAACATGATTTTAAAGATATTCGTGAAGGGTCAGTTTTCAAGGCTTCAAGCACGGTATGAGTCATATTCATGATTTTAAAAATTTTTGCTGAAGCAGCAGAGAAAGCATTGAAGTCTCGGATGCTAGATACCTGGTAAATCCTCTTTACTCAGTTTTTCTCTAATATTCTTCTTATTGGACAATGTTCATAGATCTGAAAACACAGGTTCTCTCAGAGGTTGCCCATGTTGGTTGTTTAAGAGGATCTTAACCAAGAGTACATCTAGTCATAGTCTCGATACTTACCCCCTGCAGCTCTGCCTATCAACAAAGCTTCTTTGGAACAACTTGACATCAGTTCAACAAATTTTATTTCTCTTATTTCTGTAAGCCTACTTCAACCTTTTTTCTCCGTGGTTGAAAAGTTTGTATAACTAAGATTTAGGAAGGATAGCTATTCATTTTCTTCTCTAGTATCCTTGAACTTCTTTGAACTCAGAGATTGGGCAGTTTCATAAAAATCCCATAGCAAATCAGGCGGTTACGTTCACTTGATGTCACAATTTCTTTTTCTTCATAGATGCTTCTCTTCTCCTGCCCTATTATGTGATTCTCTTTGTTGCTTATCTTCTTGATATCAGTTGCAAACTTGTGCAGATGGCATAAATGGATAATTACCACTGGGGTCTTAAATCATTGCGGAAGCATGCATCAGACTGGACATCATGCTGGCCTGGTATATCAACTATGACCATGTCTATAACTGTAAATATATTAGGCTTGTAAAGAAGAAAATGCGAGATTGATCCATGAAGTTCTGCTTCTTTTTGATAGAACATTTGCTGACAAGCTAAGAGGTTTTAGTGATTCTATAGCTTTATCATGAAGTAAATGAAGAGTACAGATATAGCAAAAGAAATAGAGATAAGCATTTATGATGGCACGCTTGAGATATGTTCTGTCTTTCTGAAAGTCGATCCAAATACAACGTAATGTTATTGTTGGCTAATGGTCGCTTAAGTAAAGGAAGTGTTGCAATCTAGTCATTTTTTTATGTTTGAACTGCAACATCATTTATCAGTTAAAATGATCAAATTGCAGAAAAATTGCATGATTATATAGCTTTCTGTGAAATTTGTGGTCCTTGATGTTAATTGAATTGGGAGCAGAAGGAGCTCTGCTCCGATCACCTGTATTTTCAATCAATTTCCCGGAATGGTATGCAAAAAACTATACTACCCTGAAGCACTTTGGGCCTGGTTGGCTAACAGAAACAACAATTTCCTCATTCCATAAACTGTATCATTCCATTTTCTTTCAATGCCGATTCATCTAGCTGCCTATTTAATACAATGTGCTTGACCAGCTATAGTATCTGAAAAATATTTTCCCTTCTCGAAAAACAAAAGATTTTTTGTTGTTTGGACGAGTAATTGGAAAATACTTTCTATGATTTGGGTTTTTTGAAAATTTTATTTTTTTTCAAATGATATTAACTAATTAATAAAATATTAAAAATATAGGGCATCAGCGACGGAATTCTGTAGCTGATGCCCTTTTGTAACGGATTTATTTGTTTAATTACTTTTATTTTGAAAAAAATAATTGAAAAATAAAGGGAATCAGCAACGGAATTCAGTAGCTGATTCCCTTTTGTAACGAAATTTTTTTCATTTAATTTTAATTTTAATAAAAATATAAAAATTAGGGTATCAACAACAGAATTCCGTAGCTGATGCCTATTGTAACGGATTTTTTTTATTAATATTATTTTATATAAAAATTGTTTTAAAAGGACATCAGAAACAGAATTCCGTTGCTAATGTCCTTTTGTAATGGAATTTTTTTAATAATATTTTATATAAGAATTCAAAAATAGGGCATCAACTACGAAATTCCGTTGCTGATGCCGTTTTGTAACGGAAATTTTTGTTTATTTAGTTTTTATTTTAAAAAATATAACATTTAGAGTATCAGCAACGGAATTCCGTTACCGATGTACTTCTGTAACGAAATTTTTATTATATTGATGTTATTTTATATAAAAATTAAAAAAATAGGGCATCAGCAACGGAATTCTGTTGCTGATATCTTTTTCTAACAAAAATTTTATTTTATTTATATTATTTTATATAAAACTTAAACAATAGGACATCAGTAACGGAATTCCGTTTCTGATATCATTTTGTAACGAAATTTTTTTATTTATATTGTTTTGTATAAAAATAAAAAAAATGGCATCAGCAACGGAATTTCGTCTCTGATAGAATTTAGCTACGGAGTAATAATAAAAAATACATATACTTTTAGCCACGAAATTCCTTCTCTGAAACTATTTAGATACGGAATATTAACACAAAATTATAAAACAATAAATATGTTTTCAGCAACGGAATTCCGTCTCTAAAATACTTTAGCTACGTAATGATATGTACTGTCTATCAGCAACGAAATTCCGTCTCTACAGTGCATCAGCAACATAATATCAAATTGAAAAATCAATAACTTTCAGCAACGAAATTTTCGTTTCTAAAAGGTTTCAGTAACAGAATAAATTTTATAACTTTTAACGACGGAATTAGTAACGGAATAATGTATATGTAACGGAGGAGTATCAGCCATATCGAAAATAGCAACGGAATTAGCGACGAACATATCCGTCACTAATTCCGTCTGTAAACATGATTAGTAACAGAATTGTAATTTTTCTGACGAAAATTCCGTCAGAAAATCCGTCGCTGAAGGTATCTTTTTTTGTAGTGTATATATATATATATATATATAGAGAGAGAGAGAGAGAGAGAGAGAGATCTATCTTTTTGAAATTCAAAAAAATTAATTAAAATTTTTAATATATATAGATATAGATCTTATCATTTAGACAATTAAAAAATTAATTTGTAAAAGTTGTAGATATAAATGTTATATTTTATAATATTAATGTTACAGATTAATATTAATGTTATATTTTATAATATTAATGTTATATTGGTAAAAGGTGTAGATATATATGTTACATATTAATTAATAAATTAAAAATTAAAAAATGATGTTATTTTTTAAAAAATTGAAAAAAGTTAATTTTTAATCTAATAATACATAACATGTTACATTAATATTGCATGTTATATTAAATTATCCTTATTGATTCTAATATATATATATATATATATATATATATATATATATATATATATAGATGTTTTCTCTTAAAAAATAAAATAAAAATAATTAATAAAAGTTATAGATATAGATGTTATATTTTGTAATATTAATATAGGTAGAGATAAATGATATATGATTTTTATTTAATTTTAATTTATATATATAGATGTATATTTTCTATAAATTGAAATAGATAATTAATTTAAAGAAATAATTAATTTATTTTGTATTTTTAATATATACATATAGAGAAAGAGAAATATATATATATATTTTTTATTTAAAAAAGGATAATTATTATTTTATTTTAATAAATTGGACGTTTCAGACACTTTTATCCAAATACTTTGGCTTACATGTATACATATAAGATTATTACAAGCTAATGGAAGGGTTTTGAGCTCAAATATCTACTAAGATTTTATTTTTATTCTTTTGCCGATAACATACAGGACTAGAATTCATCATCCTAATCTTGCAATAAGGAAGATATATATATAGTCAATTGTTCATCATTAACAAAAAAAAACATGCATATGTAAAGCTTATGGAGACCTGCTATCATTCCTTTTAACTTAATGATTGTTACACGCTTTTTAAAATTTCAAGTTTCTTTTCTTTCTTTGTAGCTCTGATAGATAAAACAAAAAAACTTTTAATGTCAACTTGCACTTCATATAAAAAAGTATATATTTTCAAAAAATATAAAACAAGCATAAATATCAAGCTATATATAATCTTGATGTACCCAAAAAAAAAAAAACTAAATTATCATCTTGAGCAACCGCTAGGAATCTCTGACCAACACAGGGCGCATGCAGCACCAAATAAACAATACCGACTCCATAACATGCACATCGGAAACGTGCCGCCGCAAATTGAAGTAAGTAGGCATGTTGGGTAAGTCCAAAAATCCCAGCTCATGAGCAGCAATAATTCAGATAGTTACAATATATATATATATATATATATATATATATATATATATATATATATATATATATATATATATATATATATAGTTATTGGCTTCTCAATTTTGGGCTTACGGGTTATTTATGCACTGCTGAAATTATTAATGAATAAAACAAGGTATCTTATTCTTCTCTTCAAATGCATTGCAGAAGTATCTATATATATATATTCCAGGGAAGATTTTGTTGGCAACTTGGAAATATTGGCCAAGGACTCCCTCGGTATATATCTACTATGCCATAGGAATATCAAAAAACCGCTTTGTAAAGTCGGCTTGTTCATTGGGAATATGCAAAACATACAGATGATTTTTTGAAGAAAGACGTATTGGATTAGGGTTTTTGGACACTAAGGTGATAACTTATGTAAATATATGGTATTAATATGTTACAGATATTATTTCAAAAAAAAATATGTTACAGATATTATGTTTTAGAAGGTAGGTAAATCAAGACAGCAATTTTAAATATATATATATATATATATATATATATATTATGTTCCTTTTGCTACTTGCTTTTCAATAACTTTTTGCTGATAAATAGTTTTGTAAGATATTAGTTTTTGAGTTAAATGATCTTCTATATATATATATATATATATATAATGAATTATAAGTATTATCAATGAATTATAAGTATTATCAAATCTTTAATAAGTTGTATTTATTTAATTTAAATTGCACTAAGTTTAACGAGAAACCTTATATGAAATTTTATTTCAAGTCTCTCATTGCATGTGTGTGTATATATATATATATATATATACACACACACATGCAATGAGAGACTTGAATATATATATAAAGAATTTGTTGATTTTATAAAATAATGTTGGACTTTCACATAAACATCTGGGTTGTCATATAAAAGTAATTAAGTTATTTGAGCAATCATTTTAATTAATACAAGAATTAGTTTACGTGTCATCAACGACATAGTTATATGTAGTTACATGCATATATATATGAGCAGAGTTAACCCAGTTTTGTTTTCTTATATTATAGTATTGTACAAGGAGATTGATTTTAGGACCAGACGCATGATATGAAGATTGGTACATACTTACATTGTTTTATATAAAAAATAAAGTGGGACCTTTAAAGGCTATTATACCAACGAAATTCCCCTTCACCAATAACCTCAAACACTAAGGAATCAATGCAAAGGAACCAAAGGAAAAAAATATGCCATCGTTTAATCAACCATTGAATTAATAATCTCTTTTCAATCTATGACCCCTTCCCTCTATAAATCCTTCAATATCTCACTCTTAAATCTCTCCTCTCCCACCCATTTTTAACCATTTCCCCCTCCCTCTCTCTCTCTCTCTCTCTCTCTCTCTCTCTCTCTCACATCTAACCACAACCTTCTTTTCAGGCATCTCTTGTCCTTGCATTGACAATATATAGCCAAAAAGCAATTCAAGATCTCTTAGATTTTCTTGATTAAAAATAATAAGATTAGGGTTTTTTTTAATTCCAAAATTTTCAAAAAAGGTTTCCATTTTAGCATATAGAATATATAGGTGACAGGAGATCAAGTGATGGGACGTGTTAAACTAGAGATTAAAAGAATAGAAAACAATACTAATCGTCAGGTTACCTTTTCGAAGCGTAGGAATGGACTGATTAAGAAGGCTTATGAACTTTCTATCCTTTGTGACATTGATATTGCTCTTATCATGTTCTCTACTTCAGGCCGGATCAGCCATTTTTCTGGCAGGAAAAGGTGTGCAACAGATTTATTACCAGCATTTTAATTACCCAAATTGTAATTAGTTTTTTTTTTTGGCAATGCTTAGTTATCCATTTCTTCCTGTCTTCATGTTCCTCAATTTTTTGTTTATTTAATATCAATTATATAAACTGCACTAGATTTCCTTGAAAACGTTTACACTTCGAGAATATTAGAAATTGGATTGATTTTCAAACCATGCATGAAACATTATGATCAAATAATTGGAAAAAAAAATTGTGGTCGGTAATAAGTTATTAGTTAAACTAGATAATATATTCTGATTTTAAAAAAATATAGATCACTACGTGCCATATATTTCTTTTCCTCAATTAATTATTTTATAAAAGTTAATGAATACTTGAATTGCTCCTATTTTTCAAATATTTCCATGAAAACCCTTATTACTGTTTAGAGGTAAAATTACACACACGTGTGTGTATATATATATATATATATATATATATATATATATATATATATATATATGATCCAATAAATACAGTTAATTAGCTTTGTTATTTCACAAACTTTTAAATGTTAAAAGCCTGTAATCAGGACCTTTGACTGCACTATTCCACACCTCTTCTCAAAAAGTAGGATAAAAAGTAGTAGCTCTTGTTGCTTCCATCTTTCATGTTTTCCATTTTTGAAATTTGTTGAACTATAAGCATGTCGAAACAGCTTTTTCCAAGGAAAATTTGTTCAAGTCTTTAACCTTTTCCATCAAAACCTGCAGGATCGAGGATGTCTTTTCGCGTTACATAAATCTCCCTGATCGAGAAAGAGAACAGTAATGCTCTTAACCATTTTATAGTCTTAAGCTTATTCTGCTGGTTATATTAGAATGTTGATTTGGTAACTTCTCCATTAATTTATCTGTTGTAGTGCTCTAATTTTCCCTGAACAAATCAGACATCCGTATGTCCTCAAACCCATTTTTTTTCTGTTTAATTTTTCCAACTTATAATTCACTCCTTCAAATTTTCTTTTTGTTATAGTTAATGTTCTTTCTAGAGATTTATTTATTCATGTTTTTGTTGCAGTGACATCCAAAACAAAGAGGTAAGAAAATGACTCACGTTATAATATGGTTTTCTTCATCTTCTTCTCTATAAAAAAATAAATTAAAAAAACCCTTAAGAGAGGGGAAAAAAGGAAGAAATTCATGGAGAAAAATAATATGTTCCGTGAAAATGAAAATTATGAAATGTCTGTATTTATGCAGTATTTGCTTAGGATTCTGCAGCAGCTAAGAAGTGAAAATGATATTGCTCTTCAACTTGCCAAGTTTGTCTGCCTAGCTTTTTCTCTCTATCTTTGAGATAATTTCCATTACTTTTTCATTTGTATGATTTTTTTTTTTTTTAATTAAGTTTAGCTAATGGAGAAAAGTTTTTGTCTCTTTTTTCTCGGATTTGTGCCCAAAACAGTCCAACATCTTTTAGCTCTGATTTTAAGGTATCACAAACATTTTTCTGTCTCTTGTAACCTTCATATGTGCTTTCTTCTTTTTTTTTTTATCTTTTTTTTTTTTTTAAATTTGTGTTTGTTAATGTTTCATTATAGGAAATCCAACAGGAAATCTTAAGATTACAGCAACAGCTTCAGATGGCAGAGGAACAGTTAAGGTATTTAAAAAAAAAAAAAACTACTACTACTAAAAATAAAACTGACGAAGATAGACATACCAAGTTTGGGTTAAGTTGCCGATTCTTCAAATACAGGGCATATGAACCTGATCCTCTCAGGTTCACATCCATGGGGGAGCTTGAATCCTGTGAGAAACATCTTGTTGAAACATTAGCAAATGTTGTTCAAAGAAAGGTTGGAACTTCGCTTCTTTTATTATTATTATTATTATTATTATTATTATTATTATTATTATTATTATTATTATTATTATACCTTCTGTAAAATTTTCTTCCTCCTGTTTTTTTATATGAAATCCCCGTACGTTGGCTTTACAGGAATACATATTGAGCAACCATTTATCTTCTTATGATCCATCACCTATACAGGTAATTTTTAATAGCAGTAAAAACAAATTAAAACCTTGGTAACTTACAATTTCAGATTTGAAAATCGACATTGTGAAAATTATGAATTCTATTGGATTGACAGCAAGGACTGCCTCCATCTTTCGAGAATGATGTTGTCAATTGGTTGCCTGATAATGGTCAGAACCAATCACCAATCTTTGATGCTTCAGCATCTTTAAATCCGCTCAGGTACAGTTCCATTTTCAGTTCTACTTCTGCTAGTCTTGTCTTAATTTGAGTCTGGAATTGATCGGCTAGATTCAATTGGTGGGGAGAAAAAAGAAGAGTTTCATCTTTGAATGGCTTGTATCAGTATAGTTAGACTTGTTCAACTAAGAACTAAGCATTAATGAAATTGCACTTTGCAAATCCCACAAGAAAGTTGATGGAGTTTTATGATTTAGCTTTCTCTCTGAAATCATGTTCATGAACGTCTAATTATCTTGTAATAAATTTTAGGGATCTTTCATCCACTGTCTACGATCCATTGTTGCAAGGAAGCATCTCAAACATGGATCCACACAGCATAGGGGATCAGTTCCATGTCTCAAACCCAAATGCCGAAACTTTCCCACGCTGGCCTCATCCTTTTGCTTCTACAGGGCTACACTCCAGACCCCTGCAGCCACCAACCTTATATTCCCATGTTCAGGTTTCCTTTTCATTGCTGCTAAGTTCTCATTAATTTCTTGGCAAATAGCCAAATAAAGATCATGCGAAAAGCTTCTTGATTAATACTTCTACTTATCATCTAATTATACATGTTGGAATTAGCAGCATGGAATGGTGAGTCTGGAAATGCCAGAAATGATGCCAAATGATCATCAGCAGATGGAAATTCCAGGGAGCACTAGTTCACATGGTCAGATAGCAGACAATGAAGGGTCAGATTATGAGAACAGACTTCCTCAGCTCAATGGGCGATGACGCAAAGCCTTGTCTCCATGCCTTGGTGAGCTAACCAAAAACAGCTTCACCCCAATTCCTGTTGTAATATTTAAAACGTATGCCAAGATAGAATCACTGTTTGAAGAAAAAAACTAAAAAAAAGTCCAGAAAAGTTTGTTTTGAAAAAGAAATTATATGAAATAATTATATTACGCTCACATGTATTGTTATAATTCAAATCATGCAACACAATGACATTACTAAAAATAATATCTATTTATTACTAAAATTGTTAGTAAATTTATCTTAAATGATATGAATAAAAGAAATATATTCATATAATTTTTTTTATTGTTTCAATCATACAATATTTTTTCTTGTTTTCAATTTTTAAAATTTTAATACCAAGTGAGATATTTTTTATGAGGTAAACGTGAATAGTTGATGATTTATTGCTCTCCTCTTTGAAAGTTTGCGTTCCTTTCAGCTACAGGGTTTGGGCACGAGTAACTATCAATGCTTATTTAGGCCAGGCCTGAAGAGTGATTTTTATTCCATTCTCAGCTCAATCCAACCCAAAACATAATTCTATTATATACATAATAATATTATTTAAGTTTAATTAGAAATTAATTTTCTAGGAACAATTTAATAATAAGAAAAAAATATTATATTTTTAATTTTAGCATTCTATTGCCCATAAGTGGCCTTGAGTTTTTTTTTTTTTTGGAAAAACTTTGGTGTAAGGCTCAGTGGTCAATCAGTTTACCTATATTTAAATTAAGCACCTTATTTGTCCCTTGTCCTTTTCTACAGAACATAAAGAGAACAAATATTTCAAGTTAATAAAAGAGTTAATATAAATGGTCTCTAAAGTTTATATAATATTTTAAATTGGTTTTCAAACTTTTGAAAGTCGCGTATTAATTCCTAAAAAAACAAACTCGACTCTTTAAATTATTATGTCATGATTTTCTTCATCTACAACATTAAATGTCGATTGACACCACAAGTTAGCACACGTGATGCCAAATGACATGTTGATTTGTATATTTCATTTAAAAATACATTCTTGATGTTGCCTACCTGACAGCAACAGTGCTTTACCTTTCACGTGGTTTGATTATGCTTTTCGCGTAGTCTGATTACACTAACGACGAAAGGGTGACGTCGATGCAATTTACTACACGTGTTCTTCGTATATCCTGCAAAAACAACAGGGATCAGAGGGGGCAGGGATTTGTCCCTGCACGCGCACTCCGACGATCAAGTCAGTGATCGGGAGTTGGTGTATATAAGAAAAGGAGAAAGTATTGCTTAAATCAAAGGGTTTAAGTGTTTCTCCCTGTTTTTCTCTTTTTTTTTGGATTGGATCTCCCGTTTCAGAGAGCTCACCTGGTATTTATAGGTTCCTGAGGCGGTTCGGGCTGAGACCCAGGCGCGTGTCTGGGCCGCGACAGAGTTATAGAGCACTCTGTCTCGCCTCGGGCCATGCAACTTGCGGGGAAGTAGTCTGGCGGCAGAGTATGCATGGAACCTCTACCGCTGTAAGTGCGGGAGACCTCTGCCGCTACGCTGGGCGAGGGACCTCTACCGTTGTCTAAGCGGGAGCTGCTCTGCCACTAAGCTGGGCGAGGGACATCTACCGCTGTTCGTGCGGGAGACCTCTACTGCGATCTGTGCGGGAGACTTCTACCGCGATCGGTGCGGGAGACTATGCCGCATGCTGTGCGGGAGACTTCTACCGCAGGCTGAGCGGGGGACCTCAACAGCGGTCTATGCGGGAGACTATGCCGCATTCTGTGCGGGAGACTATGCCGCAGGCTGAGCGGGAGACTTCTACCGCGATCCGTGCGGGAGACTATGCCGCATGCTGTGCGGGGGACCTCTACCGCGGTCTGTGCTGGAGACTATGCCGCAGGCTGAGCGGGGGACCTCTACCGCGGTCTGTGCGGGAGACTATGCCGCAGGCTGAGCGGGGGACCTCTACCGCAAGAGAGGCGATGGAAGTCTGCCGCGCCTTCTGTGCGGCACACGTACTATGCGACAGTGTTCTACTGTAGGGAACACTCTGTCGCTCTTGGCCACGTGGCCTCTCCTGGGCTGACGCGTGGCGTTGTCTGGTTGGCTGGTTGCTGTACACGTGGATTCTGCTGACACGACCTCCATCAATTGCTCCCCACTCTTTGGTAGGAACTTTTCCTGCGAAAGAGGATTCGGTTAATTAGATCTTTTATGCCTGGCCACAGTGACGCATAGCGCCTCAGGCTCTTACGGCTTGGTTAATTGTACGCCTGGCCACAGTGACGCAGAGCGTCTCAGGCTCTTACGGCTTGGTTAATTGTACGCCTGGCCACAGTGACGCAGAGCGTCTCAGGCTCTTACGGCTTGCTTAATTGCATGTTCGAATGTATTCGTGTATGCTGTGATCTTAGCTCAGCCAGTGGCCACGCAACCGAATTGTCCGCTTTGGGTCTGGCCCGTTGGCAGCCTGCGTTCGCAGGGCCCGAACCAAGGGCGCTTTGGGTCTGGCCCGTTGGCAGCCTGCGTTCGCAGGGCCCGAACCAAGGGCGCTTTGGGTCTGGCCCTTTGGCAGCCTGCGTTCGCAGGGCCCGAACCAAGGGCGCTTTGGGTCTGGCCCGTTGGCAGCCTGCGTTCGCAGGGCCTGAACCAAGGGCAGCCCTCACGATTTTCTTTTGCGTCTTTGAATGTATTTGTGTGAGCGTATAGTTGTTTAAGACTTGATTACTGTGACGTGTATGCGTCTTTAGTTTTTATAGCCTTGATATTTTTATCGCCTGGCCACAGGGACGCATAGCGCCTCAGGCCTTTGTGGTTAATCGTATATTTTATGCCTGGCCACAGTGACGCCTTGCGTCTCAGGCTCTTACGGCTCGGTTGAACTACGCCTGGCCACAGTGACGCATAGCGCCTCAGGCTCTTATGGCTCGTTGTTTGGCGGATTAGCACGGGGAATTGCAGGCCTAACTGTTTCGTTTCTTGGCCTATCCCGTCTATTGTTATTATTTGCCCCGGTCCGCGGACGGTCATTTCTTTTGGTCACGCGGAGGATAACGGGGTCTCTCGCTTCTCCATAGGAAGCGGTTGATCTTGCCCTCTCTGCCCAGTCTTTCTAACTGGTCCATCAAGTCTTTACACCTCTCTGTCGAGTGTCTGTGAGCACCATGGAATTCACAGTAGGCTTCAGGATTTTGGCCTACATCTCCCATCTTCTTCTTGGGGAATTCCAGTAGTCCCGCCCTCTCAATTGCTGCCAGTATTGCAGTACGAGGCTCGTTCAGTCTGGTATAGCCTTCATACCTGAGCCTGGGGGCTTTGTCTACTCTCACGGGTCTTTGGAAGCTTCTCTCAGGCGCGTCCCTCTCTCTCTTCTTTCCTTCTTTAGCCTCCCTGGGCTGTATCATTCTCATGACCTCTTCTTGGGCCACGTATTTATCAGCCCTAGCAAAAAGATCAGAGATCGTCAGAGGTTGATCAAGAGAGAGGGATTCTTGCAGCTTCTCTGAACTTGTCCCTTGTAGCATCGCAGCCAAGGCTACCCCTACTGGTAGATCTTCCACCTCCAAGGTTGCATCTCGGAAGCGATCTACATAGCTCTTCAAGGATTCTCTATTTCCTTGTTTAAGCGTGAGTAGGTAGGTAGCGTCTTTCTTCCTCTGGCTGTGAATCATGAACACTTTGAGGAACTCATTTCTCAACTCGTCGAAAGAGGAGATTAAACCTTCGCTCAGCTCGTTAAACCATTTCAGAGCGTGCCCAGACAATGTGAGAGAAAAAGCTCTGCACATGATTTCGTCCTCCCATCCATGAAGCAGCATGAGGGATTCATAACTCTGAATATGGTCGTAGGGATCCGCTTTGCCGGTATAAGTAGCCATAGAAGGCATTTTGAACTTCTTCGGCAAGGGTTTGTTCATGATCTCCGGACTGAATGGGATCCTCCTCCTTTGTCCGTCATCCTGAGACACTAGCCTTTTCTTCTCGAGGATCCTTTGGACGACCTTCTCCACGTCCTCCGACCCTCGAGCTGAGTAAGGTCCTGTCCCTTCCGGTCTAGAAGAGTCCGATTGGTAAATACCTCTTCCAGTACCTCTGACTACGGGACTTGATATCTCGGGACCTTCTTGTGGGTCAAAATCTCCTTATCTTCGTTGCTCCCCAGCTCTATGTGCCCTTAGGTCATGTTCCAACTCCACAGGGGATGAGCTGCGGCAGGTATGGAAACTCTGCCGCCTATGGGCTGCGGGAGAACTCTGTCACCTGGCAGCCAGAGGGGAAGTCTGCCGCACATTGGGCAGAGGTGAACTCTGCCGCCTATGGACTGCAGGAGAACTCTGCCGCTGAGCGGCGATAGGAGAAGTCTGCAGCACATTGGGCAGAGGAAAACTCTGCCGCCTATAAGCAGTGGGAGTGCATCGTCTCGCATGCGATGTAAGATACCTCTGCCGCGTGTTGTCTGCGGGAGAGTTCTGTCGCCGTTGAGCCGCAGGGGGACTCCGCTGCACATTCGGCGAGCTCTGCCGCTCACAGGACAAAGGAGATGTTTGACGCATGGGAGATGCGGGTGAGCTGTGTCGCCTATGAGTCTCTGGCGAACTCTGTCGCCCTGGAGCTATGGGCGGACTCTGTCGCACCTGAGCCACTGGAGAACTCTGCCGCCTGGGAGCTGAGGGCGGACTCTGTCTCGCTAGATTGGCAGTAGCGTTGCATGGCGTTCCTGCCTCTTGTCCAATGTTTACCAGGCTGGAGGGCTGACCTCTCTCATAGGTCTGCTTAGGAGTGCTTTCCCCCACTAACTGCTGTACTTCATGGGGTAAGCTGAATTGGGGGAGAGCCTCTCTGAAGAAGCTCACCATGGCTCTCAGGGCTGTCGTAGCCTCTTCGTTTTTGCGCTTCAGGGCGTCGAATTCTTCCAGGGAGACTAAGGGTTCTGCTTGAGCCCTTTCACTGTGTCTCTTCCTTCGTTCCGATCTGGCAGGGGGACTTACAGAATTCCGCCCTCCTGTCAACTCTGCTGCCGAACGCGTCCTCCCCATTTTGATAGAGAACCTGACTTTATGTCCAGATTCCCACAGACGGCGCCAATTGATGTTGCCTACCTGACAGCAACAGTGCTTTACCTTCCACGTGGTCTGATTATGCCTTTCGCGTAGTCTGATTACACTAACGACGAAAGGGTGACGTCGATGCAATTTGCTCCACGTGTTCTTCGTATATCCTGCAAAAACAACAGGGATCAGAGGGGGCAGGGATTTGTCCCTGCACGCGCACTCCGACGATCAAGTCAGTGATCGGGAGTTGGTGTATATAAGAAAAGGAGAAAGTATTGCTTAAATCAAAGGGTTTAAGTGTTTCTCCCTGTTTTTCTCTTTTTTTTTGATTGGATCTCCCTTTTCAGAGAGCTCACCTGGTATTTATAGGTTCCTGAGGCGGTTCGGGCTGAGACCCAGGCGCGTGTCTGGGCCGCGACAGAGTTATAGAGCACTCTGTCGCGCCTCGGGCCATGCAACTTGCGGGGAAGTAGTCTGGCGGCAGAGTATGCATGGAACCTCTACCGCTGTAAGTGCAGGAGACCTCTGCCGCTACGCTGGGCGAGGGACCTCTACCGCTGTCTAAGCGGGAGCTGCTCTGCCACTACGCTGGGCGAGGGACATCTACCGCTGTTCGTGCGGAGACCTCTACCGCGATCTGTGCGGGAGACTTCTACCGCGATCGGTGCGGGAGACTATGCCACATGCTGTGCGGGAGACTTCTACCGCAGGCTGAGCGGGGGACCTCAACCGCGGTCTATGCGGGAGACTATGTCGCATGCTGTGCGGGAGACTATGCCGCAGGCTGAGCGGGAGACTTCTACCGCGATCCGTGCGGGAGACTATGCCGCATGCTGTGCGGGGGACCTCTACCGCGGTCTGTGCGGGAGACTATACCTCAGGCTGAGCGGGGGACCTCTACCGCGGTCTGTGCGGGAGACTATGCCGCAGGCTGAGCGGGGGACCTCTACCGCAAGAGAGGCGATGGAAGTCTACTGCGCCTTCTGTGCGGCACACGTGCTATGCGACAGTGTTCTACTGTAGGGAACACTCTGTCGCTCTTGGCCACGTGGCCTCTCCTGGGCTGACGCGTGACGTTGTCTAGTTGGCGGGTTGCTGTACACGTGGATTCTGCTGACACGACCTCCATCAATTCCTAAAAAAAATCAACCAAAAAAATCCTTAAATTCTTAAATCTCTAATCACAAGTTTCAAATTCAAATAAGGATATTAAGTTTATAATCCATACATGCAATCTTTACAAGATAAATTATTTATTGATATACGTGATTCCTTTAAAATATAATGAAAATTTATAATAATTAATTATTATTTTTAAATTTTAAAAACCACATTCACACACATAATAAATATGAATGAAAATGATAATTATTGAATAATATACAAACAATTCTCTCCATTTTTTTCTCTCCCTCATAAAATACAATACTACATCCACGCCATAAAAGAAAGAAAAATATGGACTTCACCAATGCCATTTTTTTTTCTTCATTGACGTCCACAATAAATACTATATGTATATTATTATCATTAAATTATATCTAAGTATGAAATATCTATTTTTAAAAGATCTTGAAATTTGTTTTGATAAATTTATGTATATAATTAAGTTTAAATGTGATATCATAACTTAATTATTTTAAACTAGATATGCTTTGAAAAAATTTAAGTCCTCTATGGTTTCTTTGACCATAATATAGAATTTTACTAAATTGAAGATAAATCTTATCGACTTTACCTTCAGTGTAAAATCGTACGGTTGATATTATCTACATTGTTGTGCACCAATTAATGAGTCAGATATTAATTAATGTAAGTTGCATAAAATAAATAAGTTTTCAGTGGTCGTTTATTGTTATGTTTCTGTATAAACTGTATAAAGTTCAGAAGTTAACAACATGATGATGATGATTGGCATCTGATAGCCATAATGATGATTGGTATTTGATAGTATGATGATGATTAATGATAATCTGGCGAAGATGATTAAAACATGATGATCATATAAATATATATATATATATATATATATATCTAAAAGATTTGGTTAAAATATATACATATAATGTTAGTAAAATTCAGATGATATATGATAATTTGATTTTGAGGCGTGTAGTATTACACTTTCTTGAGTGTAATATTGCTTCACACAGAAACAAGTTACCCCAGGATACAACAAAACCTTCAAAGATTTCTTTGTGGATTGTGAAAGACCAAGAGTAATTAATTCTGAAAATCAACCAAGAGTTTTATAGGTTCTGAATAGTTGCAAATCAATTGTTGTAATTGTCTGTTAATTAACAACCATTGATTTTCAACTGTTCCAGACATAACTGAAAAAATATGTCTGTTGGAACAGTTAAACAAATTTTAAAATTCAAAAATAAATAATAATAATAATAATAAATAAAATAAAAATAAATATTGAATTTAAAAATTGAAATATTTCAGAACCAAGAGCCCAAGTACCCTAAGTGCCCATCTTTTGACTTTTAAAATTAGTCAAAGTTCCAAATAAGCCCACAAGCCTTTAGTAATTCAATTTACACTCTAAGTTTGATTTCCTCTTATAAACCCAACTATTACTTTATTTATAAACAATGTGTGATTCAATTACAAGCTATCTAACAATCCCCCACTAGCTTGTAATATAAGTATCTTTCACAACAAATATGACACATACATGAAGGTATCTTTTAGATTTAAACCTTCAATTTAGTGTAAGTACTTTAGGATGCTAACGAAGTACATGGTGTCCTAAGATTAAACCATGACTCCTTACGATTAGGATCGAAAGTACCACACACATCATATTTGTCTCTTCCACAAAGATCTCTTATTCGCTCCTAGCACTATTTCAATGGCCATGTGCTAGCAATCCAATTTTTGTGAATATTTCAAGAGTAAAACCCCAAACTCTTGTTGAAGCGGCACCACTTCATATTCACATAGGTGGAGATCCCTTTATTATCTCTCTTATTTTAAGCAATTCTCATGAACGATCTCCATTAAGAGATTAATCTCAACCTCTCATTGTAACAATAGCACTTTCTTCAATTTAAGTATGAGACTCCTAATATAAGTGCTAAATAGACACTAACCAATAACTTGTTATTACTCATTAAACTTTAGTAATTACCGGTTTAGTAATTCAAAGTTGGGTTACCATTATTGGTGTATTGGGGGTTATACTTTAGTCCCATACTACATGCAGTCCTCCAGACTTTATCTCTTGGCAAAGCTTTAGTAAGAGGATCAGCTAAATTTTCTGCAGACTTTACATATATAATTGTAATGGTACCACTTGAAATCAATTCTCTAATGTAGTCATGCCTTAGGCTTATATGTCTAGACTTACCATTATAAATATTATTGAAAGCACTAGACATAGTAGCCTCACTATCACAATGTAAGGAAAGTGGTGCCATCGGTTGTGGCTACAACTCAATTTCAAACATCATATTTTTTAGCTACTCAGCTTCCTTACCAGCAATAGCCAAAGCTATAAACTCAGCTTCCATAGTTGAGTGTGCATGACACGTTTGTTTCTTAGATGCCCAACTTATAGCACCACCAGCTAGTGTAAATATCCAACCTGTAGTTGAAATGTTATCACTAGCTTTTGCTATCCAACTAGCATCCGAATAACCTTCTAAAACAGCAGGAAATCCTGTATAACATAACTTTAATTTAGCAGTTCATTTTAGGTAGCCAAATACCCTTTCAACTGCCCTCCAATGAGCTATACTAGGATTACTTATAAATCTCGACAACTTACAAACAGTAAAAGCAATATCTGGTCTTGTACAATGCATAGCATACATCAAACTTCCTATAATACTAGCATACTTTAATTGCTCTAGTGGTCTAGCATCATTCTTGACAAGTTTTACACTAGAATCATATGGAGTACTATATTCTTTTATCTTAAGATATTGATATTTATCTAACAACTTTTCTATATAATGAGTTTGGTTCAATGCAAATCCACTATCATGCTTTGTAATCTTTATTCCTAATATTGTGTCTACTTCATTAAAATCTTTCATCTTAAATTTAGAAGTAAGAAAATTCTTAGTTTCATTTATACCGAGTATGTTAGTACCAAATATAAGCATATCATCAACATATAAACAAACAATCACTCCATAATCACTAATAAACTTAGAATAAATACATTTATTAGAAGTATTGTGCCTAAAACCAAAGGATAAAATAGCAAAATCAAATTTCTCATGCCATTGTTTTGGAGCTTGCTTAAGACCATATAAAGATTTAATAAGTTTACAGACTTTGTGTTCATTACCAGGAAGAATAAATCCTTCCGGTTGTTCCATATAGACTTCTTCTTTTAAATCACCATTTAAAAATGTTGTTTTAACATCCATTTGGTGAATATGCAACTTATATATAGAAGCTAGAGCAAAAAGTATTCTAATGGATGTTATTCTAGCTACTGGAGCATAAGTATCAAAGTAATCTAAGCCTTTCTTTTGAGTGAAACCTTTAGCCACTAATCTTGCTTTAAAGGTTTGTACAGAACCATCATAATTATACTTTCTCTTGAAAACCCATTTATTCTTTATAGGTTTTGATCCTGGAGGCAAATCCACCAAGATCCAAGTATTATTAGACATTATAGAGTCCATTTCATCATTTACAGCTTCTTTCCAGAAAGCTGAATCTCTTGAAGCCAAGGCTTCACTTAAAGTTTTGGGCTCATTTTCAATGTTTAATAGTAATTTCATTTTTCTTAAAATTTTGTCTCTACTACCTTCAACCAAAAAGGTAATTTGATCAGGAGACACAAAATCAGGATCAAGATGTTTTTTCTTTTCTTGTTCTTTGACTTTTTCTTGGTTAAGATGGTTCACTTATTTCTTTCCTTTTAGAAAGAGATTCATAGGCAGTAGATGTATTTTGATCATTTTCTGGTTCATGCACAACTTGATTTTTAATAAAATTATTTTCAAAAAATTCAACATGTATAGATTCTACAATGACATTAGATTGTAAATCTAATAGTCTATATGCCTTTGAATTTTGAGCATAACCTACAAAAACAGATTTAATACCTCTTGAACCTAATTTTGTTCTTTGAGAATCAGGAAATCTATAATATGCTATACACCCCTACACTTTAAAATAACTTAGATTTGGTTTCCTTCCATTCCATACTTCATATGGTGAGATATGAGTCTTTTTTGAATGAACCCTATTATGTGTGTAACAAGCAGTAAGCAAAGCTTCACCCCACAAATTGAATGGTAATCCAGCATTTAAAATCATTGCATTTACCATATCAACTAAGGTCTTGTTTTTCCTTTCTGCTAAACCATTTTGTTGAGGTGTAAAAGGAGCTGATTTTTGGTGAATTATTCCATGATCTTGACAGAACTTATCAAATTCTGTTGAGAAGTATTCACCTCCTCTATCACTCCTTATTATCTTTATTTTCCTTTCTTTCTGATTTTCAACTTTAGATTTAAATTCCTTAAATTTATTAAAAGCCTCATCTTTGTTTCTTAGTAAGTAAACACTAGTATAACGTGAACAGTTATCTATAAATGTTATAAAATATCTATTTCCTCCTCTTGTTAATTTACCATTCAATTCACAAATATCAGAATGAATTAAATCTGATAACTTTGTTTCTCGTTCTACTTTAGGAAATGGTTTTCTAGTTATCTTAGCTTCTACACATATTTCACATTTATCTTGATTATCATGCTTACAAGATATATAATTGTGTTTTGACATATATTTAAGCATAGCATAATTTAAATGTCCTAATCTAACATACCATAAAGTAGAAGACTCAACCATATAAGCAGAAGCAACTTTATTTATTTTATTAATACTTAGTTTGAACATGCCATTAAGGGAATAACCCTTTCCTACAAATACATCATTTTTAGTTATTACAAACTTATCAGATTCTAATACAATCTTAAAGCCTCTCTTGCACAACAGATTTGCAGAAACCAAGTTCCTCTTAACATCAGGAACATGATGCACATTGATAAGTGTGAGTTTCTGTCCGGATGTGAAATAGAGTATCACACTCCCTTTTCCCAGCACTTTAACAGGAGCATGGTTTCCCATAAAAACTTCACTTTGTTCTTCAGTATAAGTGTTGAAAAACTCTCTGTTGTTGCAAACATGTATGGTTGCTCCAGAATCCAGAAACCACTCCATGGTTCCTTCATTTGTTGCCATTTCAGTTCAGTAACCATGGCCACAAATTCCATGTCATCATCTTTAACAACCATATTGGCTTGATTATATTGTCCAGAACCATTGTCTTTATTCTTCTTGTCTTCTGCATTCTTAACTCTACAATCTTTGATGTAGTGTCCCTTCTTTCCACAATGAAAACAGGCTTTGTTCATCTTTTTGTTGTTGAACTTCTTGAATTCAACAGATTTCTGGACCTTAAGTTTGTTTTGATTCTTAACAAACTTATTTCCAGATTTTCCAGATTTTCCAGAATTGCTCCTTATGGTATTTACTTGTGAATTTTCATTTGAATTCACACCATTTTCTTTTTTGAGCTTTTCATCTCTGACTCGAGTTTCACATTCAATTTGAATATGAGTTTGAAATTGTTCCAGTGTGAAACTTTCTGGTGATTGTAAGACCTTTTTCCTGTAGTTGTTCCATAAAGGAGGCAATTTTGACAAAATTGCTCCAATTTGCAAAGTCTCAGGAATAGTCACTTCCAAATCTCTTAAACCTGAAACCAGTATTTGTAGTTCATGAACTTGATCCATGACTGGCATGTTATCAGTCATTTTGAAGTCAAAATAATTTAATGCCAAAAATTTATCTGTACCTTTTTTCTCACTCTGGTATTTGGTTTCCAAAGCACTCCAGATCTTCTTAGGTGTTGCATAGTTTGTGTAAAGATCATACAATCGATCTGTCAATGAATTCAGTACATGTCCTCGACACACCAATTCATCCTCTGCACGTTTCTTTCTTTCTTCTTTTACTTCATTAGTATCTTCTAGTGTTGGTGCTGGCAAGGGTGGCAGATTCGTATCCAGAACATAGAAGACCTTAAGGGAGGTGAGAAGAAACTTCATCTTGTCCTTCCATCTGGTGAAATTAGTCCCATCGAATTGGTTCAACTTGACAGGATCTTGTTGATTAATGAACACAGGATTGGTAACAAGTGCCATATCATAATATTACACTCAAATTGTTAGTAAAATTCAGATGATATATGGCAATTTGGCTTTGAGGCGTGTAGTATTACACTTTCTTGAGTGTAATATTGCTTCACACAGAAGCAAGTTACCCCAGGATACAACAAAGCCTTCAAAGATTTCTTTGTGGATTGTGAAAGATCAAGAGTAATTAATTCTGAAAATCAACCAAGAGTTTTATAGGTTCTGAATAGTTGCAAATCAATGGTTGTAATTGTCTGTTAATTAACAACCATTGATTTTCAACTGTTCCAGACATAACTGAAAAAATATGTCTGTTGGATCAGTTAAACAAATTTTAAAATTCAAAAAAAAAATAATAATAAATAAAATAAATATAAATATTGAATTTAAAAATTGAAATATTTCAGAACCAAGAGCCCAAGTACCCCAAGTGCCCATCTTTTGACTTTTAAAATTAGTCAAAGTTCCAAATAAGCCCACAAGCCTTTAGTAATTCAATTTACACTCTATGTTTGATTTCCTCTTCTAAACTCAACTATTGCTTTATTTATAAACAATGTGGGATTCAATTACAAGCTATCCAACATATAAAACGTGGATTGTGAATAAGCAAAGTCACATTTTAACGTGGATTGTAAAGGGGCATGACTTTCTTCACGTTCTCTGTATTAAAAAAAAAAAGCCACGATAAATTGGATAGTGTTCAATATAGAATTTTGTGGAGTAAGTCAGTTTGTAGGAAAGAATATTATTATAAGGTATCATGCTACTTTGTTAACAGTAAAATACTTAATGTTAAGTGGTTAATTATTATGAGTAATCACAAGAATGTTGAGTAAATTTTATATAATTATTTCATGATTATTTTGCTATTATATGTTAAGTTTTCGATAATGTATACAATTTTATATATGTAAATACTTATTGAGAAATTAAAGTTTAATGTGTAAATGATCTTACTAAAAAAATATTAATATTCAATTAGATCCTAAAGTTTTTTTTTTTATAAAAAATAGCGAGTTAAAAATTAAGTTATAATTAATTGCTAGGAATCTCTTATACAGGTGTAAATCTTTATTGGCTAGAGAGTGGGAGGTATTGATTCTTCATATTTACAGGGAAGGCACTAAGTCCGCTGATTGGTTGGCTGGTTATGGCTTGAAACTTTTCACTGAGTTCTATAACCTGGAACTCCCCCCTAACGGTGTTAAGCCGCAGTTACTAGCAGATTCCTTAAGGCATTCTTCTCTTAGAGTTGTATCCTAGTCTCTCGGGTATCCCCCTCCTCTATATCAAAAAAAAAAATTTCCTAGATAGCAATTAATGATATTACGATAGATAAATTAATATTGTAATCAAATATATTAATTATCCAATGATAAAGATGTGTTAATTTTAAATATTTATTTACCCACTAAAATTCATTCATTTAACTCATTTAAAGAAGAATATATTGTAAAATTTACCTAAAGAAAATTTACTTTCGATTTGTATTATGTTTATTAATATATGTATATTGTAGTATATACCTAAAGAAGAACTGCTATATATCGTATTGATTGTTTTATTGAATTCATCATAACTAAATGTGAGCTTTATTTGTTATGTTTTGTAGTTAGTGCAAGTAATTCACACGCGTCAACTGTTATTGTGTTCAATGACATGAATTTCTTAAAATGGCGAGAGCAAGTTGATTTTCAATTAGGGGTCTTGGATCTCGACTTAGTTCTCCTTCAAGAAAAATTCGCTGCTATTAAGGATCCAAGTAGTGAAGCAAAGAAGCCAAATCATGTTGCATGGAAAAAAGCAATAGGTTATGCTTAAGTTCTTGCAAATGACAATTAATAACAACATTAAGACTAAAATTCCACAAGTCGAGAATGTTAAGGAATATATAAGTTTTGTCGTTCTGCAACAAGTCACTCGCTGGTACATTAATGGCTGAGCTTATGACCATGAAGTATAACAGGTCAATAAGCATGCAACAACATTTCATCGAGGTGACAAACATTGTTGCAAGGCTTAAGATGTTAGGTTTAGTAGTAAAATGACTTATTTTTAGTTTAGTTTGTTTTGAACTCTTTGTCTCTTAAATATGAGCATCTTCTAATTAACTACAACACTATAAAAGATAAGTGGGATGTTACTGAATTGGCCAATATGCTTTTACAAGATGAAACACAACTTATGAGTCAAAAGAGTCGCTCTGTTAACATAGTAAGAAAGAGAGCTATTAAAGGATTCAAAGCCAAAAGGTTTAGTAAGAAGAAATTGTTTGCTAATGATTCTCAAACAAAAATGAAGGAACATATGACAAAAAAATGCCATTTTTTAAAGATAGTCGGGCATTATTAGAAAAATTGTCATAAACTAAAAGCTTGGTTCGAAAAGAAATGTATTATTAATACTTTTGTATGCTATGAATCAAATTTAACTAAAGTTTCTATTAATACTTGATGGCTAAATTCTGGTGCCACAACTGAAGTTACCAATACTATGAATGGATTCCTTACAATCCGAAACACAAAGCTAAGAAATGACTTTCAGTTAATGGGGAACCGCATAAAGGCTATTGTTGAAGGCATGGAGACTTACAAATTGCTCTTGGACACTGGATATTGATTAGACCTTTATGATACACTATGTATGTCATGCCCGGAAACGCGAAAAATGGACAATTTTTTTAAAACTTTTAACCTATTTAACTGAGTTGTGTTCCTGTCTATATCAGTTTCTTAAATTTTATCATTTAAAAAAAATTTGGCAGCATAACGACTGCATTTTGACTTAACCCAACTGCAGAGTTTAAAACGCAGTTTATAATTTTCAACTCACATCCGTAACACCATTTTCAATTCTATTCTAGGATCTCATAACATCCACAACATATATTTATTCTGCGTAATAAAAACTCTGTACATAAATATAATCCCTTACAACTATTACATCCCGACTGTAATATACATTAGTGTCTATGTTGTACATCGTGTCTGGAACAAAAGTAAAGCTATACCTCGTCGCTACAAATGATTTGACGAAAGGTCGGACTGCTTCGTCCACGACCTCTAGCGCGTGAGTGCAGTAGAATCACTGTAGGAAATCTAGAAGATGGAAAGGAAGGGGGAGAGCTTTTCAGGCTCAGTAAGAGATACATTTAAAGTAACCTTAATACTTAAAACAAGTAAAACACATGGTTTTACAAATCAGCACAAACATGTACTGGAGTAGAGATGCTTGAATTCATCAAAGTAGCAAAAACATGCTTAAATCATAAGTTTACACATCATGCATCTTTTTGGTAAAACTCATATATAGTATGCATATCATGTAATGTAAACAAGTGAAAAGCATCTCAAAACTTAATCATGCATATCATAACATGCTTATCACTTTGACAGTAAAATCGTACTATCATATGCACATTTCATAAAACATAGCTCCTAAGCTACCTTTAAAATCACATCATAGAAAAAAAATATGCTAAAAAGCAAATAACACATAAGGTAGCATGAAATGTGCGAAAACATATTTCGTTTCTCTTGGAGACATGGTTTCATCATAACTGGTCCCGAAGGACATCATTAACATAACTGGTACATATGGCCATAGTACAGGGAACTGTAAGACTGGATCAGGGTCGTACAGTGCCCTAATGGACTGTGTGGTACGGAGCTATGGTGGGGTGACTCATTACGTGCCTGCAAAGGACTCGCAGTCTCTAAGCAGTCTCAACGCACGAACTTTAAATGGTTACATGGTACCACAAGTCATCTCATCTCGTCAGAGTCCTGCCCGTTCCCTGGCCGTCGGCTAGGAAGATCCTTGATCGTCTTTGTACCCTTTTCTCAACGTACAAGATCGACCCCAGATCACTCTGACCTCATAACATCAATACTTCGTGTCATAGTCTCAAAACATTAAGCATGTTTTTCATAAACACATATATCTCGAGTATATATGTACCCCATATAATGAAAACATAGTTTCGTAGAACATTCCCGAGATTTTAACCCGTAAACTCATGGAAAACATACTATGCTTTCATTTCATAAGTGAAAATCACTTTTATATACATAAACATATATACTAAAATGTATCTCATGCAATAAAAGTCATTTTGAAAAGCTTTGATAAGTTTATTCCGGTTTTGAGTGAATAGTACTCTTTTCAACTTTCGAGAAAGCTCTTTTTCATGGAAACTCAACTAACTATCCACATAAACATTTGGTAAGGTTGAGGAGTACTAATGCTACTCTAAATTATATCCCTTACCTCTTAACGTCGAAGGTAGTGCACATTCCTCGATTTTTGAGCTCGCCTCGAAATACGTGTTGATAACCCGAGCTGTCACATACCAAGTTATCTCATCACATATAGCTCAAATTCATGTTAATATATTCAATATGTGATTACATCTAAAATGTTGACCAAAAATTGACTTTTTGCTACTTTACTCGTTTTGCTCGGTTTAAGCCTCGGTTTAAGCTTTCTTAACATGTTCGACACCTTTAAATTCATTTTCAATGCCTCTACATCATGTCTTACATTCCAGCAACTCATTCCACTTCAAACAAGACCTTAAATTATCGATTCTTGCATTATTTCGATAATTCACTTAGTTAAACACTAAACCGAACCTTTGCAGTATAATTTCTACTGTAAATTCATTTTAATTACATCTAACTTCATTATTCCAGCAGCTAAATCATGCTAGCAGCAACTGAATTCAATCATCTAAATTAATTCATCACTTTCCTTTAACAAAAATTCCATTAAAAATCACAAATTAACAACCTATCTCATCATCATCACCATACCTCAACTTCTTCACTCCTTTGACCACTTTTGACTTTAGTTTTAGGTCTCCAAATTGCCACTCAGCTGTAACACAACATGTATATAGCTTAGAAGTGTTCAGAATCATCCAAGAACCTCATCAAATTCATGCAAAAATTGAATTTTTACTTACCTCGGAACAGGGCAATTTTCTGTCCTGTTCGTCTCTATAACTTTTCAGGGGGTAAATGACTTATTTTAGATCTGAATTTTTTATATGTAGTATAGGAGAGGAAGAGGAAGATTTCATATGAAGGGACCGTCGCCTGAAAATTGCCGAAAGGTGGCCAAAAAATTCACGCCAGTCAGGAGAAGAGGTAACGTCTGCAGCAGAATGGGTGAGAGATAACTCTTGGGTTTCTCAACATTTCGGGATGGTTCTTACCTTTTTATGAAGCTTATCCAGTTTAATTTCAATCTGAAAAATATAAAAGGCAAAGAAAATCTAGAAGGTCATCAAATGGGATTGTTTTCATTGGCTGACAGTTTACTAAATGCAGGGGAAATGACTGTTTTGTTTTATAAAATTTACCAAAATTAATCCTGATCATATTTCTTCAAAATTCCACTCCTCAATTGTTATAATATGTCTATAGTATGTCCCATACAAATTTAGGGATCACTTGTTTAAGAAAAATTTCACGAACGAGCTCATTTTGCGCGATTTGGTCAATACCAAGCAAAATGGAAATAAGCTTTTGGTTAGCTTTAAAATTTTATTTGAACCCCTAAATCTCCATATTTCTTCATGATTTTTATTTCAAATGTCAATTTCACCTTATAATAATTTTTTATGGCCTCGGAATAATTTTCACGAATTTTTAAAATTTTATTCGGATTTATTTCCCTTATTAGGTCTGTTTTCTCGATTTAAATTAAAATCCGAGTTTAACTAACTTTTGCATTTCCAATCACTTAGTTTTTCCTTCTACACATAATTCCATGCATGAACATGACATTTCTAAGAAATTCTCAGGTCTAGGATCTTACATCGATTTACGTGTCATTGGGTCCCAAGCTACAACCGAGTTCTTTAATCGTCTACAGGCCTGTAAAACGTTACATTAAGCTATAATTTATTTCTCATAAGCATCATAATATGGAAAAATATTGGGTTTCACAATGTACCTTCAATTTCTTGAAATCTTGTTTCTTTAGTGAAATTGGACAATTGTGATTTTTATGTTACATTTTGTTTTGAAAGTTTTACTCTATATAAAGACTATGTTTTTTATTGATTAGGTTTTCTTATTGATAATCTATATAGAATAAAACTTGATAATATTTACGCAGAATCTTTGCATGTCACACATGGTAATGCTGGTTTCAAAACTTAACATGCTTAATGAAAATTCTGTTTATTTATGCAATAAGCGTTTGGATCATATATCCAAAAAAGGTTAGAAAGATTGGTAAATAATGAGCTTTTGCAAAATATAGGTTTTACCGATCTCGAAACTTGATTAGATTGAATAAAAGGAAAACAAACCAAACGTACCAATAAAAAAGCCATAAAAAGCATACAACTTCTTGAAATAATACATACTAATATATGTGAATCTTTTGATATTCCATAATTTAGTGAAGAAAAGTATTTCATCACTTTTATTGATGATTATTTATGTTATGGATATATCTATCTACTTAAAGAAAATTTTCAATCTGTAAATGTTTTGAAAATATTCCTAAATAAGGTTTTGAGCAATTAGATAGAAAAGTAAAAAATTTAAAAGATCTGATAAAAGAGGTGAATACTATGGAAAGTATGATGAATTAAAAAAATCTTCTGGTTCATTTGCTAAAGTCCTAAAAAAACATGACATATGTGCATAACGTACTATATCAGGTACACCTTAACAAAATGTTGTAGTTGATAGGCGAAATGACCTTAATACATATAGTTAGAAGCATGATGAGTAACTTCTCCTTACCTAAATCCTTATGGATGTCTGCACTAAAACTACAACTTATTTATTAAATGGAGTTCTAACTAAAGCAGTTTAAAATACACCTTTTGAACTATGGATGAGAAGGAAACCAAGTTTAAAGCACCTGCATGTTTAGGGTTGCCAAGTGGAAGCAAGAATGTATAATCCATAAGAGAAAAAGTTGGATTCCTGAAGTAAGTAGATACTTCATTGGTTATGTTGAGAAATCTAAAAGATATAAGTTTTACTGTCCAAACCATAGTTTAAGAATAATTGAAACTGGTAATGCTAAGTTCCTTGAGAATGCTGAAGTCATTAGGAGTGTACAACGTCAAGTTGTGGAAATAAAAGAGATAAGGGTAAATGTTCCTTTATCTATTATTGATCTAAAATCTACAATTGATATTAATGTTGCCCCAACAATTATGAAACATGACAATAATGTTGGTCAATATTTGAACAATGATGTACCTTCGCAGTTTGATATCAAACCCTATGACAATCAAGGACTTGATATTCGACCTAATGAATGTCAAATACAAATGAACCACAACAAATAACATTAAGAAGATCTTAAAGGAAGAAAGAGATCAACTATTCTAGAAGAGTATGTTATTTATTTATAAGATAGGATTTTGATCTTGGAATTGATAAAGATACAGTTACCTTTTCACAAGCCATAGAAATTTTAAAATATGTTAAATGAATTAAGGCTATGAAGGAAGGGTTAAAATCCAAATAACAAAATAAAGTTTGAGATCTCGTTTAATTGACTGAAAGATGTAAAAGAGTTAGTTATAAATGGGTCTTTAAGACCAAACACGACTTAAAAGGCAAGGTAGAACGTTACAAAGCCAAACTACATAGACATTCTTTCCTGTATCTAAGAAAAATTCATTAAGAATAATTATGGCATTGGTGGTTCAATATGATTTGTAGTTACACTAAATGGATGTGAAAACTACCTTTCTGAATGAAGATCTAGAAGAGGAAGTTTATATGGATTAACCTGAAGGTTTTTCCATAGGAAGCAAATGTCAATGGTGTGTAAACTTAAGAAGTCAATATATAGACTAAAACAAGTTTCTCGACAAAGGTACATTAAGTTCAATACCATTATTATGTCTTTTGGTTTTAAGAAAAATATTATAGATCGTTGTATATACCAAAAGATCAAAGAAGTTTATATTTTCAGTCTTATATGTTGATTTGTAGCAAATGATTTAAGTATACTGCGTGAAACTAAAGATTTTCTCTCTAAAAAATTTAAGATGAAAGATATGAAAGAAGTTTCTTATGTGATTGAAATAAAAATATTTCAGAAAAGATTAGAAAGGAATAATAGGTTTGTCTTAGAAAGAATAATAGGTCTGTCTCATAAAACATATATCAATAAAATTCTTAAAAAGTTTAATATGAGTAAATGTTCACCCAAGGTTGTTCCTATTCAAAAGGTTGATAAATTTAGTCTCATGAAGTGTCCAAAGAATGAATTGGAACGAAAGGAAATGGAATAAATTCCTTTTACCTTTGTTGTTGGAAGTTTAATGTACTTACAGATTTATACTAGACTGGATATAAGTTTTACGGTTGCAATGTTAGGTATGCATCAAAGTAATCTTGAAATTGATCACTGGAAGGCTGCAAAGAAGGTTTTGAGGTACTTGCAAAGAACGAAGAATTACATGCTTACATATAGGAGATCAGATCAACTAGAGGTAGCTAGATACACAAATTCAGACTTTGTTGGATGTTTTAACACAAGGAAGTCCATTTTTGGTTATCTGTTTCTATTGACAAAAGGAGTAGTTTCATGGAAAAATGTGAAAGACTATCACCGCTTCATCCACAAAATGGAAGTAAAATTTATGGTTTGCTTTGAAACTATAATTAATGCATTATGAATGTGGAACTTCATTTTAAGACTTGGGGTTATCGACACCA
This sequence comes from Firmiana major, assembly GCA_033439115.1. Classification (NCBI taxonomy): domain Eukaryota; kingdom Viridiplantae; phylum Streptophyta; class Magnoliopsida; order Malvales; family Malvaceae; genus Firmiana; species Firmiana major. The sequence continues at coordinate 46,818,441 of CM065909.1, forward strand.
TGGCGAAGCCATTGAAAATTTATTGTGATAACTCCGTAATAGTATTTTTCTCCAAGAATGACAATTACTCTAAAGGTGTCAAGCATATGAAATTGAAGTATTTTGCCGTTAAGGAGGAGGTTTAGAAACAAATAGTGTCCATTCAACACATTAATACTAATATCACGATTGCTGACCCATTAATGAAGGGTTTACAACCTAAGTTATTTAAGCAAAATGTCGTAAAGATGGGTCTTAATTGTAATGATATTTTATAGTGACACTCTGAGCTCAATAATATGTTTCTGACACTTATATTTTCCTTTTTTATGATTTTATGTATACATTATTGTTTAATGTTGACAGGAAAGACTTAACAAGTCATTATTGTGGACCATAATAAAATTATAACATAATGATTCATTTAAGGATCTAATATAATAAATTACAAGTGTTGTAATATATGGAAGGAAGTGTTTTACAAATTAGAACATGATAGACGTAACTTACGCTAAACAATTTTTTATATCATGGTATTATGATGGAAGATAAGAGATTAACTTTCCATTACAAGGATTTTAATTGAGCTAATTGTGAGAATATAAGATAAACCATGTTTATCAATATGTGGCTTGTTTAAAATATAATTAAAGTTTATTTTAAATTAACCATTATCCCTAAATTTTAGGAACCACATTTACCCACATGATGAATATTGATGGAAGTGATAGTTATTGAATTATATACAAATAGATCCTCTGTTTCAGAAAGTATGATACTCCATGTACACCATAAATGAAAGAAAAATCAGAGCAAGTGAGAGAAACTTGTTTACTTCCATAATGACTTCAACAATAGCATTTTCCTCTTCTTCATTGATGCCTACAATAGATAGAGGTATATATATTATTATTAAATTATGTCAAACTATGAGATATCTAGTTTCAGAAGATCTTGAATTGTGTGTTATGAAAAATTCATTTATATGATTAGGTTTACAAATCGAGCCACAAACACAACTAAGAAATCATGACTGAATGTAGCAATCAAACATACAAATAGCAATAAATACCAAAAAAGAAGCAAACCATCAACAACACAGTAATACTAAAAGCAAAAAACATAAGGCAATTTCAGAAAAGCCAACATGCAAAAAATAAAAATAAAAAATCTTAGGTAGTTGAGATAAAATTGAGATTTTTTTGGCAGTTTTCGAAAATGTTTTCATCATTAAAACAATAGTAAAATACACAAAATAAATGTTTTCTTTTTGGTTCTCAGGCATTTGAATATTTGAGTTGTGGGGATTCAAAATTTTGAAACTAAAATCTAGTTAACTTCTTTGGGGTTTTGGTGGTTTTGAGGTAAGATTTGAATTTAGGAAAGTTGGAAGGCGATTATTGGAAATTTTTGAGGCTATTTACGGTGGCGACAAAAAGGCAAGATCATTTTTTGGGTTTCTATGATGGTCAGAGTAAAGCCAATTGAATTTTTGAGAATTACTCTTGAACGTTTGATGCTTCCGACTAAAATTAGAAGAACTCAAGGGAGAGTTTTCTAAGAAGTTGGGAGTTTTTTTGGGAATGTGGATTACAAGTGATTAAAAAATATAAAATTTTTTGTCTATAGATTTAGGTTTTAGAGATTTATTAATTTAGGGATTTTTTCAACTAAGTTTTTTAAGTAAATATATATATATATATATATATATATATATATTTACTTATAAATAAAGTTCATACGTTAGTATGCTAGCTGGCACCATAGCACTCAATGTTAGGGTCGACAAAAATAATGACGGAGGGACTTAAACTAGTTGAGTTTACAACTTTGGACTAATATGTGACTTTTGAATGTTTAGATACCAATTTAAAATTTCGTGCAAATTTTAGAGACCATTTAAAATATTAACTCTTAATAAAATCCAAACATCATAAGATACAAAGTGTTCATTTGGTCCGTTTGATTTTTTACCGTTCAATTAAAATTTCAATTAACTCGATTGTTAAATCAAATTTACCGAAAACTAAAATTCCTCCAAAATCAGTTTTGATAACACATCAAAGTTGAATCAATGAGCAATTGATTAATAGAATTATATCGATTCTATCTGTTAATTTGATTAAAGCTGAATATGAATTCTCCTGTCAAAATGAGAAGGGAAAAGATGGTTGCAAGGTTGTTGCATCAAATACAGGCTGCTTTTATATATTTGGTAAAGTGTGCTTTATGCAATTGTTATTTACTAATACTGAAAAATACTTATTGGATAAAAGATTCATGATACTTAAGGTACAATTATATCAAAGGTTAGTTTGGATGTACGGTAAGATTGACTTCGATGAGATTGAAAATAACGATGGTAGTGATATGATGATTTATTTGGATGCAATCGTAAAGAAGACAATAAGGTGAATATAGTGAAAAAAGAAAATTATTATAAAAATATTATATTAAAATAAAAAGTGAGGAAGAGAAGGGGTAGATATGAAATAATGACACGGTTAGAAATCTCACTGTAGCACATTAGATTCCGTTTGGATTCAAAAGAGACCTAAATATGCCATTATAAAAGAAAATGAGACGAATATAATTTTTCATATAAAAAAGACAAAATGATAAAAAAAAAAAAAAGCATTTGCAAATATTACTCTTCTAACAAAATGTTGACATGAACTAAGGAAACCATACCTGAAAGGCATTATCTTATATCTGTTTGGATTATATAGGATTTTGTGAGGATCTTCATTCCAAATTTCTTCAAGATAGCAAAAATGATGCTTAAAACTACCATATGCAGACTGCAGAAATAAAATCTTCCCTTTTAATTTTCAGTATTATTAATTAGGTATGGTTAACAAATGCTTATAAGCACTTGTTAACATTTCGCTATTAGTAGTCTTAATCTATGATAAGGATATGTTGAAATGCATTGATAAATCATAAGAAAATTAGTTTTTTAAGATAAAAAATAGTTAAATAATTGTGTTAAATACATATGTTGCCCTCAAATATTTACCCCTTTTGAGTTTTGAATAACACCACTACCAAAATAATGACGTGGTTCTCCACTATCACATGTATACTAAGTGAACATGTCATCAGCTCAACATGAAAGAAAGGTAAAAATGGAAGTTTGTTTTAATGGATGTTGTTTTTAAAAGAAATTGAGTTTGAAGTTTGAATATTTTTTTTTATACTTTCAATTAAGATCGTTGGATTGATTCTTGGTTATTAAATTTTAAATACCTAATTAATTACATATTTTATTTATATTTATGCTTTAGATATAAATGTAACATAAGTGACGTAGTTAACAAGGTAAATGTGTATTCAAATTTCAACCCTAAATAAATTACACTACAAGAAAATATACTTTCAGCGACGGAATTTTAGCGACGGAATAATTCCGTTGGTAAAAAAGTAAATTAGCGACGGATTTGCGACGAAATTCCGTCGCTATTCGTATCAAATATAAAATTTACATTTTCCGACGGATTTTGCTACGGAATTCCGTCACTGAAGACGATCGAATACGCTGAAATTTTAGTTTCCTATTATTCCGTCGCTGAAACTAATCAGCGACGGAATTTCGTAGGTGATGAGTTCCGTCGCTGATAAGTGTCAGCGACGGAATTCCGTCGCTAATTCAACGAAATTTTTTTTATTTTTTTAATATTCTATTCCGTCGTTGAAACTTATCAGCGACGGAATTCCGTAGGTGATAAGTTCCGTCTCTGATAAGTTTCAGCGACGGAATTTCGTCGGTAAGTCAACGAATTTTTTTTATTTTTTTTGAAAATTCTATTCCGTCGCTGAAACTCATCAGCGACGGAATTCCGTAGGTGATGAGTTCCGTCGCTGATAAGTGTCAGCGACGGAATTCCGTCGCTAATTCAACGAATTTTTTTTTATTTTTTTTGAATATTCTATTCCGTCGTTGAAACTTATCAGCGACGGAATTCCGTAGGTGATGAGTTCCGTCGCTGCTAAGTTTCAGCGACGGAATTCCGTCGGTAAGTCAACGAATTTTTTTTATTTTTTTTGAAAATTCTATTCCGTCGCTGAAACTTATCAGCGACGAAATTCCGTAGGTGATGAGTTCCGTCGCTGATAAGTTTCAGCGACGGAATTCCGTCGGTAAGTCAACGAATTTTTTTTTTTTTGAAAATTCTATTCCGTCGCTGAAACTTATCAGCGACGAAATTCCGTAGGTGATTAGTTCCGTCGCTGATAAGTGTCAGCGACGAAAATCCGTCGCTAATTCAACGAATTTTTTTTTATTTTTTTTGAAAATTCTATTCCGTCGCTGAAACTTATCAGCGACGGAATTCCGTAGGTGATGAGTTCCGTCGCTGATAAGTTTCAGCGACGGAGTTTCGTCGGTAAGTCAACGAATTTTTTTTTTTTTGAAAATTCTATTCCGTCGCTGAAACTTATCAGCGACGGAATTCCGTAGGTGATTAGTTCCGTCGCTGATAAGTGTCAGCGACGGAAATCCGTCGCTAATTCAACGAATTTTTTTTTATTTTTTTTGAAAATTCTATTCCGTCGCTGAAACTTATCAGCGACGAAATTTCGACGGTGATAATTCCGTCGCTGAATCGTATTAGCGACGGAAATTTCGTCGCTAATGAAAAACATGTTTTTTTCATTTTTTTTGAATATTCTATTCCGTCGCTGAAACTTATCAGCGACGGAATTCCGTCGGGAAAGGCTTTTTTAAGTTCCCAGATTTCTCTTCTTCCCCCGATTTCCCCCTCTCCTCACCCGATTTCTCCTCTGCTTCTCTCACCTGTCCAGCCCCGATCTCCACCCTCTGTCACATTTTTTGTCTTCACCGGCGACAACAACCACCGGAAACCGAACGACTGGATCTCCCCCTCTTTCTCACCGTCGACGATCTCCCCTCTCTCCTCACGCGATTTCTCCTCTGGTTCACTCCGATCTCTGCCCTCTGTGCTGTTTCTCTTGACCGGCGGCAACAGCCCACCTCCACCGAACGTCCATCACTCCCTCTCTTCCTCACCGCCGACGATCTCCCCCCTCCCTGGCGTTAATCGAATTCCGGTCAAAAAGGTTAGATTTACCTTTTTTTTTTTCATTTATAATTTCTCTACATATTCAATGTAATGTTTATGAACTTAGGAAGAGACAATGTTTATGAACCTAGCTTGTAATTTTGCATGCTGGCCTACATATTAGACATGAGATTCATTCATAGTAGCAGTAGATAATTATATTACATGTATGAAAGTAAATAAAATTGTAGAAACATTATATACGAGATATGTAAATTAATTATGATATTACTTTATTTTACAGCTATAAGTGATCATTTTTTTTATTTATTAGTATTATTTATGCAATAATTTTTTTCACATTAAAATAGTTTTGATTTTCTCAATTGCAGCTATAAGTGATCAATTTTTTAATGATTTTATTAATATAAACTTAAAATCATGTTTTAATATTACATATGAAAAATTAATGAACTACATCAAATAAATAGATAAACTAACTAAACAGCAAACACATGTATTGTTGAACAAATCCAACATAAAATTACATTAAACCCTTAATAATGACTTAAGATTGCAAACTTTTCTAAATGTCATTAAAAGTATAGAATTCATGAGCAATATATAAAAAAGATTATTGTTATACGTTTATTTAATAATTAAATAATTTATTACTTTTTAAATATATCTTAATAGATATAAGTTAATTTTTCAATCTTGTAAATTTTACAATTTCATTATCATATAAGAAATTATCATTTTCTTGCTATTTATACTTAATATTTGTAATGAGATTGTTATTATTAAAGATTTTGTATTTAAAAAATTATATTCATATATGTTTATATTTGATGAAAAAATAATTTTAAGTTCCTTTTCATACTTTCTTATTTTCATTGATTGAAAAATGTGAAATAATAAATAATTAAAATAGATAAAAATTTGAACCTTTCAAAAAAATTGTATAATATTAAAAAATCAATAAAAATATAATAAGAATTAAGATTTGTTGCGTAGTTAGTTATATTAACCTCATATATTTTTTTTTGGGAACTATTCCATAAAAATACTTTCTCTCATCATCCATATCCCTTTTTTTTTCTTGGAGTTGTTGAGAAATTGGTAAGCCGTTATCCCTTTCACCGGAAGTATCTGTTTTCTTATTTGATATTGAGTCAAGCCTCATGCTCCAGCTGGTTTTCTTTTTGGTGCAATCACGAAGTCCTTTGCCTGACACATCCGCTTCACATCTTTGACTCAAAATTGATGATACCCCTAATTATGTAAATCTGCAAGCGTAACAGAATACATTTATTTTCATGATCCGTCTATTCCTTGAATAATTCTTAGACATGAAGAAACAACTAAGATGGTTTGAGAAACTTTAATCATCAAAATAAATAGGTAGAACATAAAGTATGATGATGGAGTCTAGCTACTTTAGATATCCAAATTAGGTCACCTACAATTGTACAGCCATATGATGATGGAATACATTTTTTTATATTAAACTTCAAGATCACTTTTCACTGAAATAGAAATATTTATGCGAGAGCTTTTACACACAATTTATAAATTACTTGACACGTTCTATGTTAATGAAAAATTTTATTATAAAAATGTCTTTGTTTAAAATTATTATTTTCCCCTTCATAAAACCAACTCAATTTTTTCCTCCTCTTTTCACTTTAACAACCAACCAACCTCAAATTTTCAATCTCATTTTAAATTAATTTCGTGATTGCCAAACATGAACTAATAAACATGAGAGGTTTTATTATTACGATGAGAAATTATGATAAGAGATCGAAAGCTGTGTTTTGTGAAGTTGGTCAATTGAAAAATCTATAGGCTTTTTAGGTAGCAAAATAAAAACACATGGTCGTTAGCTTTGAAAGTGACATTTTTTTCATTGGTATCCAAATGGGTATTCCAAAAGAGTAGTTCTTTTTTTTCTAAAAAAAAAAATATTTTTATGTCAGCAATATTACCATTAAGGAGAGGTAATAATTCATTTAGAAGACAAAAATTGTCAAGAGAACAATCTTACAAAAATTTCTTTATGATATTGTGGTTGTTGATGTGATTGTAAATCCTTAGTTATTAGTTGTTGATGTGATTGTAAAACCTTAGTTATTAGTTGTGGATAACTAAGGTTGTTGAGATGATTTAATATGCATGATTTGTATTGATGATTTGGACTGCTATATAGTATTATTTGTAGGTTGGGTAGAGACAAATTACAGTCGTTATGCTGCCGAATTTTCTAAGGAACTTAGGACTTTAAATAAAATACTCCACACATTCAGTTCGAATATTTAAACCTAGATATATGTATGTTACCTAATTTGATTTATTTTGTAATAAGGATGGATGCATCTCATTCAGCTTATAGTCCTTTTCCTTATCCTACTCCTGGTGTGATGGGTACTCCTGACACAAATTCAGAGGTGCAGCAAGTGAAAGAGGATGTCAGAGTCATTTCAAATAAGATTGATAATCTGGAAGGAAAGTTGTCTGATTTTATGGATCAGATGATGAACATGATGGTAAGGAATGCCAATAACACTGGAGCACCTGGAGTTGGACCGTCTGGATCTGCAGGTCACCCTAATCAGTGAGAGTACACATTTTATTTTATTTTCTTATGAATTCTAGATGATATTTGTAATTATGATTTAATCGGACTGTATATGATGATGATTTGCAATTAATAGTTGATGTTAGTTTTGACATATAATTGTGATATATATTTTATGTTTGTTTTTATCGATTTCTACAGCTGTCTTTCATTATTTTAGGTATACGGATTTAAGAAAACAAATATTAAAAAATATATATTTAAATTAGCTACGGAAATCCGTCGCTAAATCCCATTAGCGACAAAAAATTTAAATAATTAACAAAAAATAAATATATAAATTAGCGACGGAAATCTGTCGCTAAAACATTTTAGCGACGGAAATTTCATTAAAAATCAGCGACGGATTTCCGTCTCTAAAATGTTTCAGAGACGGAACTATTAGCGACGGAACTTTTCATCTCTGAAACACTTTACCGACGGAACAAAACAGCGACGGATTTTTCGTCGCTGATATGTATCAGCGACGGAAATATTACCGACGGATTTCCGTCTCTGATTATTTTACCGACGGAAAATATCCGTCTCTGTTTGTCTTCACCGACGGAATTATTAGCGACAAAAATCCGTCGCAGATGCAATTTAGCGACGGAAAAAACAGCGTCGGAATTCCGTCGCAAAAAGTTTTCACCGACAGAATTTATTTACGACGGAATTACCGACGGAAATTTTTATTCAGCGACGGAAGACTTTCAGCGACTTCAAATTTAGCGACGGAATTAGTGACGGAAAATTCCGTCGCTAATTCCGTCGCAAAAACTCATTTGCAACGGAAAGCTATAATTAGCGACGGAAATTCCGTCGCTAATTCCGTCGCTGTTGCCTCTTTTTCTTGTAGTGTTATACTCGTTGATTTAAATGAATAATTTTTTATTTGTATATTTTTTTTTTCTTTCGAAAGATAAAATTTTATATGGTGTTTTTTTCTTTTCATTCATAGTTTGACCATTTCTCGTCGCCCATGGTTTTCAGATTCTAGTTTACAATTACAGCATCCTGATGAGATTTTTCATACACTGAAAATTAATACCACCATGGATGGACCTGTCATTTATTATGGTTGGCTTTATGGCAAGTTTTGGTATTGTCTGACAGAGCGAGAAGCATTTGCATGAATGGAACAATAGATAGTGAGCCAATCACTGCAAGAACAGCGTCGCAAAGCCAGAGAAGAATCTTCAGTTTTATAACAGCATCTAAGCTTTGTCCATGAATCCCACTCTCAATTAGCTTCTCTCATCACCTGATATACATCGAAAATTAATTTTACAATACTTCACGAAGGTCATTTACATTATCATTTACAGAAAAGAAACCTCAAGTATCCATTAAATTATAAGAACAAATTCTTGTCCAGATATAACAATGTCATATTAGCTTCATACGAATGAGAATATTAGCTTTTATATTAAAATAAGCTAATTAAAAAATAATAAAACCAGCATTTTAGGACTAAATCATAAGATTATTGCTAAGTTCTATTTAAAAAAAATGAAAATCAATTCATAAAAAGGAAAAAGTTTATTATAACTTGTTTAATTTAAGTAGATTAATATATCAGGAGGGGACACTTAAAATTGAAACATAATGGTTAACTTCAATTTTGGAATTTTACTATTATATGTAGGAAAATTTTATGATGCACATAAAATTTTTACCCTTTATAAACAAAATTGAGAGAATGATACGTATATTTTAAAAAATATAAAAAAATTAATTAAAAAATAGAATGTGTGAAAGTTTTTTAACTCTATTTTTGAAATTAAAAATTTTCATTGTTAATGTATCAAAAACTAATCCATAATGAGAAATTATTTAACATATCGTCAATGAAGTTTTTAGATTAATAGTGTTGCTTTTAGTCATTACCCTATACTAATGATTTAACCATATTTTAACTTTGTGACACATATATACAGCGATTTTTTCCCCTATATAATCTTCCAACTTTTCATTTCAAACCCACAAAAGCTTGAGTCTTACTCCTTTCCTTTCCTTCCATACCCTATATATACATACATATATCTTGCGTGCTTCCTCTTTTTACCCTTCTCTAGCCCAATTGCTTGTCGGCTTTCTACTCTCCTTTATCAACAAAGGAGACCATCGCCCTGCAGGTAAAGGGGCTCTTTCCAGCTTTCCTTTTGCATAAGCTAAATCCATTAGTTTCAACAGTACTAGATTATGGTGCATTTTCATCTCTCTCTCTCTCTCTCTCTGTGTATATATATTTGTGCTTTTGAAATTGTTAAATATTGTCTTTAATCCTCAACTCTAATTATTCTTATTTTGATTTTGGATTAGATTCTCCCTCTCTTATCCGGAGAAAAATTAAATATAACTTAGTGTAATATAATTTAAATCCACATATATATAAGAAAACAGTCATGTTACATTATAGAAAATTACCATTATATCTCTCAAATTTAAAAACAAGTGTCACGGGTCCGACATTGATATGATCGATCGATCGATCGAGGATAAAGTTAGAGTTTTTTTTTTTTAAAAATTTTGTGAGGACATTTTAAGAAGTGTATGACATTTACATAAAAGGAATTTTAGAGTAACTTTTGACTATTTAAGAAAAATACCTTATTTGAGGAGAAAAAAATAAGCTAAAAGAAATGGTCTTTTTCATTAATTTTTAAAGGCTTATACTAAAACGTTCATTTTATTTATACACATTTGACGTGTGTCCACATGAGTAAAATAAATTTGAATGAATAGGCTTATATAAAGTCATATTTTTGTTACGATGCTTTACGTTGTTCTCATTTCGGCTAATCTTTATTTTCTCTCCTTGGATTGTATCCTTCTTATTCTTCTCCTTGCTAGCTATTGCCAGCTTTAAAAAATTCTCTTCTATTTTCTCTCTTTGGATTGTATCCTACTTACTCTTCTTGTTAATTATTGCCAGCTTTAATCAAATTGGCTTCAAAAAAAAAAATACTATAGTCCTTTGTTATTCGAATAGAAACCTTAGATGTTGCAAAAGCAGTAATCAGAATTTCAGATTGACTATATATACATATACATATATCAGAGGTTGAACTTCCAAACTCTTTTTCTCCTGAGTTTAATTGTGTTGGGAATGGGAAGGGAATCTTTGCTGTCCTTAATAATGGTCTTATTATTATTATTATTATTATTATTATTATTATTATTATTATTATTATTATTATTATTATAAGCAAATTAACGTTATCAAACAAAATCATTAATAATAGTCTTTCTTTCTGTGAATCAAAGAAAGAGTGTTTAGAAGGAAAGGCATAGCTGGACGAATTCATTCCTTTCTGGACTTTAATAAGTCATATTATTCCCTCCTTTTGCTGAGATGGCAAATGTAAAATACTAATGAAATTTGGCTATATATATATATATATATCCAAATAAAAGAAAAAACATAATGTCTCACAATAATTGTTTAGCTTTATTCTTTGAAATATTTAATTGCTTATCAGATCAAAGCAATTATTTTTTAAACTATCTTTTTATTAATTTTATTTTAACCTATTTTATTAGAAGTGTTTATATTTCTATTTAACTGAATTATCGACCGAATCAATTTAATTAAGTTAATCGATCGATCATCTAATCCATTGGTTATTAAAAATGACTTTGAAAGAATAATTACAATTTTTGGTCAATATGGTTCAGAAACCAAACGAATTGAAATATAAAAAAATATAAAGTTCAAAACTAAAAATATGTGAAAGTTAAAGATATGTTTAATGTTGGGAATGTGGATGATGTTTTAAATTTAATGTTATTATAGTTTTTAACTTAATATTTTGAATTTTTTTGATTAATTTTATTTAATTTATTCAAATATAAAAAATAGGAATTTAAAATATAATTTAATCTAATGTATTTTATTATTCAATTAATTTAAAAATTAAATGAATTAATTTTAATCAGTTAAAATTTCAAAATTTATAAATTTAGTTCGGTTAATGAAAATAAAATAATATAATCAAATTAATTCCATTTTGGATATTTGATTCATTTACCAAATCGATTGAATGAACATCCTTACATATAATATTACTCTGCCCCCATTTGTTTGAAGTTGATTTTCAAAACATGCTTACGTTTTGATATGTGAAGTAATTTGTTTCTGCAGGCATAAACTTAATTTGCATATTTGCTTTATTTGTCCTGAGATGGAGAATGGTTCCAAAGCAGCCAATTCAGAGTCCCTATTATCTGGCTGTAATGAGGTTGAGTTAACTGACAACCGCAAAATGGTGAAAAAATATCATCACAATGAAACACCTGAGAATTTCTCAAAGGTATAAGAACTAAAGCTCACTTATCCTTGGTGACGTACATAACATTTTAAGCTAACTTTTTCGTCATGTTCACTTTAGGGGACTGTGGAGCAAGGATCATCTCGTGGAAGCAGTCCTCCTATGATAAATCAGCCAAACTACAAGCAGAAACTCCCAGCATCCGACAATAACAATGGAATCTTTGAGTCTGCCTCGGAAAATGATGGTCCAAAACTTGCTTCATCAGGGGCATCACCTGGTGATCCTACATTGATAGAAGCATCACAGAAGCAGAAAACAGCAGTTCATCTCCATCTACTTTTCTTCTTGGTTTGCCTGCTCATGTTAGTCATGTATTAAACAAAACTTCGTTTAAAATTGAACAGGAGGATGTGGAAGTGGAACATCGATCGCCACCAGCAGGAGATTATCGGCCTCAGCTGGATCAAATGAATGCCATTCCTGACACTTTTGGGCGTGGAACTTTGCATGTTAGTGCTCCCAACTTATCCGCCTATTCATCAAAAATCATCCTATCAGAACACTAATTTGGATACCATACTGAACCGGAATTTTAAATAACTTTCTTCCAGCCTCAAATTCTCTGTTAATAGTCAAACTTGGTATCTGAAATTCTCCTCTCATTTGTTTGTTAACATAAATTGTCCTATTGTTCAATAGGAGAAAGTAGAGTTGGTGTCATCACCTGGCCGTACTGATGGATCTCTCCTTCCCCATGAGAGCTCTAACCAGAACATCATGCTGTCCGCATATTCAGGGTCGGAAGGCAGCGATTCTTCACTTGGTGTTGGTGATGGCACGGGTGCACAACAAACAACATCATCCCCCTTTAGTCCTCTTATAATGGAGCCAACACAGTCATTCTCTATGGCTCTGGTATACCTACAATTCTGTGCCAATCAGATAGAAATAATTTACAGTACATTATATGGTTCCTAGTTAATTTATCTCCCCTTACAGATATCATAGGCAGTTTCAGAATGCAGCTTCTAAACTAATAGACAACCCGTGTCTCTCTTATCTTGATCAGGCAGAAAAGATCCCACAAAGCGGAAGTTATGGGGCTCAATCATTTTACTCAGAGCATGATGTCAATTCAGTTCAACCAAATCAGCTCAATGGTCATATTGGAAGTAACCTCCAAGCCGGGCTCCTACGGTATGTTGATTTTTTTCTCTTAAATGTGTGATGAAATATTTTTTTCGTCTTCCGATATATTTGTGCTAAGACAAAACATGTTTCTGACTTTAATAGGCCTCGACGACTAGAACCAGTCAATCAAGGCAAGACATTGTTTGCTGATCAGTTTGAACACAGCAATGGAAATAATACTTTCAATGACAATCAACAAGCACTTCTGTACCCAAATTTGTTCCCTCAAAGCCCTGTGAGTATTAGCATTGTTTAATTAGGAGAATATTCATATAGATCTGACTGTAGTACCGTTATAAGCATTTTTTGACTGGCTTGAACTATGTGATGAGCAGAGTGGGATTGGATTTCTGAATGGAGGATCAACAGAAATCAATCAGCAAGCACCCACTTGGGTCTCTAGTAAAGAGAATGATCTTTACAGTCCTCTGGCTCCATCGGGGTATTGAACTGATCTAACATCAATCTTCTTATTAGGAATAAGAAAACCGAACTGGAGGTATAGGCATAAGTATGCATGTTCTTACTATTATTTCTTTGGATTTCAGGTCTCAACTTAATCAATTCAGACCAACAAACAATTCTGATCAGCAGTGTTACAACTTCATTCTACCAAGACCTTCTGCACCCTTAAGGTATTTGCAAAGTGAAATTACGAAGTTGTGAGAAGCACCTGTTGCTTATTTTTTAATTTTGTCTTTCAATTTCAGGCCACAGTATTTCTCCGATCTACATAATCAAGTGCCAATGGCACCTGGAGCATATAATTCACTAACTTTTAACCCCATGTTCCCTGAGTCCTCCGTGTCTTGGAGGTACCTCATGGCTTCTTTTCTAAATTTTTTGTCAAGGAAGTAAGCCTAGAAGAAAAGTGAGGATACAATTCACCTTCTTTTGCTGAATTTAGGAACTCAATGCTGCCTTTTCATCATCAAATCAATCCGCTCGATGTGTCAGATTCACCATATTCCAAATCCTCCATGCTTTCCAGGTATTTCTACCTTACAAAGTTGTTTTATTTGTTGCCTTCTCCCCCCCTCCCCCTACCTCTAACTCTAACCTTTCTTTTTAATGGGGGATTCAGCTACCAAGACTTAAGTGGCATAACAAATCAATTTGGTGGTACACATTGTTCCAGCTCCATGCTGCAAGAATCTCTGATGCGTTCAGGGTACCCGTTTTTCCCTAACAGTTGCTTAAGTGTCAAGCTAATGCCAATATAGATTGTTGTTCAAATGGCATATGAAATTTTAATTTTGCATATGTTTCAAGTTTACTCATAATCATTCTCTATTTCACTTCCAGTTCCCATCAATTATCAGCTCATCAGCAAGCAAGTAATCCATTCTCAATGATGCCTTATCTACCAAATTCAGAGCATCCTGTAAATTCTATTCTGCCTAGGCAAGTTTGACTACTCTCTTATAGTTAATCAGAGACTAAATTTAGACCACTATCGTTATGAATTTCATATTATATTCACATTTAATTGTCAGCTTTTTTCTTGATTTCACACCTGAATGTTGTATTATCAAGTAGATCGAACTGATGCTGCTGAATCTTATACACTAACAGTCGTTTTTATGTATTCCTTTTGCTATCTAATTTAGATTTAACTTCACTTATAGGCTACAATCTGTGCAACAACAAGGATTCCTGAATCAAACTGCTAAACCAATTGCTACATATCCTGGCTCTGGGACTTCGCTGTCAAGCTTAGTCTACAACCCATTACTTCAGCAAGTAAAAACACCTTTCTCACTAACAAGGTTTCCTAGAAATAATATTCTTTTACATTCAACAATGAATATCTTAAAACCTTCTTGTCAGGAAATTGGCGGTACTTCAGCTCCTCATCAAATGGAAATATCACTGAGCAGCTACAAGGAGGTATCATCTCAGCAACAGTAAAATAAAAATTTGTTAATTTTCTCCACTTTTGAATCTTGTTTTTTAATTGGTTTAGCAAGGAATTTCCGGGGGACGAGGCCATTCAAGGAGCAGATTTGAATTGGGGGAATCATCATCATCTTTCAAGCGGTTCAGGGTATGGACTTCTCCATCTACTCAAATTTGGCTTCGAAATTTGAGAATAAATAAAAGAAAATAGGTTAACCACATTATTAAGTGTTATTGTTTATTTTTTTGAATTATTATCTAATAAATTGTCAATAAAATTTTTAAATTATAAAAATGAAGTTAAGATGATGAGGTATACTTTTTAAAAAATATAAAAATAAACAAAACAAATAAATAAATAAAGTTAGGTTTGTGGGACCAATTTAACCCTACTTGTGAACAGTAAAAATTTTATATTGGATAATAATTTTTTTTCATTATAATTAAGATGGTTTCGAGCTAATCCTTTCTGGGTTTGATAAATATAAACACAGAGAGAATCCACTATGCCACATGAATCCAGTGTTGAGCAATGGAACAGGACTTCATCTCTACAGAATGAAGCCTCTGGTTCTAACATTGGCACCCTTTTTCATCCAAGGTTTTGTTACAGATTTCGTATGTTTATCCTGAAATCCTGAATAAGTTCCTCTTCACTCTTGAAATCCTAACTAGAAAGTTCTATGACTTCAGGCCGATTAGAAATTCAGTCTATGATCCAATGTTTGAGGGGATTGGACTGCCAATTGATCCCCATTTGAGGCTGTTTGCAAACAATTAGCTCCCTGGTAATTGCTTTCTGAACTCAACTAAACTGGCCATTATTTTTTTTCCCTAAATATAAAATGTCTAACCTGTCAGGATCCTACCAGGCTCCCAACATTATTTACAAAACCACAAAATATACTGTTAGTAAAATTATGCTAAATCTACATCCTGTATAATCCCTGGAAATAGTGAATTACTCTACAGGGTTTGATTATTTACCTTCAATTTCACAGGAATGAGGACAATGACATGTAGTCGGCTTTGATTAGCGAAGGACAGTGGAATTCTGGAAGTTTGTTAATTGATGTCGACAATTACAGAGATTCTAATTTCTCTGATGAATATTAGAAAAGAATTGTTATTTTCTGAATAATATTTCATTAACCGTTGGAGTCCTAATTTCTTTTGCAACTGAATTGGCATTATCCATGGACTCCAGAAATTTGATTTCGGGTTTTTATTTTTGAATCCGATGTTGAAATCTGGCAATTTAAGTGATATCCTATTCATGGATCACTTCCATGACTTAGAAAAGAAGGTTTTGTCATCAATGAGCTGTGGAAAATACAGCCAGCTATTCAACATTATTACCATATAGTCAAGAATCCTTGAACCTCCATTACAATCAGAGATGAGCATGACAACAACAATTGTACTGACCACGTCAATGTAACCAAGACTTGCGTGTTGCTTCTTAGCAACCAAACAAGAGTTTTAACTGATCGGACTAACAATGGAGCAGAGTTTGGTATAATATAGACAAGAATCTATTGGCATCATTTACATTCCCCATTTATCAGTAATGCAACGCTGACCCTCTTTTCTTTTGATTCAACAACATTTAAAGAGTAGAGAAACCATGATTGCTTCTAATTTGCTGCATTTCGAGAGGGCAATTCTCTGAAATTTCACAGCATTGGCAGCCAAAGCTGCTTTGAGTTAAAGTAGCAAATATATATAATCACACAAGATTGAACTCACTACAAGAAATTTGATATTCAATAATATAACTTCACAACAACTTTTTTGTTAAAAAAAGCTTACAGCATTTTTAAACCCTTAGGAAACTCCACTCCCCAACCTACCGTCTGCTAAAAATAATTATGAAATTGCATATTAGAATGTCAAAATCTTTATCCATGTCACGACCAGATTTTTTTATATTCATACAATGAATATCTCTTATTAGAGAAAAAAGGAATATAAGTACTGAAATTCAAAATCATAATCAAACTTTACTAGTACTATCTCTACAAATATTCGATTCCCTCCACGTGCATAAAATGCTTTTCAAAGCTTAAAGTTATGACTTCAATAATTTTGTTAGCATATATAAAAAGTTTATCCCATAAGCAGTCTTGTCTTATGAATCGATTATGGCAAACCTACTAAATTTCATAAACATAAAATTATTATGATTATGAAGATCCGTATTTAATTTATAAAGTATTGTTCATTTTATCTTATAAGTTTTAAGGTTTTATTTGTCTCACAAAAAACAAACGCTTTATAATTATGAGTTTAAATTTTCATTCATATATTATATCAAATCTTCATAGCATCCTAAAAAGATACGAGGTTATAGCATTACAGTAATTATTGTGTGAATTAATTGGGGTTACTTTTGTAACATCTTGCCACATTTGTTCAAATTTTGTTGCCAAAAAAAAAGCACTTTTTAGCAATAATCTTCTGAGCGTTTTTAATAGCTTCAAATTATTGACTGTTGTCTATTGTATTATTAATTAATTAATGTGCGATGCATCCTTCCATTATTTAATTAAAACTTTTTTGTTTCTATAGATGATTTTACCAAATTCGTTTATAGATCTTCAATTTTTTAATTAAAATAATATTTCCTTTTAAATTAAGTATGTATACTGTAAAAGTCAATAACATCTCGATCTAATAGTTAAAGACAAATTGTGATATAATATAAGATTAAGGATTAAAATTAAAAAATATTATCCGGCATCTTAGCAGTCAAGATTAAATTTAATTATTTTAATTAAAACTTAATAATTAATATATAAAAATAGATCACAATGCATGTTTTAGGTTTCAAAGATCAAATTTTATTCTTATTGAACAAATTGAAAAAAAAATAAAAATCACCTATCATATCGTATCACATTTTAAGTAAATAATATACTGCGATCCAGTTCATTCCATATTTTAAGTATTGAAATGATTTAATCCTTCCATGTATATACTGTTACAGAATGATTGTTTTGAATTTGCAGAGAATGAATTTGGGTTGAAAGTTGAGAAAATGGACCAGAAAGAAGAGAATTCAAGAGAGAAAGAAATTGAATAGTCAATAGTGACATACTTTCTATCACCTCGTTCCTGCTATTATCTACCACCCTTGAATCCTAACAGAATTTTTCTGATTATAAGGACCCAATACCATAAAGACACCTGTCATTCTAGAAGACTACTCTAACTAACTAACGATCACAGCTACAGTGACTGTCAGCTCAGCTCATCAACTCAGCTTTTAATCCAGCTCAGCATCCACGACAGCTCCTCATCATTCTGCTGACTTAATATCTCCTCGTGCATCCCTTTTCATTTTCCTTCTACCACCAGCAACCATGACATTACCCTCCCCTTCATTTGATCCTTGTCCCCAAGGATCAAAATTTGGAAACTGAGATTGAAGAACTGAAAAATCCCAGGTGGCATTTTCTGGACTTAGATTCGACCACACCACTAACAACTGAGTTACTGCTCTGTTGTTTCTTTTCACCATTCTATTGTCTATCACTGCTGCTGGATAGACCAGAGGCTGCCCATCTTCACCAACCTCAGGCGGTGCTATGCTAGCCACATCTTTACTCCCAATCTTCTTTTTTAGAAGACTCACATGAAAAACTGGGTGTAACTTGGAATGTGGAGGGAGTTCTAATTTATAGGCCACCTTACCAACTCTAGTTATCACAGTATATGGACCATAGTATCGAGAAGCAAGTTTCAAGTTCTTCCTCAAGGCCAAGGACGTCTGTCTATAGGGCTGTAACTTCAAATAAACCTGGTCACCCACTTGGAACTCCCTTTCGGTTCTGTTCTTGTCAGCATAGAATTTCATTCTATGTTGAGCCTTCTCCAGTTAATCTACTAGCAACTTGCTCAACCTTTCTCTTTCTTTTAAAAGCTCCTCCACAGCAGCTACTCTAGCCTTTGTGCCCAAATTCCAATTAAATCCAGGAGGCCTATAACCATATAAAGTCTGAAAGGTTGTCATGTTGAGGGCAGTGTGGAAGCTAGTGTTATACCGCTATTCTGCCAAGGGCAGTGCTTGTGCCCATTTTTTTGGAGTCAAAGAACACATGCACCTCAAGTATTGCTCAACACATTGATTCAACCTTTCACTTTGACCATCAGTTTCAGGATGGTATGCTGTACTTAAAAGTACACTGCTGCCCAACAATTTCATTAGCTCCTGCCACACTACACTGATGAATATCTTATCTCTATCTGAGATTATTGTTTTTGGAGCACCATGGAGTTTAACCACTTGGTCTAAGAAGATTTTAGCTACCCCAACAGCAGTAAAAGGGTGACTCAAGGCCAGAAAATGGGCATATTTTGTAAACTTGTCTATAACAACAAGAATACAATTGAAATTTATAGATTGTGGCAATCTTTCAACAAAATCCATAGTGACCACCTCCCACATCTGTCTTGGAACAGGAATTGGCTGTACTAACCCCGGATATGCAATATGCTCACTTTTGTTGCGTTGGCACACCTCACATTGTGACACATATTCTTGTACTTGCTGCATCATCTTTGGCCAGTAAAAATACAACTTTAGTCTATGATAGGTGGCTTGCACCCCAGAATGCCCTCCTTGAGGAGAATCATGAAGTAGTTGCACCATTTGAGCTCTCAAATGTCCATGACTACCCAGGTAAACTCTGCCCTTGAACCTTAAGATGCCATCAGAAAATGAATAGTGAGGCATACTATGAGGGTTCACAGCAATTGAAGTTATTTTGTCTTGTGCCACTTCATCACCAACATAACTCTGTTCAACTTCTGTGACCCATTGAGGAATAGCAGTTGTTGAGTGTAAGGCATTCATCTCTCCAGTATCTTCATGTTGTCTTGACAATGCATCTGCTACAATGTTGCTCCTTCCCTTCCTGTACTGTATAGAATAATCTAACCCTAACAGCTTTGTCAAGCCTTTCTTCTGAATTGTAGTAGCTAACTTCTGTTCTAGGAGGTGTTTAAGAGGCTCATGATCAGTTTTGATCACAAACTGATTTCCTTCCAAATAATGTCGCCACTTAGAAACAGCCATGAGAATAGTAAGGTATTCTTTTTCATATATAGAAAGGTCAGAGTGCCTAGGCCCCAAGGCCTTGCTCAGATAGGCTAAGGGTCTACCTTCTTGAGATAGAACTGCTCCAATACCATTGGCACACGCATCTGTTTCCCAGCAAAATACCTTGCAGAAATCCGTTAGAGCTAAGTCTGGAGCAGTGCTCATCTTGTGTTTAAGCTGTTGGAAAGCTTCTATTGCTTCCTCACTCCATTGGAATTTATCCTTCCTTAACATATTAGTTAAGGGCTTGCTCAAAACTCCATAGCCCTTTATAAATTTTTTGTAGTATCCAGTCAGCCCTAGGAACCCTCTCAAAGACTTAAGGTTCTTAGCCAAGGGCCATTTCAACATTGCTTCCACCTTTAAAGGATCTGTAGCCACTTCTTCTTCAGAAATAACATGCCCAAGATATTCTACTTGCCTTTGCCCAAAGAAGCACTTGCTTCTTTTGGCAAACAGCCTGTTATTTCTCAAGACTTCAAACACAGATTACAAGTGTAGTAGGTGCATCTCCAAGCTTGGACTGTATACTAGTATATCATCAAAAACACTAGTACATACTGCCTCAAGTACTTAGAAAACAAATCATTCATCAAAGATTGAAAGGTAGCTGGTGCATTTGTAAGTCCAAAGGGCATTACCTTAAATTCGTAATGTCCTTGATGTGTTCGAAAGACTGTCTTGGGAATGTCTTCAGCTTTAACTCTGATTTGCCAATACCCCGATCGTAAATCTATCTTTGAAAAGAATTTGGCACCCTTGAGTTCATCCAACAAGTCTTCCACAACTGGAATTGGAAACTTGTTCTTGACAGTCATAGCATTTAGTTGTCTATAGTCGATACACATCCTCCATGACCCATCTTTCTTCTTCACAAGAAGGCATGGTGAAGTAAATGGGCTAGAACTGGTTTGGATAATAGAAGTTAAGAGCATATCTGAAATCTGCTTTTCAGCTTCTGCTTTTTGATGATGTGGAAACCTGTATGGCCTAAGATTCACAGGTTGGGATCCTTCCTTCAAGGGTATACTGTGATCATGGGCTCTAGGAGGGGGTAACTGCTTCGGTTCTTCAAATATGTCTGCATAAGCTTCAATCAACCCTTGCAACTATGCAGGAGTTTCACTTTCCTGTTGTTCTGTATTAATAACGTATAGCTCTCCAAACAGCTCAAGTTCCTTATTTGCCATTTTCTGCAGCCTCTATCCAGAAATTAGCTTAACCTGGGCAGGTTTATGACTTCCGACCAATTTCACCTGTTGTCCATCCTTGTGGAAGGTTAACGAAAATTCATTAAAATCAAAAATCATGGGGCTGTATTTCTTCATCCAGTCTACTCCAAGGACCATATCACTTCCTCCCATAGGCAAGACTCTCATGTCATGAGAGAATTTATGCCCTTGCATCCGCCAAGTCAACTCTTTACATTTAGCCTTGCTGTACAGTTGCTCTCCATTAGCTACAGTAAT